>VXAZ01007596.1:307015-329335 GCA_013399875.1 Gymnorhina tibicen
GGGGCGGTGTAAGGGGACACGGGAAAGTCTGTGAGGGGGGAGGGCCCTGCGGAGCGGGCTCGGAAGGGCCTCTGGGGAAAGGGGGCCTGGAGGGGGCCGCGTGTCCCCAGCTCTGCCCACGTGTCCCCTCAGCCCAGGTGGCCGCGTTCCCCCGGCGGGGCCGGGCCGGGCGCTCCTCGGCCTTGGCGGGACGGGACGGGACGGGACCTGTTGAGCCGCGGCCACCGCATCCCCGCTCTGGGCGTTAATTGTTTGTGTTTGCCTGGGCGGGGGGCGATGGCGGCCGCGGCCCGGCCGAGCCCCCTCAGGAGGGCCCGGAGCCGCCCGGGGTGGGCAGGGCGCGGATCAGATGGATCAGGGCATGGATCTGCCTGTGCTGGCTCGGCCCAGAGCAGAAACCCCTTGGATGGGACATCCCCGAGCAGAGCCCTGGCTGGTGGGCGCAGCCCCTTCCCTTCAGAGGGGTCGGGAAGGGGACGGACCTGCTGCGGGATTCATGAGCAACCCAAAAATTCATAACGAGGAAAAAATAAAAACATCGCAGAGAGCAAGGGGGTTGGTGGCACAACTGTGAAGTTACAGTCTGCAAGTTCCCTGTTTTGTCCCACCTCTTTCCCCCGACTTTATCCAGCCCAGCTGGAGCGTAGTTTTGCTCTAGGTAAAGGCATAGCCCTGAAGTTCAAACCCTTCAGTCTCTAAACTGGTCGGGGAATGGGGAATTTTCCATTTTTTTTCAGGTCATGGTGAGCCACGGCTCAGCTGTCATGAGGGAGAACGTGTCAGGAGAACTTGAAAGCAAACTCTTGCTCTGCTTCTGTCTCTTGCTGCGGGCTCAGGAATCCTGATCTTACAGAGCTGCCTCTGCTCTGATTCGCAGCACAATGAGCTCAGCTCCTTCAAAGGAAGCTGTGTGAGAAGGCCAGGCAAAAGGAAAAGGCAGGAAGTCTTCTGGACGGAAAGGACAGGGGATCTGGAGTTGTCCAGTGTCCAGCACAGATGTTTGGGAAAAGCATTTCTGTCAGTGCTAGTGAAAGGCAGGATTCCCTCCTCTTAGAGCTTGGAGCTGCAGAATGGCCACACTCTCTGGATTTCCATCCCTTTGTTAAAAGCCCCTTTCTGGTCTGGAAATCTTCTGCCGAGTTGCAGGGCAGGGAGGGATTTTTGCTGGGAGATGTGAAACTTCCCCAGCCACCTGTTTATCACAGTCCCCAGGGCTTCGTCCTTGCACTCTGCCTGTTTTCCCAGCTTAGGCTCACATCCAGCTCCCTGTTTGTCTGTTGCTGTTCCTTGGACTGTGTATCCCATGTTTCAGATTCACTGTCTGTCTTAGTCACTTACTGTGAGGTGAACCTGGGGAGAGTTTGTGACTCTTCAAAATCCCCAGAAAGAGGGAGAGGAGCATTGGGAATTCTTGCCAGTGGTGGCAAAACCTGGAGCTGTTGGTTTATACCGAGGAGCCGAGCGCAGGTGCTGAGCAGGGAGCTGGTTCCCTGTGCCTGGCTCCCCTTGCAGCTCCCGGGATGCTCTGTTGGACACGTGGGGTTGCACTGTCACCTGTGCCATCATCAGACATGGAAAAAGGCTCTCCCATGTGCTTGGCCGAGGCTTGGGGAGCTTGGAGTGGAGTCAGCATCCCAACCAAAGTTGTCCTGCCTCACTTCAGCTGCCCCTGGAGCTGTTTGCCAGCTTCTTCCTTGTCCTCTAACATGGCCCTTCTACTGATGGGGTGAAGAGTACCCCCAGCACTGGAATGGGGTGGTTTAGTCCCGTTTTGGAGGTCAGACTGTCCAGATCTGTGCTGTGCCTGGTCACTCCTGCTCCTCTGTGGGCTCCCAGGGATCTCCATGGCCACACTAATGAAAGGGAGAATGTCCCTTGTGAGTAGTGAAAGTATCTGGGGTCAGAGCACAGAGATTGCAAAACCTTCCCAGTCCTGCCCACAGGTCTGGGAAGGAAATTGCTTTCAGCTTCTGAGTTTTAATTTCTAATAAGACAGGGAAGTATTTTCTGGTTCTTGAGCCATAAATGCTGCTGTAAGTGGATCCAGAACCAGCTTTGCTGGAGGTTTATCAGCTTATCTTTAGGAATATGTAATACCCAGCTAATACTGTCAATAAAGAGTGCGCCTTAGGCTGCACCTTTGTCCTGCTTTTTCCAGATGCCCCTGGGAGACAGAGTTATCCCTGAGGCCTGGTTTGCTCTGCTGCCTGCTTCCCTCTGGAGCTGGTGGTGTGGTAGAAGGGCTGCTCTGCTCCTGGTGAAATTGGGTGTGTTGTTGCTCCAGGTACATGAGGCAGAAGGGAGGGCAGAGGAAGGGATGGAGGCAGCAAAGGCCAGAAAAAAACCCCAACAAAACAACAACTTTTGCAAGTGGGAAAGCCAGAGCAAAACAATCCATCACACAGCGACAGCTTTGACTTCCTCCAGAAAACCTGGCCGAGGTCCCAAGGGGCTGGTGCTGGTGTTGGGTCAGTGTGAGTGGGACGAGGCAGCCGTGGTGATGCTGCCAGACGCTCCCATGTGTGACCCTGTGCTGATTCCAGGGAACCTGTGGGACAGAAGAGGAGCTGGAGCCACCCAGACCATGGCTGAGGTTGAAGCAGGAGCTGAGCCAGCCCTGTGGCTGCACTGAAAGGACCTGTATTTTCTGCAGGCCTCTCTTGGGGCTGTTGTCTGGCTGCCTTTGCTTCTGTCTCTGTTTCCTCTCGCTGTGTGATGTGGTTGGTGCTGAGGTGGTCTCCAGCTCCACATCCGTGGGCTCATTCTGTGCCTGGAGCTGTGCTAAGGATTGAGTTACTTCCATATCTCCTGCCAGGGCAGGAGAGGCCTCGTGGGCCTCTGCTATCAGCGAGAAACAATCCTGCCGTTCATCCCAACGTGTGATGCTAACATGGGGAAAAGGGATGTTTGTCCCTGGGATTATCCATGCTCTGGGAAGGGCTGGCCGTGTGGCCAGCTCGTGCTCTGGCTCAGCCCTGGGGTGTGATCCCACACTTCCTGGGATCCCAACCCACTGTTAGAATGGTACTATAGTCATTTTATCATCCTAATGCAAATTTCATGCTCCAAACTGATGTTAGCTTTGACTTGGGTGGGGGCAGATCCCAAAGTTAGAGGAAATGGAACTGCTGTGGGCTCAGAAATATCCGTGTCCAGTGAGGACAGTACGGAGCCTGAACAAGCAGGGAGAGACGAGCAGCTCAGCTGGGACTTGATAAACACCACCCTGCCCTGCCAGCCCTGTAGTGGGGACAGCGAGAGACCTTCCCGAAGGACCAGGCTGCTCTGGGACCTGGAAAAGAGGGAGCTGCTCCTACCATGCCATCACTGGCCGTGCTCTACCCTGGAAATACTTGTGTGTGCAGTTAACCTGTGTGCTGGAGTCGTGACCCAGCTTGTCAGCTTAGCACAGCGCTGCAAAGCCTGCAGCGGATTAGCTCTGCCTCCACACGCAGCCCCATCTCGGCCAGATCCATGGAAACCTTCCAGCAGTGGGCTCTGACATTGCAATGGATGCAGATGTCACGTAAGAGGCAGCAGGGCTGGCCCCGAGTCAGTAACACCCGGGGCTCCGTGGGGCTCCTTGCAGTCACTGCTGTTCCACGGGAACAGTTGGACATGGCAGCATCTGCTGCCTGACCTTCCCCTGTGGGGAGGGAAGCAGGAGGGGACCTTTTACAGAACTTGCTTTCTCATGTGGCTTTTCTCCCTCTGGCTGTGGGAAGGAAGGCCAAGAGGACAAACCACGCTGGAAATTTGGGGTTCTTGCCTTCCCTCTCCCCTGCCAGATTGGGTTTTCCAGCCTCCCCAGCACCCACTCCCTCAGCTGCCCTCCCTCAGCACCCCTGTGCAGTGTGAGCAGTGTCACCCCTAACGTCCCTCCTGTCACTGCCCATGGTCTGGATGTAAATCCTGAGCTTGAAGCCGAGCAGTAAACTCCCTGTTCATCCACCTGCCCGGGATGGACGCTGGTGTCTCACTGCTGGCTGACCTGAGCTCTCTGCTCCATGCAGCAGCATTCCCACCTGCAGCTCTTGGGTGGGCTCTGCCAGAGCTCCCCTCACCTCTGGTGGGTCTTCTGCTGTCCCAGCTATGGCTTAATTTAACAGGGCTTTTCCCTTTATTCCATAAACTAACCTGACTTTAGGATTGTCTGGAATGCTCAGCCTTGCAGGAGCAAAGGAGATGCCAGTTAAAGCCCAGGATAACTATTTTTAGTCTTTTATTAGGCTTTTTCCTTTTCTCATGCATATGGCCTTGCAGATGGGCTCTGCCTCTCCACGGCTTGGCGATGTGTAAAAAGCCTATCCTGCTCCTAAACCAACCTCTTCCCTTCTCCTAAGCCACCCTCTTTCTGGGAAGGGCTGGGAGATGTGAGAAGTCCCAGGAGAACTGGTGTCTGTACAGTTTCTTACTTGGGAATTTCCAAATTGTGCAGCAGATTGGAATAGTGGGGCCTGGGGGCGGCTGGCGACAGGCAGGACCTTCTTAAAGCTGACTCTGGTGAAAGACAAAAGGCTCTTTGTTTGCCCAAACCTTGGGAATTCAGCATTTCCAGTGTGCCCCCGTTCGGATTTGGTTGCGAAGGCTGCTGCAAAAGCACTTTCCAAAAGAAAACTGTGGATGTTGTCCTGCAGAGCAGCAGAATGAAGCGGGGCTGATGTGTGCCCGGGCTGGGGCTGGAGGCACAGCTGGGCCGGGTCGAGCTGCTCCTTCTCCAGAAACTTCCAAGCAGCTTCTGCTGCCGGGGCTGAGCGCAGGGGACGGACGGGGAAGGCAATGCCGAAGGCAACGGCTGCGGCTTGGCTCTCCTGCAGCAACATGGAGCGATCCTGCGGGAGGAAAGGCAGAGCTTGCAGAGGGAAAGGATTAGCTTTTGGGAAAACATTGGCAGCTCCCTGGGCCGGGAGGCTGGAGTCAGCGCCAGACAGGAAGCGGCTGACGTGGAAGTGCCGGCTGGCTGGGATTATGAATGGCCAGGGGTGCCTTCCAGCCACACTGAGCCCTCCTCGCCCTGCCCTGCCCTGCCCGAGGTAAGCACGGGGCAGACCTTCGCTCCTCATATCACAAATCCATTCAAAAGAGCAGCTGGGAGTCTCGTCCCGGGAAGACAAGCCCTCGTTTGTTGCCAGACTGGCTCTGGAAGCAGAAACTGGCTGCCATTAGTGCCATACGGCTGCCAGGATTGTTCTGGTCCCTGCTCTCTGTAGTAAAATCTCTCCTTTGATCGGAAAAAACCAGGATCATCCTGTCCCTAGACACTGAGCTAGTGCAGAGTGGCCATGGGAAGGGATTTGTGAAAGGAGGGGGGTGGAATTATGGAAAAAATGTGCGCGTGCGTCCGTCTCGGCTGTTTTGTGCAAGTTGCCTGTTTAAAGCTGCTTTTCTTCTCTTTCTCACTCTGTACATTCAAGTTTTTACTTGAAATGCTCAGTGCATCCAGAATACCTTTATCAGGACTGCTTTATAGGTCAGGGGGGTTTTGTGTCCTGTGTTGGGAACTCTGGCCTGGCATTAAGGGCCCTGGGGGAAGCAGGACTGTGGCTCCGCTCTCTTGGGGAGCTCTGGGGACACGGTGGCTGTCACAGGCTCCCCACCCAAGGGTTACAAGCAGCTGGACTCGGTGGGATCAGCAGCCTGGCTTCCCGGAAGGGAAACTGGACAAATCCCTGATTTTAAGAGCTGCGTTGCTCCCTGGGCTGTGCTGAAGGGCTGATTTACCAGAGGCAGCAGGATGTGGCCGCCCCGGCACTGGGGTCACGGGGAAGGGAGGGCCTCGTGTCTGACCCCTCCCCAGCTGCGGAGCCTCCGGGTTGCGGCTGCCCATGAAATAAACGGGGAGGTTTTTTCCCCTCTTTTGAAAAAGGAAGCTCGGCCTCGGTGCCTGCCAGCGCTGACAGAGGGTGCAGAGCAGGGCTGAGCCTCTGCAGGAGTGACCTGCTGAGGCCAGGATCACAGGTAGGGGCTTGCTGGCTGCTGCCTTGCTGGTTTTTCTGTGGCCTGCTGGTTTTTCCTTGCCTTGCTGGTTTTCCCTGGCTGCTGTTAAACCCCTGCGCAGCGTCGGCAGCAGAGGGGAGCGTGGAGTGCTGCTGGGGCTGGCACTGGTGGAGCAGTCATGGGACTCCTGAAGTCCTTTTCGGGCCATTCTGCCTCTGTGGGGAGGGCAGAATCTGTCGGGAACTCTGCTGGATCCTGGAAAGCCTCGGGATGGCTGCAGCAGGGCATAGGGGGAGGCAGCTTCCCGGTGTTTTGGAGGAGGTGACTCTTCCCTTTTCCAGACTCTGAGCTGCCTTTAAAAGTGACCAAGAGTTGGGAAGCAGCCACCTAGGCTTCCTCTGCCCGGAGCCTGCTGTTAGAGCGAGGCAGCTCCACATGATCCACCATTCCTGGCGAGGGAAGAGGAATGGCAGGACAGTGCCAACAGCCCTGGCACCAAAACCAGCACAGGACTGGAGCTGCACAAGCAGGGAGTCAGAGAAAAGGAGCTTTTGGGATGGGAGGGGAAGGGAGGGCCAGGCCTTGAGATGCCTGGGCAGACAAGTCCAGCATAGTAGGGAGCTGCTCCTCCCGTGTCCTTGGGATAAGCTGGAGGTGTGTTTGTGCTCTGGACAGCCCACGGGGGTCATGGGCTCTGTGATCCTGAGCGATGGCCAAGGTCCTCTCGGAGCACCGGTGACGTCTGCTGTGATCTTGGCTGGCTGAAAAGAGGAGGCAACAAAATGTACTGAGGTTTGTTTGGGGGAAATGGTTTTTCCCCTCACCCTTCAAGCTTGCAGATACCATCCAGGTGCTTTGCATGTCCCATTTCCCAATTGTCCCTAACCTTTCCTTTCCTCTGTGTGTGGGGGCGGTGTCAGCTGTGACTCCTGCCTGTGGAAGTAGGTGTTGTACAGATGATATCATCTCCAAGCAATGTTAGGGATGCTTTGGTCTCTGTGCCTCTTTATTTTTATTTTTTTTTCCTAGAGCTAAATGTTTCTTTTAGCTCATTGCAGTCAGAGACCGTAATTAAATAGGCTGCATCTGCTTGATGTCTCAGCTACTCATTTTGCTAATGCTTCACACAGATGCTGAATCGTCTGAGAGACAATTGCTGCTGTGTTGAGCTCCCCAGTTCTCAGGGATGGTGTCTCCATAGGATCAGGAATTTGTTTGTAGGACGAGTACTGCCTCGATACCGAGTACACTCTGCCCTGCACAGAGACCCTGACAAATGTGAGGGCTGGGAAATCTCCAGCCATGTGACATGTGACAAGGGCAAGTGTCAGATCCTGCCCTGGGATGGGGCAGCCCTGGATGCAGGGACAGCCTGGGAACAAGAGGCTGGAGAGCAGCACCGTGGGAAGGCACCTGGGGGTCCTGGTCGGTGGCAAGTTGGATCTGAGTCCCCGGTGTGTCCTGGCAGCCCAAAGGGCCACCGTGTCCTGGGGGGCACTGGGCCAGGGAGGGATTGTCCCGCTCTGCTCTGCACTGGGGCAGCCTCAGCTCCAGTGCTGGGGGCACTTTGGGCACCACCAGATCAGAAGGATCCAAAGCTGTTGGAGAGTGTCCAAAGGAGGGACACGGAGCTGGGGAAGGGGCTGAGGAGCGGCTGAGGGCACTGGGCTCGTTCAGCCGGAGCAGAGGAGACTGAGGGGAGGCTCCTCGGGGGCTGCATCTCCTCCCGAGGGGAGGTGGAGGGGCAGGGGCTGAGCTCTGCTCTGGGACAGGGACAGGAGCCCAGGGAAGGGCTGGGGCTGTGTCAGGGCTTGGCATGGAGCTCAGGGAAAGGTTCTTCCCCCCGAGGGTGCTGGGCACTGCCCGGGCTCCCCAGGGAATGGTCCCGGCCCCGAGGCTGCCAGAGCTCCAGGAGCGTTTGGACAGCGCTGCCAGGGATGCCCAGGGTGGGGTTGTTGGGGTGTCTGGGCAGGGCCAGGGCTTGGACTGATGATCCCTGTGGGTCCCTTCCAGCTCAGGATATTCTGGGATTCTATGAAAAGTCTCTCCATCCTTCTCAAATGAGAAAAATGGTTGGTGTTTGTTTCTTGATGTGTGTGGCCAAAGCCAGGGGATGTTTGGTTTTACCCTTGGGTTTTACCCCATCCTCATGCATGCCAGGCCCTGCAGTGCAGATCCCCCAGATGAGAAGCAGGGATGGAGTCAGACTGCACCAGGGATGCTGCGGGTGCTCCAGGGAGCCACGTGGAGGGCTGTGCTGCTGCTGCTTTGTGGTTTCCTGTGTGAGAGGATGTGTTTTCCTCCGTCTCCAGTGCAGGGAACTCATCGCGTGCAAGTGCTTCCCTGGACCTTCTGCTGGAAGTAGCAGCAGCCTCAGCACCTGCTGCCCACATTGCTGGTTCCGTGGGGGCTGTGCCTCAGTTCTGGGGTGGGTGCAGTCCCTGGAGCTTCCAGCTCTGCCAGAGGATGTGGCCAGGCTGTGACACAGCTCCTGGTAACCAGCACTGCTCAGCTGTCCGTCCACACCCGTCACTTCTTCCTCTGCCACGTCTGGGGCGGGATCACGCTCCAAAGGACACGTCTGCCCGGGCTTTGTGCTGGGTTTGCCTCCCCTGACGTGGCTCTCGGGGTCACAGCAGCTGTTTTGGCAGCAGGAAGGCCAGGTTGGATGGGGCTTGGAGCAACCTGGTCTAGTGGAAGGTGTCCCTGCCCATGGCACAGAGTTGAAACTGGATGACCTCTAGGGTTCCTTCCAACCCAAACTGTTCCACGATGACATGTCTGCTCTGGATTCACCTCTCAGCCCATGGTGGATCTCACTGAACCGCATTAAAATGCTTTTAGGGTTTCTCCCAACACATCGTAGCCCATGTTGGAGTTTGGATCTCTCAGCTCCTGCACGGAAGAGGTTACTGAGCCCATTCCCACAGGAAATGTTGAGCCTGTTCTTAGTGGGGTGAACTGGAGTGGTTTGGGGTTTCTTCCTCACTGTAATTAAATAAGGAAACAAGAGGCCTTGGCTTTAAAGCTTTTTAATCTTTCTCCAGAGAAGAACTGCTGATTAGCACTGCAGCATCTGTTAGAGACGGGCTCGATTGCAGCCGTGGTAGTCGTGACCTTGAGTTTGGGATGTGCCTGCCAGCATTTGAGGACACTATTTACCTATTGGAACAACACTGTGGCCTCATGTAAATCTAAGCAGNTGGAGCAACCTGGTCTAGTGGAAGGTGTCCCTGCCCATGGCACAGAGTTGAAACTGGATGACCTCTAGGGTTCCTTCCAACCCAAACTGTTCCACGATGACATGTCTGCTCTGGATTCACCTCTCAGCCCATGGTGGATCTCACTGAACCGCATTAAAATGCTTTTAGGGTTTCTCCCAACACATCGTAGCCCATGTTGGAGTTTGGATCTCTCAGCTCCTGCACGGAAGAGGTTACTGAGCCCATTCCCACAGGAAATGTTGAGCCTGTTCTTAGTGGGGTGAACTGGAGTGGTTTGGGGTTTCTTCCTCACTGTAATTAAATAAGGAAACAAGAGGCCTTGGCTTTAAAGCTTTTTAATCTTTCTCCAGAGAAGAACTGCTGATTAGCACTGCAGCATCTGTTAGAGACGGGCTCGATTGCAGCCGTGGTAGTCGTGACCTTGAGTTTGGGATGTGCCTGCCAGCATTTGAGGACACTATTTACCTATTGGAACAACACTGTGGCCTCATGTAAATCTAAGCAGATTCTGCTTGGGGAAAGGGGTTTTTTTTGCTTGCTTGCTTGCTTATGAATTTATGGAAACTTAGTTATGCTATTTAAGGCATCAGCTTAATTTCTGTTACTTTATTCATTTCTCTGTCCAGCACATGTAAAATAGTATTTTTGGTACACAAAGCTTTCTGCCTTAAGCTTCCATCAAAGAGCAGCCTGACACAGATTCTGCGAGGGGCTGGATGTGGGAACAAAGGAGGTATAATTAGCTACAGATAAACAGAGCTGTGTTTCTCGTCAGCATCCCTTCAGATCTCAGCTTGTGTCTCACCCTTGGAGCTGATTCTTTTCTGCAGGCTGGAAGAGGAAGATGAACTTTCCCTCATCTTCCAGTTTTCAGCTTGTAAACGGAGCTAAACTGAAATGGGAAATATGTTTATGGTCTGTGTGCACCTGCAGAAGGGGCTGTGGCTGCTCTCAGGGCTGGTGTTATTTCAGGATATTTGCTTTCCGGGTGCCTGAGCTGTGACTTCTTCTTCTCGTTCCCCTCCACCCCTTCTTTCCTGTCTCTCACTTTCGGTGGCTGGCGTGGAGGGGGATGTCTGGCGGCAGCTCTGAACTGTGTTGGGGGCTGTCATGACCCGGCCTTGTTCCCAAAGTGGGGATGCATAGATGAAAATCGAATCTGGGTGAAACCCAGCTGGTTTTACCCTTCTGTGTCGGTGCGTTGGAGCCAAGCAGGTGGTGGCATTTCTGCAGGGTTAGGGTCTCATGGTGTGGCAATGTCAGAGTGAGTGGCAGCCCCCTCCCATGGCTCTGGGGCCTGTTCCCTCATTCCCACATGGAACAGGTCAGGAGGTGACTCTGTTCAGCCCGGGTCACCCCTCCAGCCGAGCCTGCCGTCTGCTCCAGCCGGGGAAGGGAAGGGGGAGGAAGGAAAGCTGCTGTGGGCTCCCCCCCTTCTCAGATGTGGGGCGAGGGCCCAGATGGCATCCCAGATCTCTTCCTATGGGATTTAGACCAGGTTTCCTGTTGAGAGAGCTGCTCCTAATCGCTGCCCTTCTGTGCTGTGTTGCAGATCAGGACCAGATGAGCAGAGGGAGGTTTCTGTGAAGATCAGAGTCGCCCCAGCCCTGCCGTGGGAAGTGGCCGCGCCTCCGGCTGTCACCGCTGTGGGCCTGGAAGAGACACAAGAGAAGGAAAATGTCCCATGCTTTAAAGCAAGTGTTCAATAAAGACAAAACCTTCCGGCCCAAGCGCAAGTTCGAGCCGGGGACTCAGCGGTTTGAGCTGCACAAGAAGGCCCAGGCCTCGCTCAACGCCGGCCTAGACTTGAAGGTGGCCGTGCAGCTGCCGCCGGGCGAGGAGCAGAACGACTGGGTGGCCGTGCACGTCGTGGACTTCTTCAACCGCATCAACCTCATCTACGGCACCATCAGTGACTATTGCACGGAGCAGTCGTGCCCCGTCATGTCGGGGGGCCCCAAGTACGAGTACCGGTGGCAGGACGAGCACAAGTACCGCAAACCCACGGCCCTGTCCGCGCCCCAGTACATGAACCTGCTCATGGACTGGATCGAGGTGCAGATCAACAACGAGGACATCTTCCCCACCAACGTCGGTGAGTTTGGGTCCCAGCTGGGGCTGGAGGGAGGGAGGTGGGTGTGGAGCCTTCTCCCTGGAGATGGAGCCATGTTGCTGTTGCAGGAGATACTGCAGCACGGCTGACCCCTGTAGCAGAGCTGTTTCCCTCTGTGCTTCTCAGGTGGGCAGTGCAGTGAGCTCTTCCCAGCTCTTCTGCGGTGCTGAAATACCCAGAGCTGTACCAGACCCCACTGGGAGTCATGGGTACCTGGAGGCAATGAACCAGGAGGCTGCCCTTCGAGCAGTCAGTCTCTGAGGTGGCTTGGGAGGGGCTCATGCTGGATGCAGGATGGCTCTCTGGGAGCTGCTGGCCAGCCCGGGGCCGAGGCACAGCTCTGTGTCACCTGGTGATGGTGGCACGTGCCATAATCACACCCCCTGTTATTAGAGGCCACGCTGGCTGCCTCGGCCCCTCCTGAGGGGTGGGATGCTGGCACAGGCCTGGAGGGAAGGGCCATGTTTCATCTACTGCCAGGAGTTTGGCCTAAGACACCTCAGTCTCCATATCCAAAGGCAGCTTTGGGACAGAGATTGGTTGGGTTTTGTTTTGTGATGAAGATGGAAGAATTTAGTCTCTGAATTCTCAGGTAAATACAGCTGAGCCTATGCAGAACTTGCAGCTCCTGGGATGGAGGAGACAAGGTGCAGCAGAGCTCCCTCCCTCCCTCCTGCCCCGATGTTCATCCCTTTGGAGCTCTGATGGGATGCAGTTGGGCCCTATTTGGGGCACATCTGCCGCTTGAGCATCCACAGGGATCCTCCACTGTGCCAAAATGCTGCTGAAACCTGGTGTGGAGTGGGCAGAAAGGGGAGGGGGGCCATGAACAGCCAATTTTGAGACAGCTGAAGCACCAAACCCTCCCCAGCTGTTCCTTCTCATGCTGCACGGGCTCTGCTGCAGCTCCCCAGGGACCACACTGGGGGTGTTGGTTCTGTTCTGGGCCACAGGATGAGCTTCTGACAGCACGAGGCTGTGGTTTGGGGTTTTTTTTAGTTGTTATTGTCTTCAGCTCCGCTTTTACCAGATCCTTTATCGCTGACTGAAATGCTGCAGCTCTGGCAGAGCAAGGAAAGGGTTTAACTTGTCCTTGTTCCTCCAGAAACAGTGTGAACTTTACACCCTGATATCCCACAGAGGTGGCTGCATGGCCAGACTGCTCTGCTGCAGGGGCCCAGCCAAACACAGACCTGGAGCTTTCAAAGAGGACCTTAACAGCTTTAATTTTTAACCAAGGAGCTGAGGATGTACCAAAACAAGGGATAACTGTGGGGAGTTAACAGCACCAGCCCTTTCCTTTGGGAAGTTATTTGGTTGTATCTGGTGTTTTGCACTGTTTATATAAATACATCAAACAGGAGTGGAAGAAAACTCGTCTGACTGAAACAACTGCTGGGAATGTGGGCTCTGCTTTCAGTCACAGCAGTGCATCACTCTGTCACTTACAAAATCTGTGCTTTGAAAAATGTGATCCAAAGGAGAGGGGAGCTGGAGATTACCAGGGACAGAAGCGCTTTTGCCTCAATCTGTCAGTTTTACCAATTTATTTTAGCCCAAAGCAACCAGTTTTCATGTGACCGAGGGTTTTTCATTGCCACTCTTCCCTCCCAGGTACTCCCTTCCCCAAGAACTTCCTCCCGGTGGTGAAGAAGATTCTCTCCAGGCTCTTCCGGGTGTTTGTCCACGTCTACATCCACCACTTCGACAGGATCACCCAGATGGGCTCAGAGGCCCACGTGAACACCTGCTACAAGCACTTTTACTACTTTGTGAAAGAGTTCAATCTCATAGACACCAAGGAGCTGGAGCCCCTGGTGAGTGTCTGGGTGGGCTCAGGTACAGGTGGGGCTCTCAGGGTCTGTGGCACAGGGCTGGGGGAGTCACAGAGGGCTCTGGAACCTTCTCAGAAGGCCCCACCTCAAATCCTGGGGTCAGTTTTGGGTCCCTCACTCCAGCAAAGACATTTAGGAGCTGGAATATGTCCAGAGATGGGAACAGAGATGGGGAAAGGCCTGGAGAGCCAGGAGCGGCTGAGGGAGCTGGGAAAGGGGCTCAGCCTGGAGCAAAGGGGGCTCAGGGGGGCCCTTGTGGCTCTGCACAAGTCCCTGACAGGAGGGGGCAGCCGGGGGGGTCGGGCTTGTCCCAGGAACCAGGGACAGGAGGAGAGGGAATGGCCTCAGGCTGTGCCAGGGGAGGTTTAGATTGGATATAAAGGAAAATTTCTTCACTGAAAGGGTGGGACAGGCATTGGAAGGGGCTGCCCAGGGCAGTGTTGGAGTCACCATCCCTGGATGTGATCAAAAAACATGCAGAGGTGACAACTGGGGACACGGTTTAGTGGTGACACAGCAGTGATGGGGTAATGGTTGGACTGGATGATCTTGGGAGTCTTTCCCAACCTTAAGAATTCCATGATTCTCTTCTAAAGCTGGTTGCCCAAATTCAGGACCAGTTGGCCTTGCAGTTTAACTGTCAGGGACTTGGGAGTCAGGATGTGACTGGGACGTCCTGGGAACGGGAATGGTGGGGGGAACACGGCCCTGCCCAAACTGGAGCTATGGGCAGCAGTGTCACCCCATGCCTAGGAATGGTATTGACAGCTAAACACAGGGTTTTTCCATCCACACCCTCACCTGAGAGCCTGGATCCTCCTTCACAGCCCCTTGTCTTTTCTGTCCCTTTGACAGAAGGAAATGACTTCCCGGATGTGCCACTGAGCTCAGACCTTCCTGCTCCCACCTTGGCACCTCTTCCGAGGACTCCGAGCCCCAATCCCATATTGGAGACGTGATTCAAGGGGAGAACAGAGATGTTTCGTTTAAGAAATTATATATTTTTAATGAGTTTCAATGTAAAACTGTGATACTGCAGGAATATTTTTTTAAAGATGCTCTAGATTAACTAGTTTTTTATAGTAATTTCTATAAAAAAGAAAGAAAATATTTTGTGGGCCACGTGATGGGAATGATGGCTCTTGGAGTGGGGAAGAGCTGCCTGAGCTGCCTCCTCCCCGAGTGCCCCGAGTGAGCTGAGCCAGACACTTCAGTGTCGTGGAGCTGGTGCTGCCATGGAAGCGGTACTTCCCTTGGGATACACATTTCCCACCCCTGAAGGCAGGGTACAGGACTGGGGAGGAATTGCTGGTGTACATGGATCCCCCAGGAGTGGATCCCCCGGCACCTCTCCCACTGGCTGTGAGCCCAGGTTTGGGGCAGAGCTGCTCTGTGCCCACCTGTCCCCAAGGCCTGGCTCTCTGCGGTCCCTCTGAGCGAGCTGGGACTGGGCTTTATCCCACGGCTGCCGCTGTTGGAGCCGGTGCTGTCGGAATGGAACTCTGCCCTTGTGTGTCAGCCCAGCCCTGAGCTGAGCTCTGCACACACAGCCCGGCTGTGGCTCAGCACTGTCCCCACGGGGACGCCGATCCGCGCTGGCGGCTCCTCATGGGAGCCAGCAGAGGGAAGGCTCTGGGACAGCACCAGGAATTCTCCCCCATCCCCTCCCTCCCTGTCCCTCGTGGTACGCTGACCCTGCCGGGACCACATCCTGCTTCCCATTGGGGTACGGAGCCTTCTCCCCCTGTTCCCCAGCACCACCACCCCATCCAGCTGTGCACATCTGGGACCAAAATCTCTGGTGTGCAGCCAGAGCCCCCCCGGCCTTGCCCGCTGCTTGCATGAGGAGAGCTTGGCAGTGCCCCAGGTAGGTAGTGGGTCTACCTAGGATTTGGGGACCAGTAAGTGACCAAACTGCACCACTAACCACTTCTTCCTTACAAAGCGTTCCCGTGCCCTGGAATCTCTGTACATACGTGACTCTGTCATTTCTCGTCCTGCCGTTAGGACACTCGTACAAATACCACTCGTGCTCTGAAATGGAACCAATAAATTATGTTGTATTTACACAGCACACGCCGCCGCCGAGCGTCTCGTGACTGCACGTTCGTCAGAGCCTTCCCCTCAGCAAAACAAACACAGGGTGTTTGGGCTCCTTGGGGACTGTGCTGGAGAGCTGGGAGCTCGTGGGTGTGTGCTCCTGGCACGGCTCCTGGCAGGTTGGTTGGGTTCCTCCTGCTCTCCGGTGCCAGGTCCGGGCTGCTCCGAGCCCTGCGCTGGTCCTGAGGCCGTGGGGCCTGACAGCAGCCCGGGGTTGTCCTGACTTGTGTCTGCAGTGTCTCTGTACCCAAGGGTTGAGCTGTTCTCCCAGCTCTGAAACTCGGGTGGAAGTGGGCAGGGAGGGGAATTCCAGCTCACCAACTTGCCAAGAGGCTCCTCTGCCATGGGGAGGAGCCAGGGCTGCAGTCATTGAGGCTAGTGGACTAAATTGGGAAAAAATCTGCATTTGGGGGATGCACGTTGTTTTCCTGGCCAGGAGGGGAGTGAGGGGCTCCCCAGCTGTAGCTCCTCCTGTTCCCTGCCTGCAGCACTGGCTCTTGGCCGTGCCTCTGCACAGTGGAGGTGCTGGGACCACCCTCCAGCCCCTCTCCCAGTGTTTTGTGGGTGCAGCTCAGCTGGAGAATATGCTGTTCCTTGGTGTGGAATATCCCTTTGGCCAGCCTGGGTCAGCTGTCCCAGCCCTGCTCCCCCAAGTTTTTGTGCCCCTCCTTGCTGGCAGAGCACGGGACACACAAAGTCCTTGGCTTAGGGTAAGCACTGCTCCGCAACACCAAAACATCGGTGTGTTATCAGCATTATTCTCATCCCAGATCCCAAACACGGCCCTGTACTGGCTCCTGGGGAGAGAACTGGCTCTGTCCCCGCTGAAACCAGGACACCTGCAAGGCCCCGAGTGCTGAGCTGTGGTGGGGCTGCAGGTGGGTGCTGAGCGGTGCTGGGTCAGCTCTCGGAGCCAGGACAGCTCCTGCTGCTGTTCCTCAGCTTCCCTTTCACCCCCACCTGGAATGCTGTGGGTGCTGAGTCCGGGGGTGTGTGGCACCCAACCAGTTGTGACCCACGGGGCTGCAGGGACCTGCCTTCCTCGGCCCCCCTTCCTTTTAGGGGGAAAGACCCTCCCATGCGAGACCAGCTCAGCCAAGGGAGGAGGAGGAGGAACAGCACCTTTGTGGGAGAAGATGTGGCAGGGCTGGAGGTGGCTGAGCCCAGGCCTGGCAGTGCAGGATGTTGCCCAGACAGGTCTGTGGAGCCACAGCTCAGCCTCGCTCTGCCTCTGCCCCGGCAGCCCCAGCCCCACTTTCATCTCCCTGGGCTTTCATCTCGTGTTTACTCGCTCCTGAGCTGCAGCTGCGAGTGCTGCAGGGAGCAGGCAGCTGTGAGCCCTTGGGGCTGAGCCCCCTGAGCTGAGCCCCCAGGGCTGAATTCCCAGAGCTGAGCCCCCAGGGCTGAATTCCCAGAGCTGAGCCCCCTGAGCTGTGCCCAGCCTGGCGAGGGGGTTTAGCCTCGACCAGGAGCTCTCAGTACTTTCATTGCTCGTCTCCCCGGGCCCTGGTTGGGTGCAGAGGCCTCACAAAGGCTTTGCTGAGGAGCCAGAGAACAGCTTTGCAGATCTGCGCTGCAGGGCCTGGGCCGAGCAGGTACTGTGCCCAGGGCTCCAGCAGCCTCCCCTCTGCGGGGCTGATCCCTTCCCAAAAAGCACAGATGGCATCTGCCCCGGAGCTGGAGCGGGCACGGGCTGGCGGCACGGAGAGGGCTGCGGCTGCCGTATGTTCCGAGGGAAACGCTCCTTTCCTGTGGTTCGGAGCAGGGTCTCCTGCTGCTCCCAGGAAGCCGTGGCTCGCCCTGAGCCTCCCCTGCTGGGCTTCTCCATCCCCTGAACCCTGAGGAGCTCAGGAGCTTCAGGGCCTCGGTTCTGCCACGAATCCAGATTTAGGATCCTGCCAACAACATCAGTTTGTCGCAGATGAGTGATTTAGGGTCACTCAAAGAATCACAGTCAATGCTGTTAGCAAAAGTTATTTTAATACGAGTCTATGAAAGTGTGATTTAACAGAGTTCAATGGTGAGGTTCCCTCTGGTACTTCCTACACGGATGTAAAAGACTACAGAAAATCACGTTGGAATCGAGCTGGAATGATTTACACTGAGACTGAAGATGTAAAAGGGTAAGAGACACCCTTCTGTTGAGTACAAGGTTCAGACAAGACCCGCCTGCTTCCTAAACTCCTGATGGACCTTAGGTACAGCCAGGTCCAGTCTTAGTCTCAGGTTTGGACAATGGTTTACATTTGGAGGAATTAACTACATGGATTTCATTGGTGTTAATTCAGGGTGGTGTCAGGAACTCACCGAGGAGCTGTTCCAAGTAAGGGTCTCTCCAGCTTGGGTGGGGAAGGATCTCTCAGTCTCTGTCTCATTCCAAATTTTGAGATGTGTCCCACCTCCAGAGGAGATCACAGATGTGCAGTCCAGCTGCAGATTAGGGGGAACTCAAATTGAACTCATCCAAAAATCTGTTGGTGGAAAGGTCTCTGTTCCTTGAGGCACCGGCTTGGGAGGTGTCCTTGCTCCAGGATACCACGGCACAGTCACAGGGCCAGGCAGGGAGAGCTTGAGGCACCCACTGGGACTGGCAGGGTGATGGGATGAAGCAGTTGGCTCTCAGGGAAAAGTGCAGGGGGCTCCTTGTACCCACGACTTTCACTGTTCCTTGATAAATAAGTCTTGGAAAAGCCGCCCACTCTCCGGTGTTAGTCCCACAGTCGGTTCTGAGCTCACAAGCATCGATGCTCCCTGGGTCGCTCTGCTCCTTCATGGGTTTCCTGGACTTCTTGGCCTGGCTCTGGCCTTCTCCTCCTCTGGATCCCGGACCAGACCATCACTGGTTTGGTGGAAGGGTTGAGTGCATCCATCACGAGTCCCATTAGGGCTTGCTTAAAGTAGGAAGCTGGGAAGTGGGGCAGCCTTTGCATGGACCCTTGGAAAGCAGCCAAGGGGGAGCAGAGACTGGGGGTCTCCTGTGGCACCTGTGGGGTCTGTGCCAGAGCCATGTTCTGCTGGGTGAGGACGGGGATGTCCCCACCTGCCACCACCTCCCTGGGCAGCAGATCCTGCTCAGAGCATTGCTGGGCTGGGCTGTGACACAAGGATGTGCTTACGCTGCCCTGCCCTGCCCCTCCAGCCCTGGGCACTGTCCTGGAGACAGCGGGGGGACCCCTCCAGAGGGACCATGGGGACCATGGGCCCGTGGACTGTGTTCCCATCCCCAGGAGGTGCTGCCTCATCCCATGCACCTTTTGAGTTGGGGAAACAGCAGCACAGGTGGCACAGGACAGGTCCCTGCACAACTCTGCTGTCACACTCAGCCCCCCAGACCTTGGGAGTGCCTCCGTCCCTCATCCCTGCACGGGCAGTGGACACTTTCCAAGCTCTGCAATGTGCTTTTTGTTTGTTCTGTGTTCCCTGGACAGCTGATGCCTCTGGAGCCAGATTCCCCAGGGTCCCTGGCAGTCCCCCAGCCCTGATCTGCACCCGCCTCCTCCCGGGCAGGGGAACGGGGCCCCGCGTTTGCTCCACTCCAGTTTTGGGCTCCATGGAGGAGGTGACAGCCGTTGCTGGGACAAGGGAACAGTCACCAGCAGGGCACGTGCTCCCTGTCCCTTGTATGGCACAGGCCAGGCCAGGGGCCAGCAGCTCCAGGAACATGGGCAGGACCTGGAATGCTTCTGGGAAAGTGCTGGAGCAGGGAGGACATGTCCCAGCCCTTGACACTGATACCAAGGGCACCTGCTGCTCCGGCCCCGCAGTGACAGCAGGTCCCTCCTCACCCGCTGCTTTGCCAGGAGAAGGGGCCCCAGGATCATTTTTGGTCCTCGTGAACAAATCCCTGCTAACCCCAGAGGCTGCCAGGACACGGCCAGTGGCACCCACGTCCTCCAGCACGAGGTGTGCAGGCCCTGCTGTGGTTTCAGTGCCCTTCCCACAAGAGCAGGGGGAATTTTTTGGTGGTTTGGGAGTTTTTCTGCTCCTTCTAAGAAAATGTGCGACGTGCCAGCCTGCACCTCTTCCTGCCACATCCTTGCACTCCCGGGGCTGCCCCAGAGTGACCCAGCTGCAGTGGGTCAGGGCTGCTCCTGCAGATTTCCCCCCTTCCCAGGGAACTGGGAGGATGGAGAAGGGTGAAAAGAGCCTGGGCTGTTTAAAATCCTCCTGGAAATTATTTTCCCATCTGCTGCTATCAACTAAGACAGGACTCCCACTGTGGCACAGCATGAGCCCCCTCCCTGCCCTTCTCCCCAGACACCCCAAAACCATAGCTCCTGCAGCTCCTGGCCCTTGCTTTTGGGGCTTGCAGGGATTTCCCTCCTGGAGTAACTTGATCCATCTTTCCAGTAGATCCCTGGGCAAAGCCCCATCCCAGTCCCACCATCCCCATGTCCTTGTCCCCTGGGGTTTGGCTGGTGTGGGGTGTCGGGGCCAGGAATGACCATGGCCCCTCTGGGCGATGAGGGATGGAGGATGCTCCCCATTGAACTGGCACCTCCCCTGAAGGGCTTTTTTTGGGTGAAACCACCCCAGGTGTGTTTGTACCCTCCCTCAGGCCGCACTTCCCAGCAGCTTCGATGTTGGGTTCCAGCTGCTCCCTCACCTTATGGCACCGCTTTCAGCAGGGAAACTGAGGCACAGCACCACCATCCCCCTCCACATGACCCCTCGTCACTCTGCCTGTCCCTCAGCTGTCCCTGAGACACACTGGGCAGCTCTGCTGGGGGGGTCCTGGGCAAGGGGGACAGCCCCGAAATGTGGGGGTAAAGCAGGAGCTGGGAAAGCCAAGCAGGGTTTGCCCCGGCCCCTTCCCTGCAACAGATGGGGAGTGAGGGACCAGGGCCGTGTCCCTGGGAGAGCCCCACGGTGGAAGGGTGGGGACTTGGGGTGCACTGGAGGCCTGGCAGGAGCTGCCAAAACTCCCCCAGTGGCTTCACGGCGAGGAGGAAGATCAAGGCTCCACCAGCACAGGAACCAGCACAGCCTCACGTGAGTCCATGTGTGCCTTGGGCGTGGTGGGGGGGTGTGTGTCCCCTGTGTCCCCTGTGTCCCCCGTCCCTCCCACCCCTCCTGTCCCACCCCAGCACCAGGAGTGTCAAACCTCCGGGTTTCTGCCCAGCAGGAAATTCCAGGTTTCTTGCAGGACTTTTTCATTTGACACAGAGCCAGGGCTCCGAATCCTCCTGCTTCCAGGAGTGGGGAAGCTGGGCCCTCCTTGGGCCGGGGAAGTAACACACGGAAAAAGGAGGTTTATTTATTTTCCCTTCCAAAGCAGAGCAGCAGGGTGGGAGGGGAAGCCCTGGACAGCCCCGAGCAGCCGCCTGCCCACGCTGGGGCACATCCAGGGGGAGCGGGCAGCCACGAGTGGCTCAGGGCACAGAGGTGACGGGGTGGCCACGATGCCTCCGGCCCCTCGCGCTCCCTCTGCTCCCTGGCCAACAATAGCAGCCTTCCGGCACAGCCCCGCTCGCTTTCCTGTTTTCCCTCGGCCGGTCCTGGAGTGTGGGGCTCAACAGACTGTGGGTCCTGGTGGCACGCAGAGGTGTGGGGACAGGTGACACCCTGGGGACACAGCAGGGGGCTCATCTTTAGTGGATCCTGGTGAGAACTGGGACTTGGGGGATTTGCTGCTGCCGGCCCCGTGTTTGCACCCCTGGGACGCTGGATGCGATCAGGAGGAGAGAGAGGGCTGGGGGCTCAAATGCATTAAAATTCATGTTTCCCTGAAAAAACATTAGGGAGCCCTGTGCTGCGGCCTGTGAGCTGCCAGCGCTCCCTGGGGCCAGCGGGGCCCTTGCCACTGGCCGTGGGCACCTGTGTCCCCACAGCAGGAGCCACCAGTGCGGGGACCTGCTGCAGCCCCAGACTTGGGGGCCAGGCTGGACCCTGCACCCAGTGGGTGAGGGGGAGAGGGAGAGCCCTGGTCCTGTGGGGGAAACACGGGTGGTACACCGGGATAAACACGTGTGCAGGCAAGAAACAACCCCTGACCGTGTGTACGTGTGTGTGTCGGTGCAAACACCCCCCAGGCCAGTGCTCTGCCCTTGCACACACGTGTGTGGTTTTGTGCACATTCCCTGGCGGCCAGTTCCACAGGGACGAGCACCGGGAAGGGAAGCTGAGGGAAGAGGAGGCTGTCCCAGTGTCCCTGGGCCTGGCAGCTGAGACCCGACGCTGCTGCCACACCCGGCTGGAAACCTCCCCTTGAGCGTGCGGGGAGCGCGTGGGGAGCGCGCACCGAGCGTGCAAAGCGCGTGTGACAAGCGCAGCGCGGGCAAACACGCCAAGGTCCCGCCAGGGCCACACGGGGAGCACAGGTGGGCAGGGAGCGCACGCCGGGCGCGCAGGGAGGGCACGGTGACACGCGGGGACCACGCAGGGCACACGCGGGTGACGCGCAGCCGGCACACGGAGAGCACGCGCTGCACGCTCCTTGCACGCGCGGTGACCGCGCTGCGGCTGCCCCAGCTTCCCACGCGGTGACGGGACCCCCGTGGGCCGGGCGAGCCCCCAGCCAGCCCTGGGCGTCCCCACCACACCAGGCACCCCTGGGTGGCCCCGGGGCTGCGGGTGCCGGCTCTGCTGCCCTGTCATTCCCGGCTCCGTGACCTACATGGTGGCGGGAGCAATTTGGGAATGCGTGGCTCCTCAGGAGCCCCAGGAGGGGAAGGCACCGTCCCAGTCTCCCTGCAGACCCCGCAGTAGTGGGGGCACCACCACCCAGCTCCCCCTCCCCCCCCCGCCAGCCCGGACTAATTGGGGAGCCCTCATTAGCAGCACCAACAAACAAAGGCCCGGGATGCCCGGTTTGCCTGGCACGGGATGCAGGAGAGGCCGTCAGGGCCTGGAAAAGCAGAATTTCGGCAGATGTTGGGGGTGGGTGGCCAGGACCCCACCGTGGTGACCCCGCGCCAGGCTGGCACCGGGCTTTGGGGCTTTGGGGCGATGCAAATCCCCCCCAAACACCCCCCAGCAGCGGGGGAGAAGAGGGTGGGGGCAGGGCAGGGCCGGGGGCGGCGGCGCTGGTGAGGGGGACGGGGAGGTGCCGATGGCAGTGAGGGGGGGTCTGGGAGCACTGATGGCAGTGAGGGGGGGTCCGGGGGTGCCG
>VXAZ01007602.1:0-21918 GCA_013399875.1 Gymnorhina tibicen
AGCCCTGGCGCAAGGCTCCTGCCCAGAGCCGGGCGCTCGCACTCACACTCGCACCCGCACTCGCACTCACACTCACACCCCTTCCTCGCCGGGTTTCCCCGGCGGGCACGGGGAAATGGGTCCCCCGCACCCCTGGCTGCCCCGGGTGTGAGCGTGTGTCAGCGTGAGTGAGTGTGCGCGTCGGTGTGAGCGCGTCCGTGTGTTCGCATCCCAACATCCCACCGCCCCACCGGGCACGGCGCTCCCCGCGCTGCCCCTGCATGCTGTATTTATGTCTCCAAAAGGCAGTTGAGAGAAGGATTTCCGATTCGTTTCCGCTTCAAATAAACGGCCCCGATAATCCCGGGCCTGACGCCTGATGCTCAAAGGGCACTTGGCCGCCGGGAGCCCAACCCGGGGAGGCGGGGGGAGACAGGGCACACTCGGCTCGGACACCTGCGGGGGACAGGTCCCCCCGGCCTCGGGAGGGGTGATGCGAGGGGCTTCGTGCGTGGGGGACGCGCATGGGGGATGCACGGGGAGATGCGACGGGAGTACCCACCCATTCCGGCGCCGTGGGGTGGCGGTGTCCCCGCGGCTGCCGTGAGCCGGGCTAAGGCAGCCGGGCTCTGGGAGGAGTAGGACGATGGAGGGAGGAGGGTAAGAGAGCCCGGCAGGCTGTTCCCCCGATAGACAGAGGTGTTTCATTAGCCACCGGCCCGCGGTGGCCCTGCTCTGGGGTGGGGGGGACCCGCCGTGTGTCCTTCTGTATCCGTCTGTCACACGGCAAAGGATGGAGAGGAGTGGGGAGAGGAGACAGCAGAACTGGTCAGTGCTCCGCTGTCAGGGAGAGCATCTGAGCCTCCTGGTATGGATGGAATTGTCCCAGGAGGAAAGGGTTGCTGGCAAATCCAGTTCTCTGTGGAATATTATGGGCCCAAATGGGAACAATTACTGATTTGAAAGCCCCTGCATGCAGGACTAACTTGGTGCAGGCTACAGAAATGGTATTATCAGGTGTCTAGAGACAGGCAGTGACAGCATGAACCTGAGGAAACAAGTGGACCCTTTAGTGTAGATAGCAGAAAAATATCCTGTCAGGGAATCACAGAATCATAGAATGTTTTGGTTGGAAGGGATGATAAAGCTCATTTTATTCCAACCCTGTTTTCCCTCAAGGCAAGGACACCTTCCCCTAGACCAGGTTGCTCCAAGCCCCATCCAGCCTGGCCTCGAACACTTCCAGGGACTGGACATGTTCATGGGAAAATGTGCAAGTGTCTGTTTCATGCACAGCTTTCTACACTTCCTCAGCCTTTGCTGAGATTACACCCCTCATCAGAAGCTCCTTCCACTCAAAGGAGAAACTTTTATCATCTCCATTTGTTTTTTAGCTGAAAGGAGAAAAAAAACCCATCCACACAATGGACTTGTACTTTAATCTGTGCTCTTAGCTCAGAAGGGTTATGTAAAAATAGGAGAAAAAAAAAGGCAGAAACACTCAGTGAATGGAGACTTCTCTTCCATCTCTTGTTTGTTTTGGCTTTTTTTTTAAGCTTCTCAGACTCAAAGTTTTAATTGAAACCAGAAATCTATTGAGAAGTAACTGAGCCAAGAAAACCTCTGTTTTCTCTGCAACTAGGGATGGGGAATAAATAATTTTTAGCTGATGTTATTTCAAGTCGTTTGAGCTTTTTGATTCCTGCCAAAAAGCCCAGCATAGATTATTAACACATTATCATTTTAGGAGGACGCACTTTTTGAAATGCTATAAAATGGTGTGTTAGGTTTGTGCAGAGCCATAAACTATGCTGGTTGTTGGCAAACAAAAGAAACAGTGGCCATGATTTATTATTAATAATGATCATAACTGAGCTATTTAGCTTGATTTGATATATACTGGTTTCTCTACTGAGGTTGCTCTGTATTGTTTTCAATAATGTACTTTGATTAAGTTGGGAACTGTTCTTGTTTAACAACTGCTATTGCCGTGTGCTTAATTAACCCAAGGAATTAAATGCTCAGAAAGGTCCAACCATAATTTTTTGGCTTCAGATGCTGCTTAATCCCCTCTTCTGCTCTTTTTTGACCCATCCTTTGAGCTCCTTTTCCCCACCACACACATCTCTTCGGTGTAAGTGCCAATTTACCAACAGGACTCTTGTTTTCCATTACCAGATTTACCTAATCCCAGTTTCAGTGACTTTTTTTCCCTCTCAGTAGGGTTCAATTGCTCACACATAATCTTTCCCTTCTGTTTTCTTTCCCCTTTGGACAACACCCTCCAGGACTGAAAAACTCTTGCCTTGTGCTGTGAGACTTGCAATTACACAGCAATTTTGACTCTTGACCCAACTAGTAGCAAGAAAGGCTATTGTCTAATGAACCACGTAAAAACAGTTCTGGGATCCAACAAATTGCTGTGATGGAAATGAAAGCTGTCCCACTGAACTGATGACTGATTCGTTTAACCATATGCCTAGGCGGTTTTCCTTGCTCCCCATTAACTACCCATCTCTGGAGTATCTGTGATCTGTGGGTCTGCGACGATGTTGAAAGGCAGAATTAATAACTGCCAAAATGTGCTCCATGAAGCATGGAGGGACAGATTTTAAGCCGTGTTCAGAAAATGCAGCACCATTTTTGCCTGCCATAGCATGTAGGCACGCAGCGTTTTAGATTTGCAAGTGCTGTGATTAAGTATGCTTCTGGTGATGACACAAGGGCAACAAATCTGTGTGTAAAAATCATAGAATCAGAGAGTGATTTGTGTTGGAAGGGACCTTAAACCTCATCTCATTCCACCCCCTGCCATGGGCAGGGACACCTTCCCCTATCCCAGGGTGCTCCAAGCCCCGTCCAACCTGGTCTTGAGCACTTCCAGGGATGGGACAGCCACAGCTGCTCTGGGCACCCTGTGCCAGGGCCTCCCCACCCTCACAGGGAGGAATATTTTTGTAATATAGGTGACCTATAAAATAATGCGTGGTCAGAGGAAATCCGTGGTAAGGTCTAGCCTCATGGCTGAGAAGTACAGGGAATCTCAGTGCATCATCAATCCAAAGTTTAGAGCTAGTACAAAGTGAGAAAGGTGAGACTGTGGGAGAACCTTAGTGGAGAAGGTTCCCAGTGTTTTGCTGCAGGGCTTGTGGTTTCTACTGGGACAGGTTTTGCTGCTGTTGTAGGTTCTGTTCTCATTACTTTCTCTCTTTCCAGCTTGTCAAAAAAGACTTTCCTTTCCCGTTATTCTTGTTGAGGAAATAAAATGACTTACACTTTTAGGAAATTGTCACCTTGATTAAAGATGGACTTTAAAATCCCTCAGTTCTGTGTTTGAGCCTGGGGGGACTGTCAGATCTGAAAGTGATTTCCAAACTTTCAATATTGGGACTCCTTTTTCCTTCTGATACAGACATGAAATCAGTTTGCAAGTGTGTGTGGTTAGCAACACTTGGAGACTGTTTCTTTCTCATTCCAATGAGAAGGCTTCACCTACTGTGCTTTGAAAAGTTCATTGCATTTTTGGACCTGCTTAGAGGTCTTTTGGATGCTGGAACCAAGCACAGCTCTGCAACAGGCAACTGGATTCTGAATTCACATTTAACTTGTTGTAGAGAGTGCAAAGTTAAGGGAATAAACAGCTGGGGGAATAAAGAAAGACAAAATATTTCTTATATTGAATAAAAGCCGTCAGAGAATAATACAGCCTATCTTTCAGAGCTGAGGAAATAAGTGAAGGAAGTAGCTAATTTCTGTTTATCAGCTCTTGAGAGAGAGCAGAGTTAGGAGCTATTTTGCCCTTGTGAAGCTGGATTTACTTTGGAGGACAGATTGTCCAAATGCAATGATGAGCTTTTAAGTAAGGTTTGGGACCACTGGGTATGAAAAGAAAACTTCTGAGATTATTTCATTTAGAGTTTTGTTGTCTTTTATGTCTCTCCAAAAGAGCAAGTAGAAACTTGGAAGAAGAATGTGTGACCAAAGAGGAAGGTGGCCAGGGAAATACTCTGGGAATACAGACCCTGGTGCTGCTCACAGATCCCCGGGTCAGGTTTACTCTTGCTTAAGAGTAGGCACAGTGGGGCTTGTGTACTTGTCCATCCAGCTCAGGGGTTTTTCAGGGAAAATAGGAGTTGTGCAGGTGGTGAGGATGAGCCTGAATTATCTTTCCTGTGTAGGGCTGTTGAGTCTAATGCACTCTTTTGAAAGTGAGCACAATGTGTGGAAAAGCCACACAAGAAGAGACCGATTTCCATGCAAACGTGAGGTTAGAAGGTGGTGGCAAGGCTCTGACCTGTCCTGGTGAGCACCAGACCATGCAGTGGCACAAGGCTTGGCTCCGCAGTATATTGGGAGGAGCTGGAATTGTGGCTAAATGCTGTTGTGGGGGGACTTATTCAGCTCCTCAGTGCCTCTGAAGGAGTGAATTCATGTTTCCGTGAGGGTTCCTGTGCAGTCCTGGGCAGATAAGGGCTCTGTGAGGATGGCAGCAATGAGAGCGTTTCCTCTACTGTAGTATGGTATAACTTGTAACAGTGCTTGGGAAAGCTTTTCAGAAGAATGTGTGGTAGGCAAGCACGGGGTAACCCAGGACTCACTCAAATACCTCAAAATTAGAGGTGGGTTAAAGATCGGAAGCCTGAGGTTTTAAGTTACTTTGAAATTTTTGTTAGCCTTAACCTTTAAAACTGAGATATATATGTATACAATGAATCACTCTCTTTCTGTCCTGGCATTTTAGCAGATGGAGAAGCCAGTTTTAAGATGGAAGGGAGAAAATGATGATACTCAAACCAGAGGTCAAGCTGCAAGGCGTTACAGGCACGTCTTCCCTCCATATGAATCCACATATCCTGAATGTCCTACTGATGTGATTTCTAAGACTTGGACACTGGCCTAACTTCCCTCTGTGTTTCCAGACCCAGCGTATTCTGGAGTGATGCTGTGATCCATGCCTACCTCCCCTTGAGACTTCCTAAATACTTGGCTTTGGAGAATGTAGTGGGGTTTCCTCTGAAACTCCTCTGAAATCCTATTAGTTTCCTAGACAAGGAAATCCTTCCTGTAGTTTTTTCTTTTGTTTTTTTTTCTTTTTTTTCCTTTTTTTCCTTTTTTTTCCTTTTTTTTTTCCCTTTTTTTTCCCTTTTTTTTCTCTTTTTTTTCCCTTTTTTTTTTTCTCTCTAAAGCTTTCCTATAGAGCTCTATGATGGGGATTCAATAGAGTTCTGTAAGGGGAATAATTCTCTGCTGAGTTCCTCAGTTCTTTTTCAGAAGGGATCAGAGACACAAAGCTTAACTGGGGGAGTTCAGTAAGTGTTCAAACAGGACTGTACACATGTAAAGTGTTGTAGCAGGCATCTGGGCAAAGTGTTACTATACATGTCTATTGTTCCTAAGGTTGAAAACCAGTTTAAAATATTAACCCATACCTTCACATCCTTGTAATTTCCATAAATCTTTACCTAATGGGCTGAAAAATGTCATGCTTTCTCTCTGCTTTATGACAATTTTCTTCCTGAGAAGTTCAGTAAGTCTCCCCACCAATCAGGTTTTTTCCAATTTATTCACAAAAAGTGAGAGTGGAAAGAGGAAACACTTTCCCTTTTAAAATTATTCTAACTACATGTTTTGAAGAGGACAGCAGTCTCTATCTTATGGATATAGGGCTTCTTGGTGGCCTCTGTCATTTTTTGGTCTTTCAGTGAGATTAAAAATTGGAGGCCATGCTTTCTGATGCCATGACAGATTAGAGCGCAGACATCCTGAAGTCAACGGTATTCTTGTAGTCTGTTGGCTTAAAGAGAAGGGCTCTGTCCCAACAAATCCCACTGGATAGGTGTCATAAATGACATTTTTTTATAGGTGTTGGTTACATTAGATTAGAGTTCTGTCATAGAAGGTACTCACAGGAGCATGAGTCCTGCTCCTCCACATCTATCACCAGCATTGAAGAGACATCTGCTCTTAAAACATGCTGTCTTCTAGGTGTGACTTTCAGGACAGAACATTTTCTTCACCCTTAGCTCAGCAAATAGACCTCCCAGTGCCCTTAAAACAAAACCTTTGAAAAAAAAAAAATAGTGTCAGCAACAATTAAAATAACAATAAGCTGCAGCATGGTCCTAGGTAGGAACTGAGAACTTTCTCAAATCCACACCCATCTCCAGCTGGGGAGCAGCAGTACAGACACCTCAGTTCAGGGTTCTCTTGACCCATCAGAGCCCACAGACCAAACTTTGCTTGGCTGGGATCTAAGTGAAGGATTCAGATTAAGAGACAGCAATCCACAGGTCATTGATGAAGAGAGGCAGCACCCACGACTGACTTGACCTTGGATTCCCCTCAAGTCTTGATCCCATCCCAACCTTTAACATCCTCATGGAGACAGTGGTGTTATAAGTATTATAAATGACAGAATGTGAGGAAATGGCCTCAAGTTGCTCCAGGGGAGGTTTAAATTAGATAACAGGAATAAATTGTTTCCTGGAGGGCTGGTCAGGCATCGGAACAGGCTGCCCAGGGAAGTGTTAGAACCACCATGCTTGAAGTGTTCAAAAACATGTGTGGATGTGGCACTTGGGGACATGGGGTGGCCTTGGCGGTGCTGGGGGAATGCTTGGAGTCTATGATCTTACAGGGCTTTTCCAGCCTTAATGATTCTATGATTCCAAGGGAGTAATAGTCCAAAGTCCTGGTCCTGCTTCAACAGGGATTTGAGTGGTGAATCTGGGGCTCCTGACCCTCTCTGCTGCCTTGGAGGGAGCTCAATGTGTGCAAAGAGCACAGCGAAGTAATTGAGCTGGAGAGGCCTTTCAGGCGTGCAGATACTCAGCAGGCTTTTATCTCCTTCTGACTCAACTTCACCCAGCACTTCTGTAACCACTTCCTCTTCAGCCTCATTAGAGGCAAAGGTGCTCCTTCCCCTTGCCCACAGCAGCTGTCAGTTATCTTGCCTTTATTCCTGGCCTCAGGTCTTGCCACCAGCATGCTCCCAGCTAATGTCTTTGTGCCTCTTGATATCACTGTCCCAGCACTGTGGGCTGCTCTTTGTCCTGTGTGCATCCAGCTGCATCCACTTGTGTCCTCTGCTGCTTTTGCCTCCTGATTTTTCTTCTTCTTGTTCTATCCATGAGGCTTTAGGGGAGTTTCTTGTATTGCTGGCCCCGGCACTCTCTTTCCCCAAAAGACTGATGTACTCTGCAGGAGAAAGCAGCCCCAGTGCCTTACTCTAAATACCCCAAATTATTGCTATTCTTCTTGTATGCCCTTTAGACACCTTGTTTTCTCACAGTCCCCCCTTGACCCTGGGAATGCTCGGTGTATTATGCAGCACCAAGCAAGACACCACTGCTTACTCAGCATGGAAACACACAGTGCAGTCCTGGATGGACAAAATCCAACCTTTCCCACTCCCAGCATCATTTGAAGCATGCAGAATAGAATAACATGGGATGTGTTGTTTGTACAGACTCCAGACTGGGCACGGGATAGACCCTGGACTGAAGCCTTTTAGGTCCTCCTTGTGCCATCACTTACGGCTCTGAGGAATGGATGCTGAGCCAAGACATGGTGCATTCCCTATCAGATGTGTTGCTAGATTTTATTTATTTCTTTGTTTTTCCCGAAGGAAGAGGAAGCTGCTCTATTTGGCACATGTGAAAGCAAAAATGAAATAATGGAGAAGGGAGGGAAAAAAAAAAGGTGAAAGAAGGAGTCCCGTGGCAGCAGCAGTAAATAAAAACAAAACTCTCATTAATGATTTATACAGAGAAATAATTTTCCACACATTTCGTGGTGCAGAGGGAAATGTTTGATCAGAGGGAGAAGAGATTATTGCCCTGCCATGATGGTGTTAGAAGGAGGCTACTGTGTATGATGGCAGCTATCCAAGAGCAGAGTCAATCTAGGAAAGTTTGGTAACACAGATGATGGAATTGTACAGGGTTTTGCTTTCTGTGGCTGATCTCTGTGCCAATAACCTTTCCCTAAATACCCATAAAACTTTCCATTTGTAGCCTGGAGTAGCTGCCGCTACCTCCAGGATGGTGTGCTTGGCAAGAGCTGGCTGGAACGGAGTAAGTATTTAAGTCCCCTTCTGTGTACATTGACACTTCCTCCCAAAGAGTTTTATGGCTGTTTTTAATGGAATAAGTTCTATCCTTGCCGTGGCACACACTGCTGCATCCAGCAGAGTGCCTGGGGTGGTCTCTTGGGTCATCCCAGGAGTCACCTCTGGTTGTACACTGTGCTGAGAGTGATGATGATTGGTCTGGGAGCTCAGCAACCTGGTGTTGACCAGACTTAGGCAAATCTACCGGCTTGGCTTTTTGTGTTGTAATCAGCTGAGGAACAGTTGGCATCTCTTTCTGCTTTTCAGCAGAAAGGTCCTGGAGGCCTGACCTTCACAAGCAAAATGGGCAAAAACCACATGCCAGCTCTTGATATCATTAGGATCAAATGCTACACCTTGATTTCCTAGAGAAGTTGTGAATGCCTGGAAATGTTTCAGGCCAGGTTGGACGGGGCTTGGAGCAACTTGGTCTAGTGGAAGGTGTCCCTGCCCATGGCAGGGGGTTGGGACAAGGTGGTCATTAAGGTCCCTTTAAAAACAAACCAAATTTTTGTTGTCTGCCTCAGAGGGAACAAGTGGGAGGAGTTTGATCATTGTAGAGACCAGAAGCCTCTGTGAGGAGGTGTTCACACATCTGAGGACTGCACTCCCTTTTCGAACACTCTGATACAGCTTTAGGTTACGAGTGAGTAGATTTCCAAAACCTTGGTAGAGTTCTCGGGCAGGAGCTTGTAAAAGTCCTTGGGCAGCATGATGGGCATCTCTCCTCCTCCTGCAGATGGGTGCTTTGCTACGCTGGTGGTTGCCACAGCTGTACCTTGGGCAGTATTGCTTTTATTGTCCTTGTGATTTATGGCCGTGTCAGTTGTTTAATCATTCAGTTGGCCCTCCTGCAAGCCCTGTATGATAGTTAGTTACTGACATAGAAAGGTGACTATCTGATCTAATTATAAAGTCTCAAACCTAATTATGGAGTCAGATATGATTCCATAATCTACTCTAAATGTGTCTATGTTGAGAAGAGAGATACGTGTGTGTGTGTAACGTGCACACTTACATGCCTCTGTAATTACAGATGTGCTTGGATTTTCATTTACTTTTGCCCCTTTGTCTTGGGGAAGATGCTTGCAGCTTCATCTGGCTGGCTGTGACAGATATTTGGTTTACCATGTCTTTTTCCCTCCGGTGTGACTTTTCCTAGCTGCCTTTGCCAGGCTTGGGCACGCTGAGGCAGAGTCATCAGTCAGTGATGCTCAGGAGGTGCAGAGCGATGGTAGCCCTTGGACTCAGCGCAGTCTGATGGAAACAAGTGGAGATTATATTTCTGGCAACCGCCATTAACTCTTGTTCCTTGTTTTCATGTGGATAACCCACACCTGGGACAGCTTGCATCCTGTCCCTTTGTAGAAAGTCCTCACATAATCCATGGAAAATCAGAGGTAAAGCTGCAAGGACTGGAACAAAAGCAGAGTGGGAGGCAGGGGGACCATGCAAAGAGGAATCACATTTCTTCTTCTAATTCACCCTATTAATGAATTACATACCTTAGTTAGATGGACACAGGGCAGGTGACAGGGAGAGGGTGTTTCCTATGTGATCCATAACGTGGACAGAAAATAACTGCCAGTCATTATTTGAGCTCCCTGCCAAAGCTGGCTTGTTCTTTCAGAGTATCATGGCCTCAGGAAGTACGTGAGGCTGTGGTCCAAAGCTGCCATAAATCTAGCTCCAGGGCTCTGAGCAGTGGATTAAATACACTACTGGTACATGATACTGATCCAGTGTAAACTCACACTGGTTCAAATTTGCTCCAAAAAAAAAAAACTATTTGCAGCTATTTGATTTTATCTCAGAAGACTTTGTATTGTATCATATTATGTCACTTGTCTGCACCACACTGGCTTTATGGCTTACAAGTTTTCCCATCCTCTGGAACTGCCTTTAAGTCACCACGAAGAAAATTTTAAGCCTCATATTGTGTGCTTTCCCATTCCACAGAAGTGCGATCAGATGCCTGTTCTTGATCAGCATCAAAGTCATGCTGCTGGCTATCTGGCAGTGCATGGACAGAGACCACAACCAAGCATGAAATTCCAACTTTTTTTTTTTTTTTGCAAAACAATAACGAAGGAATAGGGTGGGGCGTTTTTTTACTCCAGTATGCGTTAACCGGGTTCAGTGCAGCTTGTCACACGCTGGGATGTTGGGTTTTTAAGACCCGTGGCAAGTTCTGAAGTTCTGTGGACACTGCTCACAAAAAAGCAGGTTTCTGACCAAAACTTGCCCTTGGCTGTAACATGTGTTGTCCATTGGCTTCTGGCACAGAGGCATTTCCACAGTGCCAGATACGACCATGGAAGCAACCTGGGAGTCTTTGGCGTGAAAGGTGATATCTCGTCATTAAACACTGCTGTACAGTGCCTTGTGGTGAATGGTTTTAGAAGGATGGAATGTAAAGAGGGTTCCAGGATTCCTGATATTTTGCAGAGATTAGGATTTAACACAATGTCCCATGGGAGAATGCAAGATCCAAAGGCAACATGATAGACACAGAGTCTGAAAAGATGTGACCTTCACTTTGCATTCCCCATGAGCCTCAGACTTATGCCTTAGTTTCCCCTCATTTGAACCTGCTCAACAGACTTTTTTTCCTTTTTACCCATTCATTTTGGATTCTATGAGTGAAATTAAAGCAGTCTCGAGTAGTTACAGTGGTATTAGTGTAGAAGGGATTTGGGCAGCACCTCTTAATATTGCTCCCAAATCCCTGCTGGTGTTCCTAGTGTTTGAGCAGTTCAGAGGAACAGCAGAAACACTGGGCAGCTGAACCTGCCTTGCTTGCATGTGTCAAAACAGTGTTTGCTTGCTACTAATGTGGTTGCTCTCACATTTAAAATCACAGAATCATAGAACCACTAAGGTTGGAAAAGACCTCCAAGATCATCGAGTCCAAGCTTAAGGCAAAAGCCATGCCAAGTTTTATGTCCACTTTCATTTCACGGAGAATCCCAAACAGGTGGATTTCTCCTCCCTCCTATTGGCTCTCACCTCTGTACTTGTCCTCGGCAAATTTTCACTTTAATCACTTTATAGCCCTGGCATCTGAATACTTACAAGCACTAGGTTGCCTGAGGCAGGAGAAGGGAGTGAATTCAGAATGTGTAATAGGAGACATCCGGAATAACCCAAAGGAAGGTCTTGTATTTAAAGGCCTTTGCCTCCAGAAGAGTGTTTGAGGTGCCCAGAAGAGCTGATAAGAAATGTGAGCACTGGTAACAAGGCTGAGCAAGCAGGCATTTGATTATTTCTCAGTACTTATCAGAAGAAGCGTGAATCTCTTCCTAATTAAGAGCTAATGCCAACTTCTGTGAAATTTATTGTCATTCACCTGTGAATTATCCTCCTCAAATTTAACTTGACTGCAGGAAGCCTGCTAGCAGTAACACTTTCCTCTCTGAGCTTAATTTGGATGGTAAAATGCCTGTGTAGCTGCCCATTGAACAGGACTGGATAATGGTGAGCATTGGAGGCCTGGAAGGGCAGCTTGGGTCAGCACTTTGAAGTTTAGACATGTCGTGGGTATTAAAAATAGAAAGAGAGCTCTTCCAGCAACAGGACAAGGAGGAATGGCTTTAAACCAAGAGAGAGTTGGTTTAAATTGGACATTGGGAAGAAATTTTTCCCTGTGAGGGTGGTGAGGCCCTGGCACAGGTCGTCCAGAGAAGCTGTGGCTGCCTCATCCCTGGAAGTGTTCAAGGCAAGGTTGAACAGGCCTTGGAGCAACCTGGGGTAGTGGAAGGTGTCTCTGCCCACGGCAAAGGGGTGGAACTGAAGGAGTTTTAGCATCCTTTCCCAGCCAAACCATTCCATGATTCTGTGATTCTCCTTGCAGGCACTCTGGGGAGTGGAGGTTTCCAGTAGAGGTTACACGTTCAGAGGCCTGAAGTGAGGTTTCTAATTAGTCAAAGCACAGGTAGCCTGCCCAAACTAGAAAGACGAGTATGATGTCCCTGCACTCAAGTCATTTAACTATTAACCCTGAAGGAGAGTCAGGAGATATCTAAAACAATGACCCAGTTAATTCTGGGTGCAGCATTTGAGTGCAGGGTTATTTGTTGCTACCTGTGGGTCTGGTGATATCATCTGCAGACTCTTGGCAGTACAGGAGGCCAGTACTTTTAAGCTGGGTTTTAAGGTGGATTTGGCATGAATTCATCTGACATGGGTGCAATGCAATGACTTTATTTATCTGTTGCTTGTTTATGCTGACCTGGAGGCACACAGCCAAGCAGGGATGAGTGTTTGGATGTTACGACCCAGCGTCTGGGTCCAAGACCCACAGCCAGACTTTGGAGCAGAAACCTGGCTTGTTATTCACCCTCCATAAAACATTACCCAGTAGCTCGAAACCTGAACGACTCTTCCTGTCGTGGAGTCATAAGGTGCATTTAAGCTCCTGCTCAGCTGAGGGTCCCAAAAGGGTTGGCTCATTATGGCAGTGGCAGTGGTCCCTTCCTTGCACCCTCGGTGGCTGCAGGCTCATCCTGCTGAGTTGCTCCAGAGCCTGCTCTTTGCAGCCAGCAGCGAGAGAGGTTAAAAGCCTGTGGGCGGAGGCCGGCACAGAGTGCCCATTGTGCACGCGTGCATACCAGAGCGGTAACTCCCTGGAATGCTGCACCACCGAGCTTTTACCACCTTGTGTTTGTGTTGCAGCCCAGCAGTGTGTACATTGTGTCCCTCTCCACATAGATTAACAATACAAAATGGCAGATAAATAAGAGGGCGCTTTTTCTGTTTGTTTGTTTTTTCCTTTTTCTTGATTGGTCCGGTTGGAAGAGGAAATGTGTCTCTGACTTCCATCACCTCCACAGGCGCAAGGAGAGGCAAGGTGCAAAGTCAGTCAATTAGGCGGAGCAGCTCCTCGCAACTGGGTGGCTTTCATGTACTAATTGTGTTAGTAATTAGCAACTACCACAGGGTTTGGGTTCAAAACTACATAAGGGCATTAACTAACCCACCCTACAATGGGTTTGAAGGATGTAAGTGTGATCCTTGTTTCCCAGAGGTGAAATGGAGAGACTTGCGGACCACAGGGTGAGTCAGGGCAGGCCTGCAGGAGACCTTGGGTCTGTTAGTTACTCAAGATCATCTCAAATGAGACCAGTGACACCAGCTTTGGGAAATGAGTCTCTCCACTATTGCCAGGAGATGTGCAACTTAAGTGTTTTTGTGGTGTATTTCTATCTCCTGTGAGCTACAGAAACCATCCCTAAGGCCAGATGGCAATTCAGGCTCCAAGTTCTCTCTCTTTTTCATTTTTTTTTCTTTCTTTTTTTTTTTTCCTTTCTGCTTGGGTTGTCAGCTTGTGCTATTTATGGGAACTTTATTTGAATTTGTGTCTGCTGGGACCTGAGTGGAGGTCCCCTAGTGATTTCATGGAGCTTTAGGATGCTTAGGACTTTCCACTTGTAGCCATACGTGCCCAGGTCAGAGAAGTGACACATGGCCATACCCCAGTGCAAATATGGGTCTATAACCAATAAAAGGCACTTGTTATTACTTCTTGTTGAATTTCAAGATCCTGCAAGGTACCTTTAAAAAGCACAAAGAAGCCAGTGGTACAAGGACATGTTTCTCCTAGGTGAGCTGTGCTTTAGAGTAGTGTATACTGGCACAGTTGTTCTGGTTCGGTGATGGGTAGCAAGAGAATTTTTGTTTTTTTCTCTATAGCATATTGCTGCCAAGAATGACCTGGGAAATCCCTGGCTGTGCTCAGATCTTGATGGCAGTTGGTCAAACGCAGCTGAGCTTATCTAGCAGGGAGCTACTCCTGATACAACTTCTGCCTCAATTGAACATTTACAGCTTCTCCCTTTAACTTTAGCTGAGACTTTGTAAGGTACCTAGTAGGAGTGCTTCCATCTCAAAGGGTTCCATCTCTGATGTTTTAAAGGAAGATAAAATTTGCAAAGTTGAGAGCGCAGTCTGTGCATCATCCAGCCCCAGGCTTCACCACAGAGTGGTGGTACCCAGGGGCATGAGGAACTCCAGAAAACCTTGAGTTTAGCCTTCCTCCATGCACCTCGATACTTGGGACACTGACACACCCTGCAAGAAGCCCAGGTGGATCCTCCTGCAATTCCAGCACTGTACAGAGCATCTTGGGCTGCAGTTGGTCTGTAACAAATTATTCATCCAAAGCAGGATTCCCCTCAGAATTGCTGGCAGCCAAGGGCATGTCTCTCTCATACCTGGGAAGTGAGGAAATAGAGAGTTTGAAACTCTGCTGCTGATTCAGAGGGCAGCACCGTGTTTTCTGCGCTCTGATCACTGGGTTATTGTTTAACCCATGGCAAGTGTCTGAGTTTACTTTTTTCCCCCCTCTGGAAGCCCTGTGACAGTGAGCGTGTCGAGGTAATGACGAGGTTCATGGGTGTGGAGAGCTGGCTGTCCCCTTATTCATTGCATAAGTCGAGTTTAAGATGTTTGCATTTAGACAACAGTTTGGATATGGGTTTTTTAAAATATATATTCATTATCATCAGTTTAACAATACACATGGCTATTATTCCTTGCTTTGTGATGTCAGATCCAGCCCTCAGAAATGCTGGTGGGCTTTGGTTCCCATTTTGCTCCCAGGAAAGCCCTTGAGATGTTGCAGGCGAAGCCTGAGTGTGCCCTGTGCCCTGTTTCAGTCATCTCCACACTCATTTGATATATGTGTGTGTGTGTGTGTGTACGTGATAACTTCCTCTTTTTTTTCTCCTTTCTTTTGACAGTGGCACATTTGGTCTCTTCTGAGCATCTTGCAGCCTCTGGGTGACCGGGACATTGAATTTGGTGGACAGTTGCCATTCACTCCCTGGGATCATATCTACCCTTGCTTCCCTCATCCCGTCCTGTACTCCCTTTCCCTCCGACCAAACTCCAGGGCGTTGTGGTATTGCTATGGAGCCCAGAGAGACTTTGAGCAGCTCCCGGCAAAGGGGGGGTGAGGCAGACTTTCTGCCAGCTGCTGTCACCTCCACGAAGCCTTCGCCTGTCTCGGGCTGCACAGGGGAGACGATGCTGCCTTCGTCAGGCGTGGGGAAAGGGATCCCGGTGAGCAGCGAGAGGCTGGAGCCCGAGGAAGAGGATGAGCTGGGTTCCGGAAGAGATGTGGATTCCACTTCCAATGCAGACAGCGAGAAATGGGTGGCAGGAGATGGCCTGGAGGAGCAGGAGTTTTCCATCAAGGAGGCTAACTTCACGGAGGGGAGTTTAAAACTAAAGATCCAGACTACCAAGAGAGCTAAGAAGCCCCCAAAGAACTTGGAGAACTATATTTGCCCTCCTGAGATCAAAATCACCATCAAGCAGTCTGGGGAACAGAAGCTTTCCAGAACTGGGAAAAATAGCAAAACAGCTAAAGAGGAGGACAGATCACACTCCAAAAAGAAGGTAAGTCCTATTCTTTCACATATTTCCAGTTTCTCCCAGAAGCAGAGGGAGAGGGGAGGAATGAATCCTCTCAAACAATCTGTGTCCAAGGCATAGCCTTTGCAAGATTTGGCCTTGGAGGAGAGCAGGGCAAGTATCATTCTGCACTGCCACATATGCATTGGGAATGATCTTGAACTATCCTTCAGATGAACCAATTCAGAAGAGATCAAAAGTTCAACCAGGCCTCTTCTATTTTTGTATGTAATTGAGTTTTGAGATTAATGATTACATGAGTGAGAAATGAAGGAGCCCACTTCTAAACTGCTTTGTGCCTGAGCACTAATGCTCGAGCCTTTTGGCAGTTAAAGCATTCAGCTGCATTTTTAAAATAGAGGTATGTGCATGGTGAACAATTGAATTCATTCCTGTATTCTGGGTGATGGGCTCCATTATTCTTGATTACAGCATTGTGTGAGTAGCACTATAGTTATGCTACAGAAAATTCTTCCATTATAAGTCTCATTTTCTTCCAGATGCATATCATTTTCTTGAAATATCCTTCTGCAGAGAAATTTTTGGTACGTTAAGTCTGGGTAAAAACTGAACTTTTCTTTATTTTTTTCACTTATTCAAGGATGAGAAAAGAAAGAAAGAAAATCCTTTCTTCATATGAGCTGGTTTTGGGAGCACCCTTTCGATTTGCTGTTGGCTTGATTTTTCTGTAGTGTCGCCTATGCTTAGTACACAGACCAAATTTAGTTTGAGTGTAAGCAGTGCTGGTGGGGACCCAAATTTTTGGGTTAGTGCTATTTTCTGTCCTAGGCATTAGCCAAGTAGTTTTGGTCAGTTTACAGTACAAATACTTCACCTCTTCCTCCTTAGTAGCACATGGGCTTCACGATGAGTTCAGACAGGAACAGTTCAGACAGATTTGATAAAAGACACACGAGTGTCTCCAAAACCCGGACAAATTCATCTGGGATTTAGGCAGCCAAAGATCACGGCTTGGTTTTCTTGCTCATGCAGCTTTGATCCCTCTTCTTCCATACCTTACAGATGTGATGGGTGCTCAAAGGGCAACGTGAAGCCTTGAGGAGGTTAATTGCCACCACCTCTCTGTGGAGAAATCCTCCTCAGATTGGCAGATGACTTAGACCAAAATTTTCATAACTCAAAATCACTTTTTAAAGCATCGACATTTCCTCATCGACATTTCTGGGCAGAGCCCAGGGAGATTAACATCACTCACTCTTAGAGTACTTTTCTTACAAGCTGAACTTGAAAACAAACCAAAAAGACCCAAAAAGGGGATTTTTGTTTCTCAGATTCTTTTAAATGATGTAGTGTATGGGCATGAAAGAAGTAGCTCTTTTTAACACAGCAGAGGTTTGGCCCTATAACACTTTGAGAAGAGATTTTTCCACCTATTGAAAAGGATGGGCTGCCTTCTTAGCACCAAGCAATGTCTAATTTCCACTTTCCTGTCTTCCCTGAATGCTTGTAGAGGTCTCAGGGGAAACAGCAGTTTTATGAGACTATGCCCAGTGGTAGCAAAGGTGTCACAAGAAATCCTTCCATGGCCACGCAGAGAGAAAAAAAGAACTGCAAACCACTGCCTACCATGCCTGGACTGTGGAGAATACGACTGCATGAAATCAGACCCTTCATTTCTATTTATCACCTGGTCAGACGGGCATGGAAGGTGCGTTCTTTTCTGTGTGGTCATCCAAAAGCGTTGAATAAATAAAGCTAAGCATAAGGAAGTTATGTGCAAAAAAAACCCCAAACAAAAACCAAACAAACCCAGTGTGAACAATAACTGAAAAAAGCACCTTGTAGCATGGTTATGCTCAGGCTGATGACTTTAATTGCAGGGGGATAAGGAGTTTGAAAGAAATAGATCACGGCTCAGATGCGGCTGCATCCAGCTTGCACCTGTGCTGTCCGAGCTGGCTGGGGCTGTGCTCACACACACCCTGCACTCAGGCTGGGAGCGCTTTGGGTCAACACTGGTCTAATCTGGCCATTAAAACAAACAAAAAAACCTCACCACCCAGCAGGTGGATGCTCTGAGCAGATGGGGAGAGGGCTGCTGCCCCGGTGCACTATTAGCATAACACCCAACGGCTGCCGCGCAGCAGCTGCTGAGCCGCAGCTGCGGCAGAGATGTCCCCAGCAGGGGTCTGGAAGACCCCAGTGCTGTGATCTCGAGGGGTGTGATGCCTGGAGACCTACAGCCTGCATCGCCAGCATGGGGAAAAACCTGCATCCCTGCAGCCAGGGTGGATTTCACACACGCCTGCCCCTCGGCTCATGGGGTTCCAGGATCAGGCTGAGAACACCTGGCATCAAGGGGTGATCAAAGGCACTACAGCATGGGACGCTGGAAGTGAGTGGGAGAAAAGTTCCAGTGTTGGCAGAGTGATTTCTTCTATGGCCAATGTCTATCTTGTGGCAGGTACAGAAATTTTGGGGGGGGAAGATAACTAGGAGGAAAGAGCAAGTTGAAACTCGTGTGGAGATGTAGCTCTGGGAGAGAGGAGCATTCAGGAACCTTCTGCATGTACTTGCAGAACCACTGAGAGCTGCAGTAGTGGTTGTGGAAAAAAAAAAAGTGATTTGTCACATTTAAATGGTTTTGGCGGTTTTGAAATTTCAGCATTAGGCTGTTTTGATTGCCTGTTGATTTAATCAGCACAAGCTCCAGAAAAGCAGCTCCTGGCAGCAGAAGGAGGGAACAACACATTTAAAGAGTGGGACAGACCTTCAGCTGGCATCAGTCCACTGTCCTTTATGGATTTTTGCCAGGAGGGTTTGGCCCAATGTACACATTTCCCTTGCACATGGGAGCATTATTTGGGCTTACCACCTTGCTCGTGGATGCAGAGAATATACACTGACAGCTGCAAGTGCCATTCTTACGCCTCTGGTGGGCAGGAGTGGTTGTCCTGCACATCATGGAGCAGCACCCAAATTTATTTTTCCCCTGAGGAAGTGCAAACTCTATCAGGACTTGAAAAATCCCCTTAGCTTGTTGCATAATATTTCCAGCTACATCTCCAGCAGTCCCTAGTGCTTTGAAATACCACTTCAGCATTCTTGCAGGAGTTTCAATACACACAGCACAGAGGGCAAGTAATGAAAACATGGAAGCAATTTAAGTAACAGCATGTGGGTACACGAAGGACTGGTAATGCCAGCAATGTAAAAAGGGACTGTGAACTGGGGATATAGCATTTATTCAGTGGCCACTTAGGGAGGAAGAAGATATGCCTGTTCTTAAGCTTTACACTGCTCTGCTAATTAGGCAATAGGGATTAGTGCCTGATTTCTAAAGCTGTGGTCTGGGGTGCAGTGGTGATTAGAAGGGGGCTCTGTGGAGAGCCATGCTGATCATGTGCCAAGGCCTGGGTTTTTTGCCTTTGATTACAGCTGCTACACTATATTAAAAGACATAAACATACATTAAATACTTTCCTCATGTTGCTTTTCCGTGTGAGCAATCGCCCCAGGGATGTTATGCGATCCTGAATGGGAGGGGAGGGAATTCAGGAGAGGATCTTGCTGGGTGCGGTTGCTGATGCCCCGGAATGGGGAGGGAAGCAGGGGGTGAGAGAGTACCAGTGTTGGGAACCTCTGCTCTGCTGGCTTGAATGCTTGGCTGCAACCCAACAACTTTTGGGGTTTCTTTTAAGTCCAGACCATGCCAAGTTTCACATCGGCTTCCCNGGTTGTCCTGCACATCATGGAGCAGCACCCAAATTTATTTTTCCCCTGAGGAAGTGCAAACTCTATCAGGACTTGAAAAATCCCCTTAGCTTGTTGCATAATATTTCCAGCTACATCTCCAGCAGTCCCTAGTGCTTTGAAATACCACTTCAGCATTCTTGCAGGAGTTTCAATACACACAGCACAGAGGGCAAGTAATGAAAACATGGAAGCAATTTAAGTAACAGCATGTGGGTACACGAAGGACTGGTAATGCCAGCAATGTAAAAAGGGACTGTGAACTGGGGATATAGCATTTATTCAGTGGCCACTTAGGGAGGAAGAAGATATGCCTGTTCTTAAGCTTTACACTGCTCTGCTAATTAGGCAATAGGGGTTAGTGCCTGATTTCTAAAGCTGTGGTCCAGAGAGCAGCGGTGATTAGAAGGGGACTCTGCGGAGAGCCACGATGCTCATGTGCTGAGGCCCGGGGTTTTTGCCTTTGATTCCAGCTGCTACACTATATTAAAAGACATAAACATACATTAAATACTTTCCTCATGTTGCTTTTCCGTGTGAGCAATCGCCCCAGGGATGTTATGCGATCCTGAATGGGAGGGGAGGGAATTCAGGAGAGGATCTTGCTGGGTGCGGTTGCTGATGCCCCGGAATGGGGAGGGAAGCAGGGGGTGAGAGAGTACCAGTGTTGGGAACCTCTGCTCTGCTGGCTTGAATGCTTGGCTGCAACCCAACAACTTTTGGGGTTTCTTTTAAGTCCAGACCATGCCAAGTTTCACATCGGCTTCCCCTGCTTGAAAAAAATAAGGCTAGTTTCCTAACCCTTTTCCCGGGGCTGCTCAGAAGTTGAATCATAGCTTGAGCTGTGTCTCTGGCTGCTTGTGTGGCAATTGGAAAGTGCACAAATGTTCTGTAACAGTTTTCTCTTATTTCAACCCTTTGGCACCTGGGGATGGAGTGGGCTGAACTGTTGCCACTTCTAAACCCACAAATAGCTCCATTTCATTTAGTCTGATTGGAGAGGGAGGGAAGAAAAAAGCCAGGAGCCCAGAGGATGTCCTGCTGGCATGCTGGCAAGCCCTGCAGCTGCTGTTCTCTCACCTGCAGTAGGGTTGCTCGAGTCAACCACATCAGCAACACTAAAGGTGCTTTTTTCCTCAGATAAGGAAACATGTTTTCAGTCTGGAAGAACACTGAAAATGTGGCACCAAATGCAATGAAGCAACCTATCAGCATTCTCTGCCTGCCATGTAGCATTTAACAACTCTCAGATGAACAGTTATTTCCCTGGTTTGGTTTTATTTCCATTTTTTGTCCCTTCTCTGGATTTGTTGTTTTGTTTTTTTTTTTTAATTCTCTTATGTCTGTAAACACTTCATTTCCCACCCCTTCTTTCTTTACGCATAGCCTGACAAAGGTTCTTTGGAGCTTTCATCATATGCATAATGTCCTTCTCCAGAGGATGTAAGCTCGTGGTTTTGTAATTACTATTGCACTACGGTTTTTTGAGAGCTTGGGATGGGTGAGTGCATTTTATTGCTGAAAGATAAGCACAGCAGCAAGTCAGCTGGAAGTAAAGTTTCCTTGTGTGTAGTCAGAGGAAACTCTATCTCTGGATTTTCTTCCAGTTTTTTTTCCCTTTGAGTTTCTATGGGTGTTTGCCATTTCTCTGCATTTCTATCACCTTCCCCTTTGAAATTCAGTTCATAGTCTTCCTTTTCACTGCCCCGCATATGCAACTTTCTCTGGTGGTTCACCCTTCCTTGAGGACTCTCTCATTCATGTGTTCTCACTGTTGCTGATGCTGAATTGATTTTTAACTTTTTTTTCTTTTATATATTTTCTATATGCTTTACACACATATTCGTAGTTCTGTAGCCTATCATAGTATTCAAAGGTAGCATTTCACCAACTCTATTAGACAGAAAGACAAAACACAAATTCCCCAGTCGCTCCAAGCAGGGGATCCAAGGTTAGATTCTCGGGGAAGCCAAGGCTGAAACTAGCTGTCCCAGACACATTTTCATAAACAAAGTTCAGTTCCTATCTAAAGGAGGGGGAATTCAAAGACGGTTGAACCAGGGGGGAATTACCTCAACTCTTACGTCTCTAACTGGTGGTTTTTGTCAGATATGCTAATTTGCTAAACATATAAAAATTGTATATGTGTTACGCTACGGGTGCATCTTCGGTGTTTTCCGCCTGGCGAACTGTGCACCTACGGATCCTTATAAAGGTAACCCCTTTTTATCACCTAACTATGTCTGGCTCGTGCTTTTAGGACCAGCAAAAGCACACCCCGCCTTTTTCCCCAGAAGATCACAAGCGCTCCCCCTCCTCTCCTTCCCCCTTCTTTTTCTTGATGACTGCACATTGCACTTTCCCTCCAGGTTCTCGTGTGCATCCGCAGCTCTTGCTGGATTACCCCTGTGCCGGACTCATCTCCCCGGTGATTTGTGTGCATGATCATCCAATTGCTCATCGTGCATGCTTATCCCTCCTTGCTAAGGGCATCCCTGTGCAAGATGTCATCTGAGTCAGCTCTTCCTGTTGCGATCCCAAATGTGGCTCAGGGGGTTGAAGGAAGCGCCTGTTCCCTGTGGCTTAGCGAGGAAAAGAAAGCACTTGCGTGTTAGTTGTACCCACTTGAAGTGGCAGGATTTGATTTACAGCTTCTTTTTCTCCCCCCCTTTCCCCCCCCCCCCCCCCCCCCCCGAGCG
>VXAZ01007602.1:21938-44734 GCA_013399875.1 Gymnorhina tibicen
CCCCCCCCCCCCCCAAGGATGGAACATCCACCATCCCTTCAGCCTGGATGTGTTTCAGTGCTGGTTTAGTCCCTGTTTCTTCTTAGTAAAGCCTTGAGACAGCTCTATGTGATGCTTGTGGCAGATACGTGGAGCTCACACCAGCAGAGTAGACCTCAGCCTCTTCCCAGGTTATGGTGTAGTGGTGGAGCCCCAGAAGTGCCAACACAGTGGAGGAGTGTTCTTCCAGCTGCCTCCAAGGGGAAACTGGCTCTTGAGCAGCTGAGAGATCGATGCGGAGCTGCTCTAACAGGCACGAGGCTCCTGGAATTTTTACAGTCTTTCTACACAAGCGTATGGGTGCAAAGCTACACAAACTCAGCTCTTTGATAGTCATACCAGGTTTCCTTCAGTCAAGCTTTTCTTTCTAATGCATTGTTGAAGGCATAAATGAAACAGCTGCAGTTTGGTGGTCTCCCACCTCAGGTATCTTAGGCTCACCACAAAAAGAGAACGGGAATGAATGTCTGGGTTTTTTTTTTTGTTTGTTTGTTTTTGTGAATAAATGAATTTCTTCACTTAAGAAACCAGTTGTTCTAGGAGCTGAGAACCACTTAGGTTCATCTTGGTCCATGAAGGCACCTGAGGTGCTCAGACTGGGAGCTGAGTCATCTTGATCCCCCACACAGCCATCTGGAGGAGGCTGGTCCCACCTGAAGGTGGTTCAAAGCCTCTCTATGAAGAGCTGGAGGGCTCGATTCCAGCTCTTAACCCTTCCTTCTCCTCCAAAGCTTGCTGGAGAAGTGTCCGTCTTGCATCATGTCCTGGATATCTTGTGACAGGAATAAGGCAGAGTGTCTTTTCCAGCTCAGTCTCCGCCTGACCCAGCTGATGCCCATCCCTCACTGTCTGTGTGCTCCCAAAGAATTGTGACTTTTTTTTTTTGCCTCTTGTCAAGTGTGTCTTAAAGAAGCAAACATCTGGCGGTGAAGGGATGGGCTGAGGAAAGGTAAGCAGGCTTTTTCTGCTGAACACAGAGTGCTGAACAAGGAAGACTTGGTGTACTTGATTAGCTGCCATATGACCAGGGCTCGGGGAGGCTGTCTGTGTTGAGGACAGGTTTTGTTTTGCAGCAGTCTCTCCCTCCCACAGCTGAGTTTCAATGGCCCTCTGTGACATTTCCTTGTTTACTTGAGCTGTGTCTTTCTCTTCAAACCATGACAAAATATCCACAGACCTGGTGTCGGGATTGAGGAGATGCTGCAAGGAAACAACTGGGACAGGTGCAGGAAGCTGGGGATCCAGGTCGAGGTCCTCGGCCCCAACCGCCAAACTGCAGGAGGAGAGAGTGCAAACCCTTGGCCGAGTCAGTGCATGTGTGGTGTTTCGAAAGCACTGTGGCCTCCAGGCTGAAGGAGATGGAGACATGATGTGCTGGCATGCACACCCAGGGCTGCAAACTGGCTGTGTTTTGATTTGCAGAGGTTTTGGGGTGTCAGTCCTTCACGTACACGATGGTGTTCTTCCAGCATCAGCTTTAGCCTGCAGCACTTCCTCTCCTTCCCTTCCAGGCATCCCTGACCACAGATACCTTCCGATTTACCTACAGACTTTTCATCTTGAATTCCTTTTTTATGCAAATACACACACACAAGACATCCAGCTAGCCCCCTCAGGTCAGGTCTAACTCTTCACATGCTTCATTCCCAGACGGGCTTGTTGCTGGCCCCATTCTCCTGCCCAGCCAGTGGGACTGAGTCATGCACCCATCTGAGTTCATTTGAACGGAAAGTGTGGTTTTACCTGGTGCCCTCAGCTTGTCTTTTTTTTTGCTTTATCTAATAGAGTGGAGGCTTGTGAAAGTTGGTTTCTGGCCACTTTCCCATGTGACTTCTCTGGTGTCTAGAGATGAATGAACATTCCAGCCAAACCCTTTTTGGGAGCCCCTCAGGGTTCCCTTTCTTCTCACCAGAGAACAGTTTGAACAAAACTTTTTAGAATATTATATCACAAATATTTTGGTTTTCCATCACATTTGATCAAAACTGGACAAAACATTCAAAAAACATTGAGGAGGATTGTGCAGGCAGGCAAGGACTTTGTGTTTGCATTCACATACACGCAAACACAGTGTGACCATGTTAGCCTTGTTTCCTTAGGAAACTGGTCTAAAAATATCCAGAATAAACATGCATTGTTTTGTTTTTTAATGCTGAGACTTTTCCAACTCTTGAACCTTAAAATGATTCCATTTGAGATGTGACCCTCGAGGACTAGTCCAGTTAGCTGTGTTTTCATAAGAGCATTATTTTTCCATTTCTTGCCATGACCTCTAACATGAGTTAGGCCAGCGGCTGTTGTCTTCTTCATTTCAGGACATAAAGTGCTATTTCTACATCATGGTGTTATTCGGACTCTGTGCTGCAGGTGGTTGCTATAAGGAAAAGGAAAAGCCATGGTGTGTGCACCAGTAGCATGACATTGCTTCCGAGCAGGATGGACAACAAAATCTTCTTCTCCAGAGTGGGCAGAGTAGTATCAGGCCAAATATCTTGTTATTATTTTTCTTTTTTCCTGGAGCTGTGGGCGCAGTGAAAGGAACAGCATGAGGGCTAAGGTATCTTACGACAGGTTGCACATGGGGTTGTGTATCTGAGATGTGGCTTGGATTGTGGCCAAGACTGGTTTGCTGAAGATGAGGACATGGTCATTCAAGATAGGCTGTCAACCACAGCTGTGTTTGCAGAACTAAGTGGGGTTCTCAGGTGCCGTCCCCTGGTGATGTTGTGCATCCATGTCTGCTGTTGGCAGGTCCTGTACAAAGGGAAGGCATCAGGAGAGCCTGTCTTCCTGCAAGAATTTCACAAGTTCTGTAGAGAGCAGGAGAAGTGGAACCATCTTGTCTCTTAGTACAGAATGTGAAATAGAGCAAAGAGATTAAGTGACTCACTCAAGGAACCTGTCACAGGCCAGGTTAACACTCAGGTTAATATTTTTCACTGAGCTGTGGTTGCTTAACCGTGACAGAGTTGAGTCTCCCAGGGGTGGCCTGATCTCCAAGCATTGAGATCCCTTCTGGAAACCAGTCATCTTCTAGCTGTCATTTAAACAGGTCAATTTGTTTCAAAATGGTTAACCCTCTGCATCTTCATGGCTCACTTAAAACTTATCTCAGGGAAGAGCTAGGGCTGGATGTAGAAATGAGGGGGTGGAGTTTTGGGGCCAGCATGCAATTGGTTGACCTAGATGCCCGTAATAATCCCTTCTGGTCTGTAAACTCTAAAATGTGGTAAGAGTTGAATGAGGAATATCTACTGGAGGCCTCATTATCTTCTCATCAGTTTCTCATGGCTCTCTCTCACCTGGGTGGCAAGGTTTGCAGAGAGATGGTATCTTTTTATTGACATCGGGTGTTACAAAAGCCCTACCACTATAAACTTGGGTGGTTCATTGAGGAATTTCAGTACTTTGCAGCATCCTAACTCCATGTGAGCTGCTCTCCCTCCACATGGCTGAAAGATGAGAATCAGCCCTGAGGGGATCCATGGGTAATTTTGACTTGCCCAATGCTCTTGCTTTTGGAAAGAATGTGGTGGCACAAGCAAATGAGCCAGAGGACATGGGCCTCCTTTCCCCATGCTGAGGACTCTGACACGGAGAGGGCCGAGCACTGGACTTCAATGTGTCAGCACGATCACACCCTCGCCTCAGCACAGGGCGAGTCACTGGTTCCCCAGCTGGTGCTTCTGTGAGAAGACACTTCTGTAACGTGACTGGCAAACATCTCCCAGGAGGATGTGTAGGAAAACAGTTTCCTCATACCTCCGAGGTAGAGCTTACACTGGGATTACTAAATAGACTTTTATCAGTAGTCTTCCCTGCTCCTCAGTAGAATATTCTGCCAGGGTAGCTTCACCAAAATTTTACCTGCTGTACTCCCAGGTGGGTAATTTGATAAAAAGTCACCTTTAAGACTAAGAAAAGTAGACCAGAGGCAGATATATTTTTCCACTGGGGAGCAGCAGCACTAAGAGGGTCTTGACTAGCCCTCATTTCTGCTGCCCACCGAAGTCTATTCAACTGCAGGGACAGTCCCTACATTAGTCACCTGCCTAATTTGTACTAACAGGGAGCTTGAAGGCACTTCTTTATTGCATCTTCCACTGGGAACTGATGCTGTTGGATTGACAAGGTATGCTACTTCTTGTATCCAATGTTGTGTGCAGGTTAAACGGGGATAATTACTTTGTCCTGTCCATTTTCTGACATTGTGTCCACCAGCACACAGCTGGTGAAGTTCTCTTCCCAAAGACAGCCTCTTTCTTTCCATGGGATTCTTTTCTTCAATAATTTATGTAATCAGCAGGACAAATTCCCCCCAGCCTTTTCTCTCTCTGGTCTTAATTCCATTGCATCACTTGTAATTATATTTCTGATTTGAAGTGGGGGGGTGGGAAAGCCTATTTCTTTCTGTGACTACAGCACAGCCATCACAGGAGGAAATGGGGAGAGGGTGATGGGGAGGGACTGATCTGTCCCGAGGTCATCGGCTCTGGGCATGGGCAGGAGCTGCTATTAGTCACTGGGGCCAGTGACTGCCAGCACTGGGAATCTGTGAAGCACAGGGCGGCTCTGCGGGAGGGCAGCACATTCTTTGCTGCTCCCTGTGCTTTGGCTGGCAGCTGTGGTGCATAACCAAGCCATGCTTCGTCCTTGGAATCAACTTGGGTCCTTGGGACGTGGAGGTCCGGGCTCTGCTTGCTGTGCACTTGAAGAGAAGTGGGAACTTGGCTGTTCATGTTATCTAGAGGATGTTTTACAGCAAAAGGAGGGCAGCTTGTGATAGACAGCCAGATGCTCAACCTGAGGCTTTTGAGTGTGATAGAAGGGTTGGCAGTGATTTAGCCTTGGCTTTCTGCTTTTGCAGGAGTTCATATCACTGATACATGTAAGCAAGACTTTGGTAAAGCAGGACTGTTGCAAATTACTGTCTAAATTAAGCTTTTTACTATCTACACTGTTAATGTGGCCACTGAATTTCACTACCACCTGCTTAGATGAGGATTGTCCTAAGGTGTTGAAAAGGTGGGAGATGGAAACCCTGTCTCTTTTCAGTCTATCTGGCCTGACTTAGTCTAATATACTTAGCACGAGCCTGTGGGGTACAGCAGCTGCGTGCTGGAGATAGAAGTCGACTCAGTCCATCTTGGCCACATGGTTTAATAGGCCTATGAAATCCCTGGGTCAAAGGCCAGCCACCATGCCCATCTTTGTCACATCTCAGTGATGTGTATCCTGGCAGGTTTTTCTTTTTGTTCCTCCCCGGCATGGAAAGAACCATCTGCCGGGTTGGCTTTCAGAAGAATTTTGAAAAATACCAGTTTCCCTTTGTTGAGTGGGGTGTGTGTGAGGGGGTGGGGGCACACAGGACAGAAGGAGGAAGGAGAGCCTGACCTAAAACCAAGCCAGTATCTTCAGGGATTTTAGAATAGCTTGCATTGTGTTTCCTACTCCCCAAGGAAGGGTTGTCCTCTTTCTTCTTTTCTCTTTGATTCGATTCCCTGCCACTCTGTGAGCAAGTCAGAAGCTGCAGCTGCTGCTGTCAGCTGGGAAAGGAGTCCTCTTGTTTAAAAACCATGTGTTAATCCCTGGTTAGAAAAAGTAGCAATGTTTTATGCTCCCCTTATAGCCCCCTTTTCTGCATCTTGACTGCCTGCCCGCAGGCTTGCCACTTGTGTGAAAACAGATGCAGGTTGACCCCAAAGAGATTCAACAAGAACCACAGGTAGGATGAAGGTCTGTAAATAAATAAGCCTAAAGACTGGACAAAGTGACCAAATATAGTTTTGGGAGCAGGGTGGGAGTCAGAAAGGACAAGCATATTATGAGGTCTGGGGAAAAATTGTGGGGACCTTTAGGAGTAAGGGGAGCTGTTTTTTGTCATAGCTGTTGGACACAGATGGGTAGAACTGTTTGCTCATGGGGCCTGTGCTTTGTTCCCGAGGAAAAGCCAGCAGCCCAGTGGGAGAGGAATTTAAACAGTGAGGTAAGGAGAAAGGAGGATTTGGGCTCTGCCAGATGGAGACAGCCATGCGGGCAGTGCTGGAGAGGGTCTGATGGGTAAATAAGAGGCCCAAGGGGCTCAGAAAGTTATTATCAGGTGTGATACCACAGCATTGAAGGGTGAATGCAGAAGGTGGCCTGAGGCTGAAACAGGAGAGAAGGAAAGGGTTTTGATTTTGACCATCAGAAAACAGCCTCCTATCTTTCCTAGCAGAACAAGAAAATGAATCACCACAAAGATAGGGGGAAAGGACTCAGATGATGGATGGTACTTACAGAAAATTGAAGGCAGTGCCCTGTAACTGTTACACATCATAGAATGATTTGGGTTAGAAACCCTTGCCACGGGCAGAGACAACTTTAGACCATGTCACCTCTGAATACTACAAAAGGAACACAGGTTTTCGTCTCTTTCCTAAGGTTTTCAAGCAGCACATTGAGGCAGACAGAGGCGTCTCACCCAGGGCCACTGGAGAAGGCATCCCACCGCCCACCGCCCCAGCTGCAGCAAGGACCCCTGCTCCCACCCCACGGCTTGGCGGCTTGGTCACTCTCCCACCACGCCCCAGACCTCCCCATCCACAGGCCGCAAGAAGCAACACGGGTCCCTGCGGGCTTTTCCTGCCACCCTTTCCCGGACGCGCGGGTGGGGCCGGGCCAGCGATGCCCACCCACCATGGCGGGGGCCGGCAGGTGGGCCTAAGCCCCTTGGCGCTCGGGCTCCTTCCCAGCAGATTACCCGTGACCTCTGCTCCCCGGTTTGGGGTGACAGGAAGGAGCCGGCGGCCACAGGCTGTACCCCAGGCCGCTGCGGTGCCTTCCCCGCCGCGGCCCCTCGTTAATAAAGAGGTGTAATTGGGAGCCCTCCCTCCAGCCCGTCTGGTGTGAGGCCATTTGTGTGCCGGGGGAGGAGGGGCAGGCCCAGCGCCGAGGGGGGGACGCGGCAGCGGGGGAGAGAGGGAGGGAAATCTCCTTTGTTTGTTCAAGTAATTTAGCCCTCAGATGCTTTTTTTTGTTTTGTTTTGTTTTGTTTTGTTTTTTTTTGAGAAAGAAAAGCAAAAAGAAAGGTTGACCGGCGCTGGCAAAGGTGTGCTCCTGGTACGTAAAAATATCCCGATAGCAGAGGGAACAAAGTGCAACGGAGAAGTGTGGATTTTAAGCATTTTGTGTTTGCTTCTTAAGTTTGCCAGGCGAGATGTGAATCTTGGAAGAACCCCAACCAGTAACAAAAAAAAAACCAACCAAACAAAAAACTAACCAACCGAGGGAAGGAAAAAAAAAAGCAAAAGAGACTTGGTCAGCTTAGCTGGGCTGAAAGGAAGCATAGGAGAGTTGCTGGGTTTTTCAGCTGATGAATTTTGTTTCTGTTTTATATGTGCTAGCACACTGCCTTTGGAGTCAAGATTTTCTACTTCATGTGCACTAACACACTGCCTTTGCTGTTAAGACTGCAGCTCTCCTATGCCTCCCCATTTCCCATCAACCCCGTTAGACATCTCTTTTTTTTAAATGAGAATGGAAAATCAAACAAAACAAGTGACAAACATTCTTCTGTTCGTTTTAGTCTGAAGTAAAACTCACATTTAAGCCTCATTGAAAGGCCTAAACTAAGTTGAAAATGTCTGCGTTGTGAAGGGTGGGCTTTGCTATTGAAACCCTTGTGTTTCAACTGTGTGAAAGTTGCAGAAAAATGCACATGGGATATGCAGAATTTAATTTTTTTTTTTTTTTTAAGTTAGAGAATAGGGTAATGGTGTGAAAGAATGAATTAGTTATGGCAAATCTTATTAGTGTCCATTGTAAGCAGAGAAACAGAGACATATGGGACCACTTGCAAAATTATTTCTTGTTTATTCAGCCTCGTAACCGAAGCAAATTTTTTTGGATAGTGTCATTTATTTGGCAACTGGAGGGGTGTGGAAGGTGTGTGTCTATGAAGCAAAAAGGGGGAAGGGGGAACACAGTATTGGTATTCCATTAAAACTGATGCTCAGTGCTTTGTTTGTCAGGTTTTGGCAAGGCTTTTTGCTTTGAAAGCCATTCAGAGAGGATCGAAGCAGATGGCAGGGAGATCCTGTTTGTGTTATTTTTGGACATTCCCATTGGAAGTCTCAGATTGTTGTCCTTTTTCCCCCTTCCCCCACTCGTGTATGTTTTTCTTTCTTCCTTCCTTTCCCCTTTCCTTCTTGAGAACATTTTTATTTTTTTAAGCCATATATTATTAATCATACAGCATCACCTAATAGCTGGGTGTGCTTCTGATGAACCAAACTGTCACTAGTTTATATTTTTGTCTGCCTAAATTCAGACAAAGCAGTGGGGGAGACTGTGTCCCGAAGCAGTACAAGCAGAGTCAGGAGAGCGAGCTGGGAAGCCAGACTGCCATTTTGTGGGGTTCAGCTCCACAGCAGCACATTCCCCTGGCAGACCAGCAGCTGTATTAGGCCCAGGCAGCAAGTTTACATTGGAGGTCTTTGATAAAACAACTTTAGTGACCCCCATCCTTTCTAAGCCCTTGTGGAGGAGAGGACGATCTGTAGACAGACTGGAACTAGTCCCTGGGTCTTTGTGGTGGTCTTCCCATGTCACTGGTTGGATTCGTTGGTCTCAAGCAGCCTGGAAGGCTTTTCTTCTGCCATCATCAGTGCCCAGATTGTGGTAGGAAGAGAGAATTTCATTGCCTCTCACACTGGTGGTATAAACATCTTCTCTGAGCAGTAATTTAGCTTTGAATAACATCGCTGGAAACGTCTGCAGTGCTTTTCATGTGGAAGTCTTCACAGAAGCCCTTCACAACCTTTGTGCAGGCAATCCAGCAAAGCTGAGCCTGGTCCAATCAGTTAAAGCACTTGGCTAGCCCAGGTCTATCAGCAAGGATGTGCACACACAAGGAGGATGGGAGGTCTTGGCTGCAGTCGGCATCCAAAAGTTCAGGTGATTCACCCGAAGCTCCTCCAGATGATTAAATCTCTTAGGCTAAGCTGGAAATCTCGAGGAAACAAGCTTTCTCATGCTCATTCTGTCAGTGGTTATTCCCAGATAGAAGCAGATATTTAAATCCTCAAATCTTTGCATCAGATGATATTACCGGTACTTTGGCACAGGAAAACGGTTTACAAGGATGTAAAGCTCTGGCCCAGAAAAATAAGCAAATGAACTTTACAAGTTTCACTTTTACTACTGTAATACTAAAAGGCAGTTCAGAGCAGGTTGTGTTTGAGTTCAAGGTGATGATTCATCTTGGGTTTTAGATTGATTGAACCAGTATACCCACACCCTCAATCTTTTGCGTTTTTTTTGTAACTGGTGCACTGAGGGAACCCACTTCAGACACTCTCATTTTGTTCTTAATTGAATGAATGCTCAGATGTCTTTCATGTGTGTTGCAGCACCTGAGTTTCAGTGCTGTAGTTGTAAGGTGGTAGTGGGTGACCTGTTATGTGTGAAGTGATGTGTCCTGAGGTGCATTTTGCTGGCTGGAATAAGCTCTGCAGGGGAAAAAATAAAACAAACCAAACCAACCTTCACCTTCCTCTCACTGTTATCTCTTCCTAGACGATGAACATCCTCCTGGCAGGATTTTTGTTCTGCAGTGCTGACTTTTATGCCTGCCTTATTAAAATTTGGCAAATCCTTCTTATTACTTACTGGATGAGCCTTCTGCTCAGAGGACCTTCCCCTGCTGCTGGGGTGGCACAGCTGCTCTGCCCAGCAAGGATTTCCCTTCGAGAGCTTCCAGGGATAAGGGCTTTCCTGGTCTGGCACTTTGAGAAAGGAGCCAAGCAACAGTCTCAGCCTAGACAAAAGGCAAACTCGACCTACTATTTATGTAGTTATTTAAACATGATTTAACCTAAATAATGCACACTGTGACTTGGCCAGGGGAGAGGGGGAAGGGGAGGAGAGGAGCTTGTTTCTAATGAGCCAGGAGACAGCACAATTAATTACATATGAAGGACAGATAACTGACAGCAAACTGTCTACAGTAGAGAGAAACAAAATACCGATGTGAACAATTCAAGCGTCCATGTGACGGAAGGGTCAGCAATTTCTCATAGAGCGGGTGGCTGGGCACGGCCCCTGGAGAGCCACAGTGGATGCTCGGCTGAGCGGGAGGCCAGGTGGGCAGAAGTTTTGGGGTCCTCCACCATCAAAGCTGAGCAGGCATTTCTGAGGCTGACAGGCAGCACTCTGGGCATTATTTTCATCACATGAGCTTTTGACGGCGGAACTGTTAACTACTAATCTCAGCAACACGTGAGGCAGGGAGGAGAGCGGGTGAGGCAGCAGAGCAAAGGCTCCATGGGCAATTAGGTACCTGGCTCTGGATGCTGCCAGCCACATGAAGGACAGCTGAGATGACAGAGGCTTTCCTTCCCTTTTTTTTTCTTAAAAATTTTTAATTTTCGTCACCGTCACCCGGATGTGGAAGCGCAAATCCCAGCTGCTGGCTGTTGAATTCTTTGAGGAGCGTGGTCAGAAATTGCCATCCTCTCTGCTCACCCTCCCTGAACAGCAATGAAATCTGGTATAACTTATCACTCACAACACTCCTTTCATCCTTCCTTCTCTGCCGGCCCATCCTGCGGTCAGCCCTTGGCTGTAATGGTTTGAAGGTAAAGGCCGATGGATTAGCCTAGGGAAGGGCCAAAGGTTAAATGAGCTGGGCTAGCAGCATGCAAAGGGCTATGATTGAAATATTTGCTGAATGCTGACAGGCAGCAGAATAGAGGCAGACAAGTGGCAAATTTCTGTTTTCTCCTCTAATTGAGAAAATATTTTGGGTGGTATTCAGGCAGGCTGCAGATCAAGATGGGGAAAGTCAGCCAGCCAGGGAAAGAAGGATGGGAGGACTTCAGTAAAAGCACTATTCCCACTAAACCTGTTTCCAAAAGCTTTGCCTTTATGCTTGCGGAAATGCCTGGAGCCTGGGGCTTAAATTTTGCTTGGTCATTTTTCGCAGGCAACTGCAGAGTCAAAATGCTGCCCCTCTGAACTTGTCTCACAAGCAGAGTTTGACCAATTCTTCATGTTTTTGTAGCTACAGAGGCCTTGCTTTCATTGAATCATAGAAAGGATTGGGTTAGAAGGGACCTTCCAGATCATCTTGTTCCAAGCCACTGCTGTGGGCAGGGACATCTTCCACCAGACCAGGTGGCTCCAAGCCCTGTCCAAACTTTCTTTGCAAGTCTAGATTACAGCTTGGAGGTGCTGCCATGAAAAATCCGGATGTTGAGAGGATCCATCTCTCATCTGCTGGACAGGAGATTAATGAGATTTGATGGTGTACTGATAAAACATGACAACTATTTAACCCTTGATTTTATCTGCTTGTAGCATGGATAATACTCAGCTGTGTTTCAAGTCTGTGTAATGCATGGTGCCCTTGTGCCTGGGCAGTCATTGTGGAAGTGAAGGGAGAGAAATTGTGTTTGTCTGGTGCATCACAGGTTGGCTGCACTTATTTCTGCCTTGGCCCAGCCCTCTGGCACTCCTTGCTTGCTCTTGGATGTGGGTGGGAATCTCTGGGGGCACTTGTGAGGAAGAAATTCCAGGTTAATGTGACCAAGAGAAGTTCACTGGCCTTTCACACCCTGACATCTTCCTTCAAGGGGTGATTTAATCCTGCCCTATGCCTTCTGCTTCCCCCTTCCCCAAATGCTCCTTCTAAAGCTGATAATGTACTGAGAAGGTTTCAATTAACGCAATTTCCTTCCTTCTGAGAAATATGGTGTTAGTTAAGGAGTCAGGGAGTAGAGGAAGAAAGATGTAAAAAGAAACAGCTCCTCGAGCCAAAAAGCAGCATGAGGGTCAGCAAAGTTTACATTCCCTTCTAAATGCTCTTGTCATAAAGCTGGGAGGCTGACTTATAAAATGTTTTCTGGAGCATGCCATAGCTGCAGCAGAGGAAAGTTTTGGCAGGAGTGTACCCAGTTTGTGGCCAGCAAGTTGTGTTGAATTTGGGCTCTTGGAATCTTATGTGCTCCTTAAAGATGCCCAAGAGGCAGTCAAGAGATTCCTAATAGCCAATATGGGCTTGGTTAAAGCTTCAGCACTTATCAGCAGCTCCAAAACTTTGTTGTTGAGCAAAAGGAAGGAAAGCTTGCCTGCCTTTGTGAATCAGCTACCAGTGAGGCATGCTGAGGGGTGCCAGGGTTCCATTCTGCTGGCCTTGCACTACAGCTTCTCCTGGAAAGCAGTTGACAGGGTTGGGGTAATATTCCTGCTGCTGGAGCAAGGCAAGGGATGACTCTTTTCCTGCCTATGGCTATTGTTGCTGGTTGCTCAGCACTGCAGATTTCTCCCTTGATTCAGGAGGCCTGTGATAGGAACAAAGCAGCACAGTCACCACCTTGCAGTGGGGAAACTGAGGCACTAACAGAGAGTGTGTCCAGAGAAGGGAATGGAGGTGGAGAAGGGGCTGGAACACTAGGACCAGCTGAGGGATCTGGGGGGGCTCAACCTGGAGAAAAGGGGGCTCAAGGGGCACCTTGTGGCTCTGCACAACTCCCTGACAGGAGGGGGCAGCCAGGTAGGGGTCAGGTTCTGCTCCTGGGGAACAGGGACAGGATGAGAGGAAATGGTCTCAAGCTGTGCCAGAGGAGGTTTAGATTGAATATTAAAATTTTTCTTCACCAAAGGGCTGTATCACCACCCCTGGAGGGATTTAAAAGCCATCTGGATGTGGCACTTGGGGACATGGTTTAGTGGTGGTCTTGGCAGTGCTGGGGGAATTGTTGGACTCAGTGATCTGGAGGCATTTTCCAGCCTAAAAGATTCCATGATTCTGTGCCTCCCTCTGCATAATGCTCTGTGTCAGCATGAGCTGAAAGTGAAGCCCCCGACTCATTCAGTCATCAAACCATCCTCCTGCCTTTAAATCACGGGTCTGGCTTGACCTTCCCTTACCCCCCTCAGTCTGTGCCTGGGTTGCACAAGGGAGAACAAAGTGACACTTGTTTGCCTCATCCAAAGAGCTCACTCAAGCAGGTGATTGTCTTGCCTCCTTTTGCAGTCCCAAAACAAAGTGTTGAAGTGTTGTCCTGGGATGTAAAACATCCTATATATTCCCCCGGGACTGGATTTTTGCTTTCTGACTGAAAGTGGCACTGAAAGGAAAAGAGGTCAGAATTGCAGGATAAGGGAAATAATTCCCAGGTGCTGAAATTAGGAGAAAGATGTGAGCACTCATCCTCCGCACTCCTCACAGTGCAGGGAGCAAGGGAGCTTTAACAGCTTTAGCTGAAGTCTCTAAAGAGCTGATCCTTCATTTGTAACCCTGCCAGAAAGAAAACAAGCAAGAGGATGAGAAGTCAATCAAATTCAGTTAAAAACTCGCCATTGTTTATTTGTTTTGGGGATGTTGAGAGGCCAGTGGATCTGAGACCAACACAAAACTATGTCTTGCAACGAAACAGTGTCTTGCAGCAAGGACCATGGTTCTCAGCCACGAACCCCTGCTCACCTCCAAAAGGGAAGTTTATCCCTTCTGTGTTGAGCAAGGGAGGTTTGGTTTTATTTAATCATGACTATTTTCAGCATGTGTGCTGCATCGTGTTTGCATGAAGGTTTGGGCTTCAGATTCCAAAAAGTTTTGGACCTCAAAAACCAGGTGTATCCAGCATGCAAGCCAAGGAATTGGAAACATGGGTTTTGTGCTTAAAATGAAAGTTGAACTTCCTCTGTTTTGATCTCCCTCCCTTCGAATAAAGGATATGACAGCACACACCATCCTCTGTGAGAAAAGAGTTAGATCTACAAAGCACTTTGAACCCCAGAGTGATATAATTCATTTTATTTGGTCTGTTCTGGTTTCTAGTCAAAATGAGAGAAACACAAAAAGATTTTGAGTCAGCGCTGCTTTTGGGTTTTTTGTTTAAATCTGAAACCCTAAAAATGAAAGGGCAGTGAGGCAGGAAATATAAACTGAAACTAAAAAGGAGACTTGAAGAAGCCTGAGAGAAATGGAAAATCTAAACTTTGCCGGGGTGTCTTCAGCTGTAATGACCTGAAGGCTGAGCTCACCCCAGAGTGGGAAATTGTACTTTTTCATGGAACAGAAAGAGAAGAGCTTCTCTCAGGGGACTGATGAGTCTGGTCACCTCAAAAATTCTAATTTCTTAAATAATTCCCATAATACCAACCTCTTAAAGAAGAGGGTTTTGGGGTTTTTTTTGGTTTGATTTGGTTTGGCTTGGGTTTTTTTTTGTGGGGAGAGCCAGACCACTTTGGAGATCAGTTTTCAGGGGAAACTGAGGCTCACAGCTGTAGCCTGAGTTGCCACAGGTTGTTCATACAAGGCATTGCTCTTCTGAAAAGCTTATATTTCTAGTACTTTATCTTCCAGGCCATAATATTTCTCCAATTGTCTACTCAGTTGCTCAGGATTTTATATCAGGAAGAACTCGTTTCTGACCAGGAGCTTAGAAATTTGCCTTGGTCACAAAATACATTTATTTCCTGGTTTTTTTCCTCCCTTTGTGTGGTTTCTAGTCCTCAGCAACTCATTTCGCTAAAAGAAGTTGAAGGAGCCTCCTCCAAGCCCCATGACACAGAGTTTCGGTGAAGTAGGGACCAAAAACAACTGTGTCTGAGTAAATGTCTTGTTTGGGTGTTTGTAATCTGACTCAGCAGCCCAGACCTTGATTTTTATCTTCTCAGAGGACTGGGTGGGAGGAATGGGTAATAACAGTTCAAAGCAATGCAGTTCCTAACATCTGGGGCTAAAGGGAGGGATGGTATTTTGCAGTAAGGGCTATCGATATCTTGGTGTCATTGTTCAGTTGTTTGCCCTGTTGTTGTAACATTTTACAACCAGAATAGAAGCCCAGATCATCCATGCCTCCTACAAGACACTTTGCTTGTTTGGAATATTTTAGGAATTACGAATATCCTTCATCCTCCCCCCACTGATTTTGCTTGTAACACCTCAAGAAAATACAACAGCCAAGCTTGGGTGAAAGTGAACATCAAATGTTAGAAAGATGGTGAAGTAACATGGGTGGGAGCTGATAAGTTTGATAGGTTTGGTTGGAAAGATCTCCCTCAGACTTCAAATGAAAACAAAGCAGTCCTTGCCTTCCCCAAAAATGTAATTTTTCTCTCAAAGAATGAAAATGCAGAGAAATCAGAGTGGTTTTTTGGACTTCAGGGGTTCTCAGAAAACCCTACAATGCCTTTGGGGAATTTAAATGAAAATAAACATGCTTTTTTTGGCCACATTTGGCTATATAAGAGAGGTCACTGGGTATTTATTTATTTATTTATTTATTTATTTATTTATTTATTTATTTACTGACACCATTGTTAAAACCAGTCCAAACTGAAGATTTCTAAGCATTCGAGTTCCTCCTGCTGCTTTGATTTAGGCCTTTGAAGCTCCAGGCAGGCCAGGGAGGAGGCTGGAGCCGTGTCTGCCAGCGCTCTGCCCTGGCCCTGCTGCTCTGCCTGGGCTGTCCCCATCCTCTGCTGGGAATTAAGGGGGTTTTGGTTGTGTTTTGTTTCCTTTGAGGCAGAGTAGGCTGCCTGGCCAGCAGCTGGCTATCTCCCCATGCTCGCCACTGATTTGCATGTTACCATTCTCTTTCCTGTAGTTTTAGATCCAGCTCTTGCAGCAGCAGAGAGGCGTAGGCTTAGGTCCAGTCTTACGCAGTAGATTTGTGGATCTGTGGATATAGATAGTGGATCTGTGACTCAGAGCCTTGGGGTTTTTTTGAACTTCCAACACGGATGCTGAGACAGCTGATACGGGAAGCTGGGGGTGGCAGATGGCCTTAAAGCACCCCTAAAGGTGAGAATCTGATAAGAATCACTATCTGAGACAAGCCTGGCAGCCTCACACCAACACCCATAGACTTCATGGCAGGGAGATGTGGGACTGTCAGGATAGAGGGACTCAGATCTTCATAGAATTACAGAATATCCTGAAATGAAAGAGATCCACAAGGATCACTGAGTCCAGCTCCTGGCCCTGTGCAAGACGTCCCCAAAAATCACACCATGTGCCTGAGAGCGGGGTCCAAATGCTTCTTGAACTCTGTCAGGCTGGTGCTGTGACCATTTCCTGGGGAGCTTGTTTTGGTACCCAACCACCTTCTGGGGGAAGAAACTTTTCCTGATATCCAACCTAAACCTCCCCTGGTACAACATTGTTCAATTTCCCAATGTCCTGTCACTGGTCACCAGAGAGGCTTCGGACTCTTCTCATATCTCTGACCCTTCATACTGATAATATGGTTGGGCTTCCTTAACCAGTGAGTGACAGAAATAGTCCCTGAGGGTGTTGCCCCTTTTGCCCACATGTTTAGGCATGATATGGCACTGAAGAAGCTCCTCTTTAAAGGTGACAGTTATCCTTTGGTCCTTGTGAGGCCAAGATAGGCAAACACAGTCCCTTTAATTTTCACTACTAGAGGTCTTGTGGCTCCTGGAATTGAATTATCCAGGTCTAGATGGATTCCATGTGTCTGTATTAATCCAACATTTGGATGGGAGAGCTTTGAAGGTGTTAGTTTCTGTTGTATAAATCAAGGAGTCACAGTTGAACACTTCAGGTATGGTAGATTAGAGATGATCCTACTACTGGTTTGAAAAACTACTCCTGGGCCCTCCTATAATAAAAAGATTAAACATGGGAGAAGGGAAGGAATCAGAGACAGTGAAAGTGATTTTCGAAATACAGAACCCTCTCAGAAGGAAGGCAAGTCAAGGATGCCAAAATTTCTCAGTGTCACGCCAATAGCATAGTCAAGAGAGGACAACATCTTCCCTTACCACGACATACAGATGCAGAGTATTTCGAAACCTCACTATAGAGTGTAAATGTGAAATGATGTGTTTCTGGGATGGCTTTGTGCTCAGAAGCTCCAGTTAGAGAAGTGAAAGTTGGTAATTGTTGCTCCTTGACCTGCCACAAGTGGCATCTTGTGAATGGGCACATTAGGGGATCTTTTGGGGCTTTCCCTGTAGGCTACAAAATGTCCAACATGCTCATTCCCTTCACAGGATGAATTGGTTGGTTTTGTGGAAAACTGTGACCCCAAAGGGGATGCAGTATTCAGGAGTCCACTTGGATGCCGTTAGCTCAGGGTTGATTGCTCCCAGCTCCCACATCTCAAAACAAAAGTACAAGAAAAACTAGCCCTCCCCTTCCCAGTTTTCCATACTGTGCCGCCTTCCCATTGATTTTATTGCAGTTCATTGTTATCTCTAATGAGAGAATCCTGATTTAATGGAGTATTGGACAGATTGTAGTCAGCCCAATTCCGCTTTCCTTCTATCCTATTCTGGTAGAATAATGTAATATAATCTTTAGCAAGTCCCTTTTTGTTTAAAGGAATGTCCAAATGCAGGAATCAGATTTATTGCTGTCTTCGTGTGCTTATCTGTTCTCTGGAACCCCTTCCTGCTGTAGTAACATCAAATCTAAAGACCGAGGAACCTGACCTGGCAGGTGCCAGCTCTTGGAAATACAAATGTTCGGCTGTAGGAAATATCTCTGTTGCAGCAGCGCTGTGGAAGCAGTTAGGCTGAGGATAATGGATGGGATGCAGTGAGATAGGAGGGAATGACTCCACAGAGGTGCTTCGTGGTGAGATCATAAACTACAACAATGGAGCAAGGATGGGCTGGTGATGTCAGCCAAAACCTGTGGTGAAATTTGTCTCCTCACAGAGGACTTCTCCCTGACTGTTCCTGCTTTTATTGGTTCCCAGATCTGGAGGCCCCGCTGTGGGCTGACTGCAGCGGTGTTAAAGATGGAAATGCTGCCTTGTTTCAGTTTTAGGTGAACTTCTGGTTTCTCTTTCCACTGTTACAAAGTATTTTGCATTCACAAAGCACTTCTTTCTTTCTGACGGATGCAAGTGGGCTATTTGGGTGGGGAAAGAGTCGTTCTCTAGTACCAGGCACATGGTGTGAATCTTGGGGTGAATACTGGGGTTGTCCTGCAGAGGGCCAGATGTTCGACTTGATGATCCTTGTGGTTGGTCTCATCCAACTCAGAACATTCTATGATTCTCTGATTCTGTATTAATACAGGACCACAAGCCCAACCGCTGGAAAACTCAACGCAACCTCTCCTTTGGGGCAGCCCTTGCCACATGCTGAGTGTTGCTTCCCTACGTGTACAGATGCAGGTGTAGATAAATGGGGATCCTAAGACAGACAGCGCTCGTGTGGATCAGTGCTTGCAAGTAGAGGAGAGATCATGCATGAAAACATTCAATCTGCCAAGTTTTGCTGTGTTGTTGAGTCAGGCTGCAGTGGCGAAACACAACCTGGAATCAGAAGGTACCGCCTTCAGGAGGATCATCTCCTCTGCTCTGTGTTTGGGAAGGACTCAGATGTAGGCACAGGGCTAATGGAAGTGCTCCTTCCCTAACAGTCTGTGCAACACCTTTCCTTCTGGGGAGCATCTGTGCCCAAGCACAACCCCTGGAAAGAGGAGGTCTGCTCTTCCTCCCCAGCCGCCTCTCCCTGCAGGGCCCTTCCCCTGCATGATCCCATGCAGCTCTAGTGGTAATTGTCATCATCTCATGGCTCAGTGGGGTTTGTCTCCAGAGGACCCAACCGTATGGCTTTTGACACCCATCTGCATAGGTATGCAATGTCTCATTGCAAGTTAAAAAAAATAAAAATAAAAAAAAGAAATCAGTAAAAGCTGTTGAAAAAGTAGTTTTCTTATTTCCTTTTTCACTCTGCTGTTTAAGTGGTTTAGTAGTTTTTGGTTTAGAAAACTATTTTTCAGGTTAATCTATTTTTTTAACCTTGAAGTTTTCATTTCAGCTTGAGAAACAAACATAACTTCTGTGGGTTATACCCACAGATCTGTTCCCACCCTGGCACAAATGTTTAGTGATGGCGAGCCATGCAGTTTCTTGAGCCAGCCTCTTTTCTTCTTCCCTTTTTAAAAAGAAAAAAACCAAAAGTCTCTGCTGTCTGCACTTTCCAGGGATGAATTTTTTTTTGAAGATGCAGTTTGGAAATAATGGTGTATTTTAGGATGGCTTTATTTTTTTCTCTCTGATTTCTTTATTGCTACTTTGTTTCTTTCTTTTCCTCTGGTTTTGCGGGGTCATGAGCTTGGGAAATTAGGGTGCTCAAAATCCAGTGCAACTTCCCCCTCTCACAGTCACACCTCTCCCTGCTCTAGCCTGTGCTACTATAGAAAAAAATAAGGTGACTTGGAGAGTTAAAGAAAATCTTAGCCCAGCATCGCAATCATCATGTCCTGAAGAATCTGCCAGCCTGGTTCAGGAGATGAGGATCTCCCTTTTCCTCCTCTGGCTGGAAGTTTCTCAGTGGGAATCTCCTTGCTGGAGTGTGGTGCGTCCTTGCCAGGGGAGCAGCACACAGGTTGATCTCTGTGAACAGGTTAAATAAACAGGACTATGTTTGGGTTAATTGTCACTGGTTCTACTGCTCTCCATTACTGATCTATCTGGGAGCCTGGCCAAGGAGCAGATGTGAGAGACAGCATCATCACCTCCCTCATCGTCTTCATTGTGTCTGGATTTATCCTTTTTCTTTTCCTTATCTCCCCCCCCATACCCCCCACCCCGTGCCNTTGAGATGAAGCAGCCCAGCTGAGGGGAGTCCGGGGCACAGGGGACTGAAACCTTGGCTGCATTCCTGACACAAAGCAGTAAATTAGCTGTTTCCATGTCAGTTTGTGCAGGAAGTCTTGCTGGCTGCACATGGGAAGGAAAGATGGGGATGTCTGCCTCAAATGAAGAGGAGGAGGAGGAGGAGGAGGAGGAAGAGGAGGAGGAGAAGGAGGAGGAGGAGGAGGACGACATGTCTCTGATTTTCATCTCACTCACCCTGTCCCAGGAAAGATCCAGCCAGGTTTAGGAGCTGGGATATGGAGGCATTTGCCCAGCTGCAGAAGAGGAGTCATGCTGCCCTAGTTGATTTTTTTCTTTGCAAATAGGATTGTGTATGTTTTGCTCCTATGGGCATCAAAGCGAGATCATCCACTAAACAGTTCTTTGAAGTAAAAGGCACGACTTTTTAAAGTTTTGAAACAAAACAAAGTAAAAAGCTGACACAAAACAAAATTAAAGGCAGCTTAATAATGTAGTTGACAGTGATTCCCCTTTCCCCTTCCCTTCTGTTTTGGCCTCCATTTTTCTCACTCTCAATTTGGTTTTTGGATTCAGTATGCTAGCTATCAGCTTCTGGCTATCTATTCACATCGTTCATGCATTTTGGATTTTGCTGACTGAGACCGAAGGGAGTCTTGACTTGAATGTGCTTCTATTTAGGAGGAAAATTAGAGTGAATTGCACTAAATTGTAGATAGTGAGGCTTCTTGGCTTCGTTTTGATGTACTCAGACTTTGGGAGAGAGTGAGGAGAGGTAGGTGTACTTTTCTTACTTTTTATAAATGTGTTGCTTTTGCATCTCAGCTTCATTGAAATGTGGTTTAAAATGGCTACACAATTTAGGAATTTGAGAAGTCTTATTCCTGCTGATATTCAGTGGATTTGGTGTTCCTTGGTACAGGCTCTCAACACCTTCATCCCAGAGGCATTTTCAAAAATCACCCGTTTTGGTCCGCGATGTCATAGTTTTGTTCTATTTGCTCTTCTTTGATGGCAGCAAGCATGGAATCCCAATACAATCATCACACACACGGACCATTTGGAGCTCTGTGCGCATTATCAGCATCCTGACTGGTGGATGGGACTCTATCTTGGTGCGCCCATGTCTGGGATTCAGCTATGAGCTCCATGCTTGTGCTCGCCAGGGTGGGAAAACTCTACACACCAATTAGCTCTGGAAATCCTGACCCTGTTGGCAGGATGCAGATGATCCTGGGCCGCAGTTGCGCTCTATGCCTGCACAAAGAACTTCTTATATGGCATTAATTCTGCAGAGAAGTTTTTATTCACTAGAGATTCTGCAGAGAAATGATTATGCATCGCTGGCTTGGTGGAGCAGAATTTTAACTTACAGCTCAGGCACTCCTCCACTGATTAGTTTTAACATGAAATAGCAACACAAGCCTGTGATTTATTGGTGAAATATTTAAGATAGGTTGTTAAATTATTTAAATAGTAGAGTTTAAAGCAGGCAAGATAAAACAAATCAAAACAACAAAAAAAAGGCAGTTCATCCAAATAAGATCTCAGTTTTCCTGAATTTGAAAACCGTACATTTAGACTTGCTAGGTATCTGAAAAAAAAACTTAATCTTGAATCTTCTTCCATTTGATCCCTGCAGACTCTGTTTCATCTGCAGTGCTAGGAATTGTTGCAGCCTCAATAATTTCCTACCACTCATCTACCATGTATTTGGGCACTTGCCCAGACTGGATGCAGTTTTCCTCTTTCTACGAATGCTAATGGAGAGGTTTTTTTGACTTAATGTTGATAAACCAGGTGAGGACTGCTCGAGTCTTCTTGCCTGGGGTTTGGATATCACCTCATCTTGTCTTGCCCCTGGAGCTGATCTTCCATCCTACCTTAAGAATCTTGTTTGCATCTGCTGTACTTGTCTTTGCCCAGTTGCCCTCTGGCATCTGTATGGCATTAGCACAGAGTAAAATTAGAGATGTCTTCTCAAAGGAGGAGATAGAGATCATGCTCACAGTCTGTAAGGACTCCAGAGTGGTGGCAATAACAGTGTGGACTCATGACACAAAGTGTGAATAAAGCATAAAGATTTTTTTGTGGAGCCTTAATATTAATTTCATAGAATCACAGAACAATTTGGGTTGGAAGGAACCTTAAAGATCATCGGGTTTCAGCCTCCTGCCATGGGCAGGGACACCTTCCACCAGACTGGGTTGCTCAAAACCCCACCCAACCTGGCCTCAAACACTTGCAGGGATGGAGCATGCACATTTTTTCTAACTTTTTTTCCTAAGTTTTGAGATACAATACATGGGACTTGCTGCATCCTAAGGAGAATTTAATGTTTTCAGTTTCTGTTTATTTTAGATTCTCCAAATTTGAGACAGCTTGCTCGCTTCCTCAGCCATGTCTGTTCTGAATAGCAGATCAGTGTGACACATGAAAAGCAAAGGTGATTAGGCTTTGACGCGTCTTCAGTAAAAACTCATGGGAAATGTGCATCAAGACCCATGGATGGCTTTGAAAATTTCAGTCCTTTCACTTCATCTACTCACATTTCAGCACAAAAAGAGAAATATTTTTCAAGTCTGACCTCCTCTAGCAAGCCCTCCATTTTGGGCTGTGCATCCGAGGAGGACAGAACTTTCAGAGTCTCATTTTTCAAATGTGGCAGCTGAAAAGAAGATAATTAGGACAGGCAAATCCAAACAGTACTTTTGCAAATGGTATTTATCTTTTTTTTTTTTTCTTTCCTGTGTATGTCTATATTATACTTTTCCACCTGCCTTCAAAGGGAAGCTGATAAAAAGGATTTGCTTGGCCTTTTTGTTGCTGAAGGGGGAAGGGTGCCATTTTTGTGTAGTACTGCAAGACAGATTCTGCAAGTGAAACTACCCCAGCAGGGGCAATCCTGCCCGGAGGGGACAACTCCAGGGACTGAAGCAGGTTTTCTTTTTTTTTTCCTTTGCTCTCCTTTGTGGATTTTTTTGTGCTGTGGGACGAGGTCCTTTATGGCATGTAGGAGTGGGGTTTATGGAGCAATCAACTCCATCAGCAGTAGCAGCAATCGCATAATGCTTCGGTCTTTTGTAATAGATTTTGTGTGTGTGAGCTGAAAGTATGGCTGGGAGGGAAGGGGATGTGAAATGTTGTCTTTTTTCTTTTTTTTTTTTT
>VXAZ01007604.1:0-38075 GCA_013399875.1 Gymnorhina tibicen
CTGCTCATTGCAGGGGGATTGGAGTAGATGAACTTTGAAGGTCTTTTCAAACCATTCTATGATTCTATGACATTTGCTTTCCTCCAGTCCTGAGGCACTTCTCCCAGTTGCCATGATCAAAAATTATTGAGTGGCCTTGCAGTGACATCTGCCAGCTCCCTCAGTACTCATGGGTACATTCCATCAGGGCCCATGGACTTATGTATGTCCAGTTTGCCTAAGTATTCCCTGACCTGATCATCTTCCACCAAGGGTACATATTCCTTGCTCTAGATTTCCCTCCCCAATATCGGGGACCAGGGATTCCTGAAGACTGGTCTTGATAGTAAAGACTGAGATGAATAAAGCATTCAGTACCTCAGCCTTTTCCACGTCCTGTGTTATCAGGACCCTGCCCCATTCAGTAGTATGTCCATATTTTCCTTAGTCTTCCTTTTTTCACCTATAGAGAGGCCTTTGTTGCTGTCCTTGACAACCCTTGCCAGATTCAATTCCAAGCGGACTTTGGCTTTCCTAACCGTGTCTCTGCATGCTTCGATAGTGTCTCTGTATTCCACCTTCCATATACCTCCTCTTTGATTTTGAGTTTTGCCAAGAGCTCCTTGTTTATCTATGCAGGCCTACTGGCAATTTTGCCTGACTTCCTGCTCTTTGTGATGGGCTGCTCTTGAACTATTTCTCCCTAAACTCGTTTTACTACTTCCCCCCCCATCTTCAGAATCTTATGTGGGGTAATTTTTAATTAAATACAGTCAGTATTACAGCTGAAGCACACTAGCAGCAAGAAACAGGCTCATTTCTGTGAGGAGAGCCAAATAAGGAAGTGGACCTAACCAGATGCAGGGGACAGATATAGAAACAGAGCATTGCAATAGTAAAAGGCATGCAAAATATAAGAAGCCTAGTCCAAAAGGCTTTTAACACAGCTGCAACACTGCATTAGAGTAAGGGGCTAGAGTAAGAATACACTGGAAAAAAAAGAAGCAACACACGAGCAGGACACTGCATCTCATCAGCTGCTAGAAATATGAAACCTCTAGCATCATCCATAACATTACTTTTAGAAATGCACATGCAAGCACACCACTGAAATTTTATATTCCACCATCCATTGCACTGTATTGGGACTATTTGAAAATAAATAACTGAAATCACAATCTCAATGGTTCAGCCTTCCTAACATCATCCTTCATCATTCAGGCTACTGGTTAGCTCTCGTATTCATTCCATTTTTTCTTCACCCTCCTGTATAGAGTTTATACTAATCAAATATCAATAAACTGTACAAATAGTGATATAACAGTATGCTATGCATTTAAGCGATATGGAGCTATATTCCACTTCATTTTTTCTCTTTCATAGAATCACAGAATAAGCTGAGTTGGAAGGGACCCACAAGAATCATCGAGTCCAACTCCTGGCCCACTCCCAAGAGTCACACCATGTGCCTGAGAGCATTGTCCAAATGCTTCTTGAGCTCTGTCAGGCTTGGTTCTGTGACCACTTCTCTAGTTACTTAAGCTCTTCTATGTTTTATTTTATAAGGCTTACAAAAGAAACATCCTTATGAGTATGAAAAACAAAATAAGATTACTTTCTGGTACTTTAAAACTTCTTTACAAACATCACAGGTTACCTACAGCTGAGAACAATTGCTGTTGACATTGCACCACAATGCAGTGCAGCATCTTAAGAACACTGATAACAAAATTACCTCCTTTTCGGCCAATTCGACTATCCATAAACCTCTCTATAGTTTCAAATTCATCTTCTTCAGGCTGTGGGACGTCTTCTCCACAAACTTCCAACAAGTCATCAGAATCTGTCTTGGTTTCTTCAGCTTCTTTGTAACTAATATTGACTGTTGCCTGGCGACGAGATCCTCTCTTGTCATAGTAGTCATCATCATCTGATGAATCAAGCTGCCTCTTTTTCTGTCCTGCAATCTTTTTGCCACTTTTTGGCTCAATTCTTGAAGGCAATAAGATACAACACAACACTGGAGTTTCAACATGGACAACTACAAGCCTTCTGTATTTGTTTCTGAATACATGTATTTCATGACTGCTCAGTTACACCAATTTCAGTTGGAGCAGACAGGAAAGAGGTATTCAACACAAATCACTGGTATGATATCTTTTGTAGATTAAAAAAAGTCTTCAAGTTCTAGAATAAATATTAATGTTTTCATTTGCCTATATAGTAGTACAGTACTTGATTACAAATTAGAAATAGTACCAGAGTAGCTAAAACTCAAGACCTTCTTACCTGCTTGAAGGTTTCCGGCTTTTGACTTTGTTTTCTGGCTCATAGTCAGATTCACTATCTTCACAACTGCTTTTCTCTCTATCTTCCTCTGATTCAGAATCAGAACTAGTTCCTGATACTGACCCTGACCCAGACATTTGCCAGTCTTCACTGTACATATTGAGAAATAAAATAGTAACTCACATTAGTTTTCTGGGGGGGTTTGTTTTGTTTTTAAATCAAGCATTCACCACAGGCTTGCTGCTTTAATTTCAACATTCTTCACAGAAACAAAAATGTTATAATACTAATTTCAGCTGGAATGACAGAAAATTATCATGGATGGATAACAGGTAAAAATACCAAGTGGCTTCAAAGGGAATTGAATTCTGTTATCAAGAGACAGATGTAAAGAACAAATCAAACCAAAAATATGGATTTCTGTATAAAATACAGCTTTAATAATTGAGTTATTTTGACATGAATAAACCCGACACCCTTAATAACTTTAGTTGGAAAGATACATATTTACTGGAACTTACCTAGGCTCGTCATAAAAACCATAACATTATATTTTGCAGAATCCAAAATTCTCTAATAGCTATATCCCCGTGCCTCGTGAATAATTAGCAACTTCAGCACAGGAACAAAAAAGAATACAGAATCAGACTGAGAAACACACAGAAAGACTTCAACCACGGCAATCAGAGGCACTGGCTCCCAAAAGCCCCCACCGAGCTTCCAGTTCAGTGCTTAACACTCATGCAAGATATTGTGAGTAAGCCACTTGTGACTCCCAGTGGCCGTATCTCTGTTCTCCTGCTTAGCTGAGATATTCTACTTTGCAAGAGGAAAGATGTACCCACTGATCAACAGTATCTTACCTCAGACTCTGTTTGTACAGAGAAATTTAATCTTAATTGCTTGGGTGGGGGTGGAAGAAAAGTCTGGCATGCATTTTTGAAAGGTTGCTAAATCTTTATACTACTATCTATTACCAGGCTTAGGGGGTCTTTGACCAAGATGATCAAATAGTACTAATGTCCTTCAAAAGTGAAATATTACTCAAAGACCTTTTCATTCCATTTCAGATCAGGAAACCTAAGAATCAGGGCCTTGACACTTCTTTCAATTAAATATGCAGTGGTCCTCAAATTACATTTTCATTGTGGTCAATACATCTGTGTATCTTGGAAATACTATAGAATCATCTGTTTCCTTAAAAGATTTTTTCTGTAAGCTGTAAATTAAAAAACACCCAAACAACAACCTCTCCTTCCAATAAAAACAAAAAAACCCCCACCCCAAACCAACCAACTCCCCCACCCCTATGCAAATACACAACTTGTATTTATTTGAAGATATATAGACAACATATAGAACACCATGCTCTTTACAGCTCGGATCCTGTACTAAGTTTATATATAGAAATCAGCTCTGCATGTCAGATAACAGCTGCAAACATACTTGTTCAAAATAGGTATAAATCAAAATTGAAGCACTGGATATATGGGGTTATTTGGTTACTAGTTTCTAACTATCTTTCCTGTAACAGATTATGTTATTAGGCTTAATCACATTCTTAAGTAACAAAAGACAGAATGACAATTCACTCGAGAAGTACTATTTTGCATAACAGGCTCTTTTTGCTCCCCCCCCCATTTCTTGAAGATATTATATTGACAACCCTGAATATTGGGATGATTAAATTAACTGGAGAAGAGGAATGAGAAAAAAATTCAATTTCTATACACTGTTCATTAAAAAAATACAAAACAACACAACAACAACCAAACAAAAACCACAAAATCACAAACAAAAACAAAACCACCCCCCCGCACGCAAGAGCTCACTACCAATGAGAAGGTATAACCTTTTTCACAAACTATTTCATTTACAGCTTAAAACCAGCTCAATTTCAACTTAGATTTATTGACTAGCCAAGATGGTTTATTACTGTCAAACCTGTAATAATTGGGGGGGGAAGGTTGCCTCTAAAGTGTTTAAAAATTTGGCATTAACTATGGGATTCCAATTCAAATTTTATCTGAGACAATTAATTTCCTATTTCTTCAATAATTTTCAGAGAGGACCTTCAGCTCAAAAACATGCCACAAATAAGACTATTTTAAAAATAAAAAGTGCTGATGAATGTTTTTCAGTAACACTGTAGGTAATACAGTCTCTTTTGCTCAGAAATGAATAGTGATATCATAGAATTATAGAATAATTTATGTTGGAAAAGACCTTTAATATCTATATATATTCCTTTGAGAGTATTTATTTTAAAATATTTCAAAATGTTAATCAAAATTGAGAAGCGCAAGACTGTATTTCAGGTGCAGAGAAATTAAGACTGGCTAATTATAAGCATTATGTAGCCATAACAAAAAATTATATTATTTATGAAAAACATCTTACTCTCTATGATTTTTCTTCTTGGCTTCACTGGAAGAGTCATCTGCAGAATCTTCACTGTTCGATGGATCCTGCAGATGAAAAAAAGAATATACACAATTCAGTACCACAAAAAGAAGGAATTATTTTTAGTGTTAAAAAGATAATTCAGCTCCCACTTTCAAACTGAAATCCTATTCTTCATGTCTTATCCTCTTCACCCCCCTCAGTGTACCCACTGATATTAAGATCAGGATTGCTATTGATTTCATATTTCTCCATCTACAAAGATAACAATGTCAGCAGAACTCTAGAAACCACTACAGAAAAACTGTTTTAAAATATAATCATTGTGCCTACATATAGTCAGTTTAGACTGCTGCAAGTTAATAAATTAAGATGAAGGTTCTATCAAAAGCCTAATAAAACCTCTTGCCCTTTGAGAGCTGTCTCACCTTTCATATACTCTCACATTTAAATACCACTAAGAAAATTGTTAGAATAGCATGTATGTTTCTTCTCTCTCTGATCCTAAACAAAAAAAATAAATTGATGAACCCTCTTAAAATTATTTTCCTAAAACCAATCTCATAGAGATTAAATTTAAATCATTTTTACCCTGAAAAAATCTTCAAGAAAAGAGCATTTAACAAGAGCTATAAATGAATATTTTAACTATATATAATTAACTCCTGTGTTCAGTTTTAATGATGAGCAGCAAGACCTGACTAAAAGAGACACACAGAGTAATGATGACTTGCGATTACAATGCTTTTTTTTAATAATGAAGGAAATATGAAAGTCTGCTTTCAAATAAATTCTAATTCACAGTCACTAGTGTCCTTAAAAAATATTCATACTGCACAAAGTCAACTTTTGTTGAGCCTATGGTTTAGGTTTTAAAAATCTCTAAAATTGAAGTATGGTTCTTAAAAGACAAGAATTCTTTTATAACTGTTACAAAAGTTGCAAAAATCTAGCTTTCTACTCCACAGTGTTTTTGAAAACTTCAGCAGCTACCTTTATATAGAAACAATAGTGAAAAAATCTTTTAGTATTTTTAACTGTCTTTATGGAACTCAAAAGGAAGCAATACAATGAAATTTAATACAATGTGACTTGAAAAATTTGTCCATACATCACAGAATATCTAGCTAAAGATATCAATCTAAACTGCTATCATTTTGACACAACTCACCTGAAAACATGCAACTAAATATTCCCCCCATGTTTCCTTATAAACGTGTGTGGTGGTTTTCATGGTGCTTGGCGCCTAACCAGCGTCAAACTGCCACAACGTGTCAGTTATTCGAACATTACTTTTATAGACTAAAACCAGACTTGTTAAACACAGAGAACAGAACTTGGCTCTACATAATTTTATTCTAACATATGGGGTAATGAGAAATACATTTTTACATTTTATTTACTAACTTATTTGTTATTCACCTCTTCTGAACCACTGTCTGATGAGGCTGCCTTCTGCTGTTGTTGCTTCTTGAGCACTGCTGATCTCTGCACAGCAAGTATACTTGGACTGGACTTCCAAAACTGAATTGGAATTCAGATACGAGAGTCATTTAAACCTATTGAAACTTTACAGTTTACCACATACTTATTTTTCTTAAGCTGAGCAGCATCACTACTCAGATTAATCTCAATTTTATTATTAATAAAAAACTCACTACAAAACACATTAATAATATTGGATAGCATTTTAAAGTAGTGAGACTTCTGTAGAAAGGAATGTTATACAAGAATTGTTGGCACAATTTTTACACTAAGTATAACAATAGTTGTGCAGGCCTCTATTATTAAGATAACTCTTTTTTTTTAAAGTAAATTTTTAAACTGATCTAGATAAGTCCTTCCAGGACACTTTGCTGATCTATTTTTGCTTCATATGGCAATATTGAAGTACACACAATCATAGAATATCTCGAGTTGGAAGGGACCCATAAGGATCGAGTCCAACTCCCTGCTCCTCGCAGGACTACCTAAAACTAAATCATATGAATAAGAGTGTCGTCCAGATACTCCTTGAACTCTGACAGGTTTGTCACCATGACCACTTCCCTGGAGAGCCTGTTCCAGTGACCAATCACCCTCTCAGTGAAGAACTTTTTCCTAATGTCGCATCTGAACTTCCCCTGATGCGGCTTCATTCTATTTTCTTGACCTGGTCACCAGAGAGAGGAAATCAGCACCTCCCCCTCCACTACTCCTTGTGAGGAAGTTGTAGACTGCCATGAGGTCACCCCTCAACCTGCACTTCTCCAAGCTGAACAAGCCAAGTGACCTCAGCCACTCCTTGAAAGTCTTGCCCTCGAGACCTTTCACCATCTTGTTCATCATCCTTTGGACACTCAGTTGGTTAGAGCATGGTGCTAATAATGCCAAGGTTCAATCCCTGTACGGGTCATTCTCTTAAGAGTTGGACTTGATGATCCTTGTGGGTCCCTTCCAACTCAGAATATTCTGTGATTCTAATAGTTTGATGTTCTTCATATATTGAGGTGCCCAAAACTGCACACAGTACTCGAGGTGGGGCCGCACCAGTGCAGTGCATAGCAGGACAATCACCTTTCTTGACTAGCTAGCAATGCACTCCAGGGCACAGTTGGCCCTTTTGGCTCCTAGGGCACAGTGTTGACTCATATTCAACTTGCCATCAACCCAAACCCCCAGATCTCTTTCCGCAGCACTGCTCTCCTGCTGCTTGTTCCCCAATTTGTACGTATACCCAGGATTACTCTGTCCCAGGTGCAGAATCTGGCATTTGGTCTTATTAAATTTCATACAGTTGGTGATTGCCCAGTTTTCCAGTCTATCCAGATCTCTCTATAAGGCCTCTGTACCCCTGAGGGAGTCAACAGCTCCTCCTGGTTTAGTATTGTTGGCAAACTTAATGTACATTCAATTCCTGTGCCCAGATAATTTCTAAAAACATTGAAGAGAAAAGGCCCTAATATTGAGCCCTGAAGAACCCTACTAATGATTGGTCACCAGCCTGATGTAACCCCATTTACTACAACTGTGAGTCTGACCCATCAGCCAATTATTCACCCATCATTTTATGGACTTGCCTAGCTGTATGCTGGACATTTTATCCAGAAGGATACTGTGAGAGACAGTATCAAAACCATGAATATGAACAACAACAAAAAAACCCAAAACCACAAAAAAAGTATCCTTAACAGCCTCTCAATCTTACAGTAGGAAATATTTTATTACCCTTCATGTATATCATATCATCCAAATTAAGGCCCTATTACATAGAGAAACAGATGAGAGCTGAGGTAACTCATCCATTGCATTGAAGAGATTTCTAGACACCACTTTCAGGTAATTATCTAACTGTAGGTATTTACAGAAATGAGAACTTAGCAGCCCTGTTCATTATGAGAGCTAAGTATGTGAATTCATTAACCCAATCAATTTAACATTCTAAGTAAAAATTATGGGGGTTTTGTTTGTTTAAATCAAAACTACTTTTGCAACTATTCTGCACAGAGTATTTTTTTCCCCACAAAGGGTTAATTTATGTTTTGTTTTACCTCAGATCCATCAAGTTTGGGTGGTAGTTTAGCTTGAACTTGTTTCTTCTCTCTAGATGTGTCTGACTCTGAACTGGACTCAGAGTCACTGCTACCTGATTGACTGCTACTTCCATCACTACTGCTTCCAGAGCTTGAACCAGATCCAGAAGCTGATGCTGACCCAGAATCATCATCTGACTGGCTGCAATTAGAAGTTAACAGGATATTACACAATCGCTAATTAAATAAGATTTTTTAAAAAGTCACATAAAAAAACCTTTAGCTTCACTATAAATCAATTATTAGCTTAGCCCAGACACATGGATAGCATACAAATGAATGCACTGGATTAAATAAATCAGGAATGAAAATTCAGTTTAATCAGATACTTTTCACTAAACCTTAAAAGAAGCAGAAAGAGGAAGCCGCGAGGGAGGGAGAGAGAAGAAAGAGGAAGAACATTTATCATTAATTTGGAGGAGTAAAACAAGACTATTTCTCACCCACCCAAATCCTTACTTAATTTTAACAAACATTCTTGTGTATACATATACACCCAGTTGTTTTGTCTTTTTAGATCAGCAGTGTGTTGCTCCCCAATTTTTTATTTTGAGCATGCATTTCTTCAAAGCAAATATAAACTCTGTTTTGTTCCCCTACTTTTATTTTTTTTCATTAAAAGAATAGGGGGGAAAAGTATCTGTAAGGAAGTGCTTGCAAGCTACATTTAATGCTGTGATTTGGACCATCTATATACAAAATACAACCAAACACTTGATTAAATAAAATGTTTTTAAAAGTAACTGGAAAACCAGAGGTGTGTTGTCATACATAATATAAATCCATGCAGATCATCTTATATCATCTTATACTGTTAAAATAACAGCAGTAAAATTCCCACAGACATTAGTGAATTTGTCACTAATTATATGACTTGTACAGTCATACATAATCAGTGACCTGAGCATACTCTTGAGTCACTGGATTATTCCACCTGTACATCCATTTCACACTAGATTTAACATACTCAAATAAAATAATATTTAAAGTTAAACATTTATTTCATGACTATTCAAAAGCATAAAAACATTTGGTTTTCTAAAATAATTTTACAAAGGAACCAAGTTGACACGAATCAAATTCCTCATTAGATTAAATACTAGCATACTTTAGAGATATCATGGGGGAAAACATTGGAATTACAACACCACATAAACAAAATTATTTAAATTTATGTACACTTGGGTTGCAAGCATTTAAAAAGAAACAACCATTCATTAAAGATGATAACAAAATCCAAAACAATAAAAACCCAAAAGCTAATATCAAAGTCTAAGCCTATCACTGCCAGCACAATTCATCTGGCTGTCAACCAGCAAGAATGTGCGTGGGTGTGTGGGGGTGGTAGGCTGATCGTCTTCTGCACTAGAACACACCTAATTGACAACATTTAAAGCCACAAAACAGAACCACTACTCTCCCTGTTGCTAACACCAATTAAATCGTACTAGTGAGGGGAAAAAAAAATTAAGCTATTCAAACTGATTCCTGTAGACAGCACCTCAACCAACCATTTGCATCTGTTGACTTTTAAAGAAAGAAACAAACCATGATAAAACTTCCTTATTTTGAAGTGGGGGGATATGAAAAAATATGACTGCTAGCTTTACTTATACTTGCTGGAGAGCAACAAAGTTGCTTCCCATTCCTGTCATCAAGGGCCTATTTCAGGCATGAGGCTATAATGCTAACATAATTAACCTGACTTGAAAAATAAAAGCAAGGCACCCACTGTAGAATATGACTGGAGTTTAAACTATTTACTAAAAATTATCTTGTTGGTATTTCTCCCGTGTGTCTAACTCAGAGTACATAAAAAAACCTGTAAGCCCTTTTAAGAGTCTCATCGAGTGAGTTTTTGGGGCCTTACATTTTAATTGGCGCAGCGAAGCAGGGTACTCTTGAGGTGACAAAGAGGTATTTTATATGGAGACAACCGCTAGTCGCGGAATAAAGGAGAAATTAATTTTCGGTCGAAACCGATATTCTCCGTCAGAAAGTCACGAAAACACGGGTTAAAATTGTCCTTAACTGCTCTCCACTGGTAAAGTTGCTAAAAGCTTATAAAGCTTGTCCAGCCCCAAACAGGAGATGTGGGCTGAGGAAATCTGGCACAATCTGCAATTAGTTGCTGAGAAAATCCGAATTTTGGCAAAAGAAAAGACAAAAAAATCGTAGTAAGGAAAAAGGTCTGGTATCCATATGGGTGGAGGCTGGACTCAGAACTGCAAAAAGAGAGAAATATGTTGCCGAGTAGCAACAGAAAGAGCTAACTGAGTTGCAAATTGCCTAGCAGGCTGAAACAATAGCCTCCCTCAGGGCGGATTGAGAACTGAATGCACAGAAGTTAGCCCCAAACCTGAAAAACCTCGTCTGAATGAGCTTGTCCAGAGACAAAAAGCTTTAGATTTGCAAATTAACACTGCTGGGGAAAGAGTGGAGAATGAACCAGGGTTTTTCTGCTTTGAGGAGGAGGTGGGCCTCCCTGAACATGTTACCTCCCTCCACTCCCTGGAGGAGGGGTTTGACTCAGCAAAGCCAACTCCCTCCTCCCCTCCTCACCCCAAGTTCTGCCCTCTTGTAAAGATGGAATTTGTTTACCCGAAGGTGGAGCCCATGGTAATGTATCTCACTCTGCACCAGATTTGGTTATGTGACAAGAGAAAAGTAGCAATCATCCCAAAGAAAATGAAACAGAGAATGCTTTGAGAATTTCACTAATGGGAGTGAATGAAATAAAGCTTTCCGAGGAGGAAGAACATGGTGAAGAGCCTTGGTCTCTTGCCCAGGGAGCAACCTGTTGTGTGAAAATTTGGACTTGTTGGAGGGGGAAGAACTCATCCCTCTCCCCACTCCAAAATGTGCTAAAATTACCAGGAGAGTGTGGGAGGTGGCTGGATTCCAACCAATGCATGAGAAACACCTGGTGACTCGTCGGCCTTCTCCCATGTTATTGTTATTTATTGCAAACTTTAAGGATAGAGACCGAGAAAACAAACTCTCGGTATTGCCCTCAGTAAGTGAGCTGGGAGAGGGTGGCAAATCCAAATATCCTAAAAGGCTCCCTGAAAAGAAATGGAAATTCAGTTTTCCTGTATTCTCAATGAATCTTTGCAAAATGCTCCTACACTGCCACCTTCTGGTGGTAGTGAGTATAGAGTCTTGTCTGCCACTAGAGGCAAGGAACAGAAATGATAGTCATTCTGGATTAAAGGCCACAGGTGCCTATAGTAGAAAACACAAAATACCAACAGAGGGATGGTTCTTTCTTTTTAAGACCGGTCCAAGTGGGATCGAGTTTTCTTTTTCTCTCCTCTTACAGGTATTCCAAGAGAAGAGGTGTTCCATGAGAGGATGAAGCGACAACAGGACTTGAAGAGTTGCTGTTCTTCGCTGCATTGATTGTTTACATGTTTTTATCTTGATAGTTTTAAGATATTTATGTTTGTACGTGTTTTATGAAAGTTGGTTGCAAGCAATGTTTTAAGATGTTTTCTCTCTGGTTGCCACAGTGGATAGAGAAGATTCCTCCCTAAATTTACCTTAAGTTTTCATATGATTATGGAATCAAATTTGTATACCTCTTCCTAGCTCCTCAGAGCAAGCATAAAATTACTATACCGAGGGAAGCACATATAGTAACAGTAAGCAATGTGTAAAGCATGCAGAAGAAGGGGATGTCAAACTGTTGGTAACCCCTGGAAGAAGGGAGAAAAGGGGCTGACAGAGGAGCTGAAGTGGCAGCTGGAAAGTTCTCTCCAGCTGCAGATGAATAAGGTTAAGCTGACAAAAGAGAAGCAGTAGATTTGGGTTTGAAAACCAATGAAGGGTTTGGTAAAGTTGGAAAGGTATTTGGTCCAAACCCAGGACCCTGACTGAAATGATATGCTGAGGAGGTTGGAATGACTCAAATTTTGTTATATCTTTGACCCCCACCCCTGAAGCAATCCAGACTATTATGTAGTAGAATTTTAACTGAATGTAGTTTTCCCATGGTGCCCACTGACGTTTTCTTCTTTCCCTGGGTATGGGTCCCGGGGATCCCTCTGAAACCTGTTTGGTGACAGAGATAAGGGTGGTTATCTGGAACATGTATATTTGTTTGGGTTAGAACGATACCTGGACCTGTAAAATTATGGACTCCAAAAGGCAAAGCAGCCTAACTACTGAAAACTGGCCTATCCTTACAGTTTGTATTTTTTGACAAGGAGTAAAATACATTGCACTATCAATAAGCAATAAAGAATCTTAAATTGAACTTGCCATGTGTCAGAGACTGGAAAAATTGATGTCTTTAGACATTTTGGGATACCTGTGTGTGTGGGAGGGGGCAGGTCAGGCCTTGCTCTGGCGAGACAGTGTCCTGCCCCACACCCCCCAGCCCTAGAGCATCCCAGACCCACAGTGTCTGTCAATCATTGGCCACACCGGAGGCAGTGCTCCACTCTGCCTAACCCAGCTCCTGAGTGGCCGAATGACCAGAAGTCCCACCTGGGGGGAAGGCCCACAAAGGCCCAGAGGTATTTAAGGCTGTGCATGAGGCAAGCATGTGTCTTGACCCTACCCTGCTCTTGGAGTTTCTATCTGGACACCACCTTAACCCAGGAGCTGGTTGCTATATGTGTGCTTTTCTATCTCTTTTCTGTCTTTCTCTCTTTCTTCTTCTTCTAATTCCCTCTTCTTGGAACGTTTTGGGTAACTTAACATTGAACGGGTTTAAGTTTAAAGTTTGCTTAGTTGAATGGGCCAAAATAATGCTGTGAGAAGTGCTTTATGTTGATTGGATGTTGTACTAAATCTTTTGACAAAATTCCTTGATTTTTTATATTTTGCCAGTAAAGTAATTTTGACCTCTTGAGAATATTTAGTTGGTATCTCTCCTGTGCGTCTAACCCAGAGTACAGGAACCTCTGTAAGCCCCTTTCAGCAAGTTGTTTGGGGCCTTACACTATGCTGTTTTGGAGCTCAGCTTACAAGTCCAGCAAGTACCAAAAATGGCTTTATTAAATTGTCTAACGCTTGATATGTTATTAATGAGCAAGGAATATGTAAAATGCTAGACCTCACCGAAGAAGAATACAGTATCGAGAAACACGAAGGAAATTACCAACCAATCTGCTGGACTCTTCGGTCATTGCAGCTGAAAGATTGGTTTAATGAACTCTCCCCCTGGATCCTGGTTTGCACCGCACCTTGACTGCAATTTGAGAGACTCACGGGATGAGGAGCGATGACTTGCATAGAAGGAAATTTTTATATTGACTAGACTTATGCTTTTGATTATTGAAATAGCAATTGTCTGTTATATGATTTCCTGTATACTTTCCTCTCCTTTCTCCTCTGTCTGCTAGATTAGGATCCCACTGCTGCCACAAGAGGAAAGGTGCCATTACTGTGGTCCCGGTCAATGTCTTGAGCCATGGGGTGGTGTGAGAGACTGGAAGGATTGCTGGCTGGAAACATTTTGGGTGCATGTGTGGGGGGAAGGGGCAGGTCTGGCCTTGCTCTGGTGAGGTGATGCCCTGCTCTGCACACGCACACACCCCCCCACATGCCCCCCAGACCTGTATTCCAGCCCCGCAGTGGCTGCCAATCACTGGCACACCGGAGGCAATGCTCTACACCCCACCTCTGGAGCCCCTAACCCAGCTCCTAAGTGGCCAGATGACCAGAATTCCCACCTGGGGGAAGGGCCCAGGAAAGCCAAAGGGTACTTAAACCAAAGCATGAGGCAAGCATGTCTTGACCCTACCTTTCCTTGGATTTTATATCACTGCTGTAACCAAGAGTGGTAGTTATATTCGTTCTTTTCTATATATTTTCTTTCTTTCTTCTCCTTCTTCTAATTCCCTCTTCTCGTAGTTTTGAGTAACTTAAAATTGGATGGGCTTGGAGTTTGCTAAGTTGAATGGGCAAAGTTAATGCTTTGTGAAATGTTTTGTGTTGATTGAATGCTGCTCTAAACTTTTGCCAAAGTGCTCTGATTTTCTGAAGTTGCCAGTAAAGTTTTTCTGTTGTTTTGCCCTCTTGAGAATATCTTGTCAGTATTTCTTCCGTGCATCTAACTCAGGGTACATAAAAAAACGTAAGCCCTTTTAAGAGGCTCATCGAGCAAGTTTTTGAGGCCTTACACTTGGTTAGTGATAGCCTTGGCTGCAGTGATCACAATATTGTGGCATTTGGGACCCAGCTGTGCACACTGAAGATTAGTACTAAGAGAAAGGTTTTAGATTTTAGAAGAACAAATTTCAGCTTGCTTAGAGCTCAGCTGTGAGGGATTCCATGGGAAGCTTCCATGGAGGATAAAGGACCTAGCGAGTGCTGGGAGCTTTTCAAGAAAACTTTCACGGAAGCACAAAAACAGTTCATCCCCTTTAAAGGTAAGAGAAGTAGGTGAAGCAAAAGACCTCCTTGGCTTAACTGGGAGCTTCTGAGCCTGCTCAAAACCAAAAGAGAAACATATCAGAGATGGAAAAGCCGATGAATATACCTTGAGAGCTACAAGGGCATTGCCAGGGTGTGCAGAGATTCAGTTAGAAAAGCAAAAGCTCAGCTTGAATTGAAATTGACCAGACACATCAAAAGCTACAAGGAAGGGTTCTTCAGGTATGTAAACAACAAGCAGAAACAGAAGGAAAATACTGGCCCATTGTTAAACAGGAGAGATGAATGTCACCAACAACACTGAAAAGGCAGAGGTTCTCAACACTTTCTTCACCTCTGTCTTTACCAGCACTAATGGGCCCCAGGACCTGGGAACAAGAATCCAGGTGGATGCAAACACAGACCCACCAGCAGTGAAGGAAGAGTTGGTACGTGAACTATTACAGGAGCTTGACCCCGACAATTTATGGGCCCTGACAATATCCACCTGAGGGTGTCAAGAGCTGGCTGACATTGTTGTGAGGCCGCTCTCCATGATCTTTGAGAAGTCGTGAAGATTGGGGGATCTGAAGAAGGCTAATGTCACCCCCATCTACAAGAAGGGCTTAAAGGAGGATCCAGGAAGTTATAGGCCCATCAGTCTTACTTCAGTTCCTGGGAAAGTTATGGAACAAATCCTCCTGGGGCCTATCACAAGTCAGATGAAACACGTGATTGGGAAAAGCCAGCACAAGGGCAAGTTGTCCTTGACAAACCTTCTATGACAAAGTAACCTGCTCGGTTGATGTGAGGCAAGCAATGAACACCGTCTGCCTGGATTTCCCCAAGGCTTTTGATATGTTTTCCTAGTCTCCTAGAGAAACTGATGTGTTATGGTCTAGACAAGTGGTCTGTGCGGTAGGTGGGGAACTGGCTGACAGGCCACACCCAGAGGGTGGTGGTAAATAGTTCCTTTTCAAACTGGCAACCTGTCACAAGTGGGGTCCCCCAGGGATCGATATTGGGCCCATTGCTGTTTAATATCTTCATAAGTGATCTGGCAGATGGGATGAAGTGTACCCTGATGAAGTGTGCCAATGATACCAAACTGAGTGGGGAAGTGGACACTTGGGAAGGGAGAGCCACCCTGCAGGAAGACCTGGATAGGCCGGAAGAGTGGACTAACAAGAACCTTATGAAGTTCAACAAAGACAAATGTAAGGTCTTGCACCTGTGAAAACATAATCCAGGAGTGCAGCACAGGCTGGGAAAGGGACCTGGGGGTCCTGGTGGAAAATGAGCTCAATATGAGTGAACAGTGAGCTGCTGTGGCAGAGAGCCAACGGGATGCTGGGTTGCATAAACAAGGGTATCACCAGCAGAGATAAAGAAGTCATTATCCCACTCTACTCAGTGCCTTGTCAGGCCTCACCTGGAATACTGTGTTCAGTTTTGGTCCTTGCTATATGAAAAAGACGTGGACAGGCTCAAGAGGGTCTACAGAAGGGCCACAAAGATCATCAAAGAACTGTGAAACCTGCCATATGAGGAAAGGCTGAGAGAACTGGGTTTTGAGGAAAGAAGGCTTAGGGGGAGACCTTATCACCATGTTCTAGTATTTAAAGGGTGGTGACAAAGAAAACATACTCTCTTTTTACATGGAAAAGAGGAGGGGGGTAATGGGTACAAGTTACTCCCGGGGAGATTCTGATTGGATACAAGAGGAAAATTTTTCACAATGAGAACAATCAGCTACACCATGTCAATTCACCACCAGAGAGCATCTCTTTCTAGAAAAAGTTTGCTTATGCAGCTATGTCTTGGGGTGACTTTATGCTGTTGTATCCCCTATCACCGCTCTATGCCCAGACATGATTCCTGAGCCTTTCTGTGCCTTTAAAACTGGGTGCAAGAGAGAGAGAAAAAAACTGCACGAACTTTTCAAAACAGTTTGTGCTTCAAGGACACAGAGACTAGCTGTTGCTGCTGAGGAGCAGAGGAAGCACTCTTCTTGCTTTTCAGCCAGCTTTTCAGCTCTGTTTCTTCGGAGAGAGACGGAGAGTTTAGTTTTTTTTCCTCTGGGACTTTGACTTTTCCCTTCTTCTCTTCTGGACTTGTTCAGAACATCAGAACACCAGAACACACTGGGAAAATTTCCACCTTAGGCCTGGAGGGGGGCCCATGCTGACCCAGCTCTGAGGAGGAGGAGAGAGACCACACCCACAGGACTCTAAAATCTTTCAGGTTTTCTCTCACAGCGAGAGGTTTTGTTATTTAGCATTATTATTATTCTTTTCCTGTGTGTTTGTTAAATAAATAGTTTTTATTTCACTTTCACTTTCCTCCGAGGAAAATAATTTTTTTCCCCGAACCTGGTGGGGGAGGGGCGGCTTTAACCTGCCTGCCTTTGAGGAGACGTTCCTTTTGGACGTTTACCCCGAATTTGGCCCAAACCGGCACAAGCTATAATTTCACTAGGATATATATGTACTTGGCTTTTTATTTTTGTTTCACTTGTCTAGTGCTGACCTAGTAAAAATTTAACAGTCATTACCTCTTAGTATCACCTAAGCAGGGCCCAGATTCCCCTGTCTCAGGACTTGATTGTAGCCAATTTTTTTTTTGCTACAGTATTTTAGCTAATGTATTCATGAAAGAAAAACAGAATTCTCCTCCCCCAGCCTCCCCACATTTTACCACAAACACAAAATTACTGGCACACTAAGGGGTAAAAAACAGTAATGGAGAGCAGCCTTCTTTTCTCCCTAACACAGATACATTAAGCAACCCTTAGTTATTAAAAATGAATATATATCTCTAATCCCTGTCAGGGGATTACTTAAGAACCTCTACCATATGAGCAGTAATTCAGGTGCTAACCCTAGGAGGAAGGAGGGAATTATTTAAGAAAAGGTACACAGTTACACACATGCATGTGTTTAAAAAAAACCCTTATATCTATCATCTCCTTACAAATAGAGGAGGAACTAAAGAAGCAGCAATTTCAAAACTTTACTTTAAATGCTACTACATTCATTTTGAAATTCTGTGATTTTCACACAATTCAAAAAATGGTACAAAGCAGCAGTATGAGCTATCACAGCTGAAGCCAAGCACCTTGAAAACAGTGTCTTGGTCCTCAAACAATATAATTGCCTGCTGGTGAGTGATGCTCCACAAGAACAGCTTATTTTGACATTGCTATTAATGCCCTCTCCAACCTTCCCCCAACACAGCACCCCCTTAGTGCTGTCAGTGCAGTCTGTAGAAGAAACAGATTCAGCTTTTAAAAAACATCCTACCAACTTACAGACTCCACACAACAGTGCAACAAGTGAGCACAGTTGAACAGGACAATATTTCTTAAGACTGCTGTCCTGAAACAAAGTATAAACCAGTTCAAAACAATACAGAATTTGGGAAAAATATATAAATACATTTCAAACGCAAAGGGGTTTTGTTGGTGGATTTTGGTTTTTTCAATTTTAGTACATGCATAAACACTCCACATTGCATCATGACAGACTTCAGTTGCTTTTCCAAGTGCTTAAAATGCTACGCAGTCTAATACCTTTTCGCCTTTCTTCAAGGAAGATTACTGACATAACAACAACAAAAAAACCCCAAACCCAAATAACCACCAAACCAAAAAAGCCAAAACTACTCTAGAACCCATTACACTGCACTATCTATCAGCATCACTCTAAGTTCAGAGAACTTATTTGCCATAGCTTTAAAAATCTGTTTGAGTTTTTAAAGCTTGTAGGAAAAAACATACAAAATCATCAAGTCCAACAGTTAAAACAGCACTGCCATTTAAAAGGTAAATTCATGGAAACAGTAGTTGTGAGGTAGTCATATTTTAACATCCTTGTCACATTTTCTTTTCCTCCTTTGCCTATGGGCTTCTTTGATTTTCCCTGCATTATCTGTGGCATAGCATACAAGCAATTCCTCCTCTAACTGAAGAGCTTTAAATATTATCTGATGCTGTCCAGCTAGGGACCTGTGTTGGTTTTGGCTGGGATAGAGTTAATTTTCTTCATAGTAGCTAGTATGAAGCTATGTTCTGGATTCGTGATCAAAACAGTGTTGATAATTCAGGGATATACTTGTTATTGCTGAGTAGTGCTTACACAGAGTCAAGGCCTTTTCTGCTTCTAGTACCACCCTGCCAGTGGGAGTGCACAAGAAGTTGGGAGGGGACACAGCCAGGACAGCTGACCCCAGCTGACCAAAGGGATATTCCATACCGTATGACATCATGCTCAGCAGATAAAGCTGGGGGAAGAAGGAGGAAGGGGGGACGTTCAGAAGGATGGTGTTCTGTATTCCCAAGTCACCATTGCACATGATGGAGTCCTGCTTTCCTGGGGATAGCTGAACACCTGCCTGCCCATGGGAAATGGTGAATTAATTCCTTGTTTTGCTTTGCTTGTGCACATGGCTTTTCTTTCCCTATTAAACTGTCTTTATCTCAACTGATGTGTTTTGTCACTTTTACCCTTCTGATTGAACCCTCCATTCCAGTGATGCCTTGGAGTGGCTACCTGAAAACAGAGGCTAGACAAGATTAAGAGAATAAAAGTGGGTATTTATTGAAGGGCCTTCAATAGGTACACCTTGGGCAGTCAAAAAGCCTCCGAGGGGCTACACCCAAGATGGACACTGGGTCACGGGTTTTTCACACTTTTATAAGTTTGGTCCATTTGCATATCAGGGTTAATTCTCCAATTACAATTTCAGGTAATTATGTAATTACACCAAGTTTGCTCCCCCTTCCCAGAGGCTTAGTTTACATATTTTGGGGCCTGGGACAACAAGGTGTCCTTGAGTCCAGGCCTAGAGAGGATTTGTTATGTCTAACAGTAGCTAACAGGCTATGTGGAGTTTTAGAGTTACACACTAAACCAGTACAGGGTTTGAAAATATAAAAGCTAAATCCTAAGGCATCACCAGGAGAAAGTGAGCCAACAGCTGTGTGGTGCTTGGTTGCCAACTGGGGTTAAACCACAACAGTCCTTTCTGGTACCACATGTGGGGCTTGAAGGGTTTGTGATAATGACAGACTGACTAGGATATGCTAGATCGAATTTATAGCTGTTATTGCTGTTTAGCTATTAATAGACAGGCTCCTGTGCTTGCCGTGGTACTTCTTTGCCTCACTGTATATTAGTCTACTGCTCATTAGTGGATGCTTTTTCATAGAATTATATAAACATTTAAGTTGGAAAAGACTTCAAAGATCATCGAGTCCAACCATTAACCGAACACTGCCCAGTCCACCACTAAACCATGTCCTTAAGTGCCACATCCACACAGCTTTTAAATACCTCCAGGGATGGGGACTCAACCACTTCCCTGGGCAGCCTCTTCCAATGCTTGACCACCCTTTCAGTGAAGAAATTTTTTCTAATATCCAATCTAAACCTCCCCTGGCACAACTTGAGGCCATTTCCTCTTGTCCTATCCCTTGTTACTTGAGAGAAGAGATCAACTCCCACCTCGCTACAGCCTCCTTTCAGGTAGTTGTAGAGAATGATAAGGTCTCCCCTGAGCCTCCTTTTCTCCAGGCCAAACACCCCCAGTTCGCTCAGCTGCTCCTCATAAGACTTGTGCTCCAGCCCCTTTGCCAGATACATTACCCTTCTCCGGACACACTCCAGCACCTCAATGTCTTTCTTGTAGTGAGAGGCCCAAAACTGAACACAGGATTCGAGGTATGGCCTCACCAGCGCCGAGTACAGGGGGATGATCACTGCCCTGGTCCTGCTGGCCACACTATTTCTGATACAAGCCAGGATGCCGTTGGCCTTCTTGGCCACCTGGGCACACGCTGGCTCACATTCAGCTGCCTGCCGACCAGCAGCCCCAGGGCCTTTTCTGCCAAACAACTCTCCAGCCACTCTTCCCCAAGCCTGTAGCACTGCGGGGGGTTGTCGTGACCCAAGTGCAGGACCCAGCACTTGGCCTTGTTGAACTGAATACCATTGGTCTTGGCCCATTGATCCAGCCTGTTCAAATCCCTCTGCAGAGCCTTCCCACCCAACTTGGCGTCATCTGCAAACTTACTGAGGGTGCACTCGATCCCCTCCTCCAGATCATCAATAAAGATATTAAACAGGACTGGCCCAAATACTGAGCCCTGGAGAACACAACTAGTGACTGGCCACCAGCTGGATGTAACTCCATTCATCACCACTCTCTGGGCTTAACCATCCAGCCAGTTTTTTACCCAGCAAAGAGTGCACCCGTCTGAGCCATTGAGCAGCCAGTTTCTCCAGGAGAATGCTGTGGGAAACTGTTAGAGGCTTTACTAAAGTTTAGACAGACAACATCCACAGCCTTTCCCTCATCAACTAAGCGGATCACCCTGTCAAAGGAGACTAGGTTACTCAAGCAGGACCTGCCTTTCATAAACCAGTGCTGACTGGACCTGATCACTTGGTTGCATCTGACATGATGGCACTCAGATGATCTGCTCTATAACCTTCCCCAGCAGCAAGGTAAGACTGACAGGCCTGTAGTTTGCTGGATCCTCCTTCTGGCCTTTCTTGTAGATGGGCATCACATTTGCTGACCTCCAGTCAATTGGGACCTCCCCAGATAGCCAGGACTGCTGGTAAATGGTTGAAAGTGGCTTGGCGAGCTCTTCCGCCAGCTCCCTCAGTATCCTTGGGTGGATCCCATCTGGCCCCATAGACAAGTAGTGTAGCAGGTCACTGACCATTTCCCCTTGGACTATGGTGGCTTCATTCTGCTACTCATCCCTGTCAGGGAGCTGAGTACCTGGAGAACAACTGGTCTTACTATTAAAGACTGAGGCAAAGAAGGCATTAAGTACCTCAGCCTTTTCCTCATCCTTTGTCACTATGTTTCCCCCTGCATCCAATAAAATACAGAGATTCTCCTTAGCCCTCCTTTTGTTGCTGATGTATTTGTAAAAACATTTTTAATGTCTTTTATGGCAGTATCCAGATTAAGTTCTAGTCAGGCTTTGGCCATCCTAATTTTCTCCGTGCATTAGCTCACAACATCCTTGTAGTCCTCCTGAGTTGCCTGCCCCTTCTTCCAAAGTTCCTAAACTCTCTTTTTGTTCTGAGTTCCAGTCAAAGCTCTCTGTTCAGCCAGGCTGGTCTTCTTCCCCACTGGCTCATATTTCAGAACATAGGAATGGCCTGCTCCTGAGCCTTTAAGATTTCCTTCTTAAAGCACATCCAGCCTTCCTGGACTCGTTTGTCCTTCAGGACTGCCTCCCAACGGATTCTGTCAATCAGGCCCCTAAACAGGCCAAAGCCTGCCCTCCACAAGTCCAAGGTGGCAGTTCTGCTGATCCCCGTCCTTACTTCTCCAAGAATCAAAAACTCTTATCGTTTTGTGATCGCTGTGCCCAAGACGGCCTCCAACCATCACATCACCCGCCAGTCCTTCTCTGTTTTCATACAAGGGGTCCAGCAGGGCGCCTTCCCTGTTGTAGTCCCCGAGCCACCAGCTGGGATGGCTGGGGAACCAGGGGGCTCAGCAGCTCGGTGGTGGGTGAATTCAGAGATCTAACACTCCCCACAAGTCAGCTGGCCAGGATCCTCCTCACCTGGTCTTGTGACCTGTGTGAGGAGGGTCCCCCTGGTTGGTCAGCAGCCAGACAGTCACTCTAACCTTGGGTCACACCACATTGGCCTTCAGCTGTTGTCCCTCCCCTGTCTGTGTCCCTTGATAAAGAAGTCGGCGGGCGGGGCCCGTCCTCTTGCTTCCTGGCCAGCCTGCGTGCTGGTCAGAATAAACACCGGATCCCTCGCAAGAGCCATCTCTGGACTCTTTACTTCTGCTACCGCTAGAGCTAGCAGCTCTGTGTGGGCTTGGCCGCGTGCCTCCATCGCACGGTGAGAGAGAAGCTGTATGCGAGGTGCCCGGACACCGCCAGGAGTTCCTGAGCCAGGAATTCTTAGGGAAAAGCAACAGTTTCCTCCACCAGCCAGGCCACACAGCAGCACTTCCCTAATTGGCTCACTCACCAACTGTGTCAGGAAGTTCTCTTCCACACACTCCAGGAAACTCCTAGACTGTTTCCTCTTTGCTGTATGATATTTCCAGCAGACATCTGGTAAGTTGAAATCCCACATGAGAACAAGGGCTAGTGATTCTCAGACTTCTCCCAGCTGTTTATAGCATATTTCATCTGCCTCTTCATTCCATAACAGACTCCCATCAGATCTGCCTTGTTGGCCTTTCCCCTTAATACTGACACTTAAATGCTCAACCCTATCAGTGCCATCATTAAGCTCTAGACAATCGAAACACTCCCTAATATACAGGGCTACCCCACCTTCCTTGGCTGTTCCTTCTGAAGTGTTTATAGCCATTCATTGCAGCACTCCAGCTGTGCGAATCATCCCATCATGTGTCCGTGATGGCAACTATGTCATAGTTTTCCTGCTGCACAACGGCTTCCAGCTCCTCCTGTTTGTTGCCCGTGCTGCGTGCATTGGTGTAGATGCACCTCAGTTGGGCCGTTGATCCTGACACTGGTTTTTTTGGGGGGGGGAAGCCCTAATTCCTACCTGGCCATTCTCAGGCGCATCTGTAGTTTATAACACATCAATAACCCTTGTGTCTTTGCTGCCACACAGATCTCCATCCCCTACCTCCACTAAGACTGCAGACCAAAGGACCTCACTAGTTTCTTAAACATTGGCATGCTGCCTCCAGGCTTATCTCTAGTGAGACTGGGTTTATCTCTTTCTCCCTTCCAATCTAGTTTAAAGCTCTTTCAATGAGCCCTGCTAACTCCTATGCAAAGATCTTTTTTCCCCTTTGACACAGGTGTATCCCATCTGTTGCCCACAGGCCTGGTGTCACATAGACTGACCCATGATCAAAGAACCCAAAATTCTGCCAGTGACACCAGGCTTGGAGCCAGAGATTGATCTGCTGGCAACTCCTGTTTCTTCCCTCATCATTCCCTGTGACTGGAAGAATATTATTTATGCTCCTGATCCCTTAACCAGTCATCCCAAGGCCCTGAAGTCCCTCTTGATTGCCCTCAGACTTCTTGTTGCAACTTCATTGCTGCCTACCGGAAAACTCAATAATGGGTGATAATTTGAGGGCCATACCAGGGTAGGAAGCTTTCTCTTCACATCTTTAACCTGGGTCCCAGGGAGGCAGCAGACTTCCCTAAGAAGTGGGTCTGGTCTGCATATGGGGCCTTCTGTTCCCTTCATAAGGGAGTCTCCTATGACAACAACCTGTTTACTTTTCTTTATGGAAGCAGTTTTGATGCGGGGCATAGGCTGACTTAACCTCAGCAACACCTCCATGCTAGATGAACTACTGTCCTCATTATCGTTCAGCTCCACTTGCAGAGCCTCGTATCTATTATGCAATGGCACTTGGGAAGGTGGGGTAGTCACAGAGGAGACGCGCTTGCTGCGCTGGGCAGGCACTTGCCTCCATTGGCCCCTATCCCTTATGTCACCATGTTCAGCCGGGAGGAGAGAGGATAGGGAATCCTCCATATCATGCACCCTGTCTACCTGTCAGGCCTGTCCCAGGGAAGGTAGGGTGAGATTCCAGTAATCTCTCTCTCTCACACTCCCTGATACTCCTCAACCTACTCACTTCCTGCCAGAGCTCTGCCACTAAGTAGAGGAGTTCCTTTACCTGGGCTCACCTCCCACAGGTGTGCTCACTACTGATGCCCAGTACTGGCATAAGAGCAGGGCACACCCTGCAGCCTGATACATGTTCCCACCAGAGCTCTGGGCAGCTGTGTCAGTCACAGTGGGTGCAGAGTTTAGAGAGGCCATAGCTTTCTGCCGGGTAGATACCATTGCTCTCTGGAGCACCTCAAAGCATGTAGCCATGGATGAGCTCACAAAAGAGCAGGTACACCCCTGGAGGACCTGCAGCCATGGGTAAGGCTCTGTTGGAGCAAGTACACCCTTAAGGGACTGCAGTCCGTGGATAAGTCCAAGCCAGAACAGGGGCAAGGGGAGGAGTTCATTGCAATATTAAACCCTAGAACCTGGTCCAAAGGGACCAGTGGTGGAGATTGTAGTGGAAATACCTTTAAAATGTTGCAACCAATTATTTGAGTTGCCTGTTGTAGGAATTACTATAGCAGGAATCACCTGAACCAATGGAAGAGAAGTCTTACAAGAAGCAGTTGCAGTGCAGCAGTGACCCGACCTGAACTGACCTTGGTGTCCAGTAACTGCACCCAACACAGCACTTCTGTCCTGAGTGACCGCTATAGCAGATGGAGCCCAAAGTCATGGACTAAATGAACTCAGTGGACATTTGTGGACATTTTGCAGGGGTGGTCCATAGACTAAGGGAATGATAGGTGTATTGTATCAAAGGATGGAAAGGGGGGTGGTGGTTAATGAGGATATATTGGATAGTGTGGGACCTGACCATGATATAAATGGTATGGAATAAGGGGTGGAGAATGTGCTGGTTTTGGCTGGGATAGAGTTAATTTTCTTCATAGTAGCTAGTATGGGGCTACGATTTGGATTTGTGCTGTAAACAATGTTGATAACAGAGGGATGTTGTTATTGCTGAGCAGTGCTTACACACAGCCAAGGCCTTTTCTTCTTTTCACACCATCCCACCAGGGAGGATGCTAGGGGTGCACAAGAAGTTGAGAGGGGACACAGTCGGGACAGCTGACCCCAACTGACCAAAGGGATATTCCATAACATATGATGTCATGCTCAGCAATAAAAACTGCAGGGAAGGAGGAAGCAGGGGACGTTCAGAGTGATGCCATTTTGTCTTCCCAAGTCACCATTATGCATGACAGAGCCCTGCTTTCCTGAAGATGGATGAACACCTGCCTGCTGATGGGAAGTGGTGAATGAATTTCTTGTTTTGCTTTGCTTGTGCACATGGCTTTTGCTTTCCCTATTAAACTGTATTTATCGCAACCCATGAGTTTTTTCACTTTTACTCTTCAGATTCTCTCCCCCATTCCACCAGGGGAGAGTGAGTGAGCGGCTGTGTGGTGCTTAGTTGCTGGCTGGGGTTAAACCACAACAGGTCCATAATTTGTCCAACTTTTCTCACAATGAGTAATGCCTATTAACACAAAATAATACCACTGACCTCTACAAGATTAATCCCTTGAACTGGCAATACTAATTACTGAGATTCTGGCATTGTATCTCTAGCTTTAGGATGCAAGGAACATTAGAAATAAAATATTTCTTCAACCAAAGACTCAGAATACTGTCAAAATTACCTGCTACCCAGTGTTGTTACATAAATATAATCTCATATAATCAGCAATTATGATCCTCTGCTCTCCAGAGTTCCTGTTACAGGAAAAGACAAGCAAAGTACTTCATCTATTGCCCCCTTCTCTTCCTGTACAGTCCAGGGTCAGGGCCTTTTCTTTAGATGCTTTTATTTGAAACAGTTCAGCAAAAGGTGAAAGAGGACACCACACTCATCCTGTTGTGGACACCTGAAGTAGCCTAAAAGAGAGAGTTTGAGTACAATACAACCAGCCTTTTTTCCCCCCTCTTTCAAAAAAGCCTACTTGAAACTGGAAGGTAGGAGGCAATCTCCAGACACTTAGGCTTAAATTAGAACCTTCCTGGTTTTCCCTCACCCTTTCTGAATATACTCAAGAGACTGGTAGAAAAACCATGCATACCTTACATATAATGAGAGAAAGAGACAATGTACAAGACTTAATTTTCATTTATCTTTTCACCTGTGTTTGTCAATTTACCCTATCCCACCTTTTCATATTATGTCTTCCCTTTGCTCTTGCATTGCTGCCCTCTTCCAACCAACTCTATCCTGTGGTGTAATTTGCTTCCCCCCCTTCTTCATTGATCAATGTACTTCCAAGAGACCAAACATCAACAGAAATTATAAATGCTATCAAGACGAGAATTGGAAGAACTCTAGATCTAAAACAATAGGGCAAGGCAAATTAAGCTACAGAATAAAGATGCTGTTACTATCATGTATACAGAAAGGGAATATTCAGTATTTGCTGTTGAAGAGCATTTCTGCTCTTTTAAATACTGAATTCTGTTAGCCAAAACAGAATTCCCGCATTTGTAAGTCCCTCTTTCAAACATGTCATATAAGCCTTCCTTCTCTGTGCTTCAAACAATTTTTATACATTATGTATATAGAACCCAGTAAAATTGAAACAGCATTATTTGATAAAATATATTCTTGAAATAAGAAACCATACATTACATACAGTGTACTTTGTTCAATTAGAAAAAACCCCACAAACAAAACAACAACCAAACCCTAAACCAACAACACTAAACAAAGACAGGAATGCATGAGATTGTACAAAACACTTACAGGACCATCACGGGACCATGAAAAAAAAAAGAAGCAAAAGTGATGGATAAAGCAAGAATGACCTCTTCAATCCTATTGAAGTGAGACTACTTCTCTACTATGCAAACAAATTACTGCAATGATGCTGAAGTTAACTGACAGTGCTAACCTACTGTAGTAGGCATGCGGGAATATATACTAAGAGTGAATAGCATGCCCTCAGGATGGGATTTCTACGTGAAAAATTATCATTTTATGTATGTTGGCAAACCAGTGTGAAGTCTACAGAGAGCATCTTCCAGGATATGTAGAGTAAATAAACTTCTCACACCCCTAGCCCTTGAGTCAAATAGTTGCATTTGTACAGCAGCATATGGGAAATCTGACTTGGTATGGAAGTTTGATACTGTCTCTGGATTAAGAGAGATCCACAAAAGGAATATTTCTTTTCAAACTATTTTGCAAGAAAAGCAAGATAGCTTACTGAGAGTACCAAGAAATAATTGTTACATGTTTGCACCTGCTAATTTTTCAAATCCCAATTGTGGTGGTGCTTCCCCCCCCCAGGCTGCACTATGATCTGAGAAATGCTTGTTAAGCCTTGGCCTTGATGAACAGCACCTGGACTAAGCTCCTCTTGAGCTTATCAGAAACACTGTCTGCTCCCAGGAACTTGTGCTGTCTAATAAACTCCTGTTTTTTAACAGCCTTGGAAAATTATTTTTCTTGCCCGAATAACAACCCAAGTGGAATAACATTTTTGTTATCAAACTTTCAAAGAAAGTTACTGACCTGAATTGCAGCCAGGATGGAAAATTACTATGACTAAAGCCCACTCTCTTGCAGCCCTATAAACAGCAGTCCAAAATGAGACCCTTTGAGCTCTCCTGGACTGCAGCAGGCTGTGACCAGCAACCTCCCTCTGAGTGGGGCCTCTCAGAGCCAGCGAACTCTCAAGTTTGCCATACTCAGAGGATCGCCAAACGACAGTGGATCCTGGGCTGATACCCCCCACTCCTCAAGGCTCAACCCTTTGCCCATTGAGAAGGTGCAAGTGCATCCTAAGTGAGTACTTCACTGAATTCAAGGGGAATTTTTCACAGGTAGCTTGTACAGACTCTTTATGTCTGTGTGCATGCCAGTGTGAATATGCTATAGCAAATGTACCAGGAATGCTACTCTCCTAGATTCTTAAGCACGTTAGATTTGTAAGTTAGGCTTATAAGTGAGTTATTGTTGTGCTTATAGTAAGTTCTATAGAATCTCTTGTTAATTTGCTTAAATTAGGCTATCAATTAAGTGCTGTTAAGTTTAAGTGCTGTTAAACCTTTAGGCCTAAACTGTTGGTCAAGTCCAGGGCTAAGTTTAGCAAGGGGGTCCACTCTGAACCTTGTGACTCAACGGGAGGCTCTCCCTCATTCCTTTTTATCCTTACCCTTTCCTGTCTTTACCCTTTTCCATCCCCAACCTCCACATACATAATTTTTTGTTGATTTTAGTTTTAGATTGATTTATTTTAGATTTTAGTCCAATTTTTCTCAGTGTGCTTTAACCATCTAGTAAGTAGGTGAGTCAACCTTGCCAATGAACTTTGTTGTGCTTTTGCTTTTATATTAAACCTGATATCTTTGCCAGTGATTCTTTGAGTGACCTAACACTCATTTGTGACAAATGTCTATGGAATAAAATCTGAGTATGCTTTGGGGAGATGACAGGAGAGACAGACTTCAAGAAAAACATCATTGGCAAACATTAAAAACAAATGTTCTGTCACAGAGTCACTAGTTCTTTTCAGTAGTCTTAGGTTTAGCTTCAGTAGCTTACCTCTTAAAAAAAGGTCCCCCTGATCAGAACACACAACTAGTCAGCTAATTTATACAAGGCACTAGGAAGAGAAACTTCATGACAGATAGTTATACAAGCCATGCTGCAAAAGCACTGTTAGAGCATTTGGACCCCTGTATAAGGTCTATGTTGATAAAGGACCAAAGAGAGGATAATTTATCACTGCTGATTTAGAGGGCATTCATTACATTGAACTGCCTTAACAATCCCCCAATTAAAAACCAACAGGAAACAGAATATTATTTTGAGCAAAATAAAAGTCTAACCCATTAAAACCAGAAAATATTAATTCCTGCAAGGTCTTTGAAAAGCATCTGAGATGACAGTCCACCCTATCTTAATAAACCAGAACTCCAAGGAAGGTCATGTATTTGAAGAGCCCCTTCCAGAATGAATAGAAGTAACAGACACTAAATGCCAAGCTCTTAAAACTGAAAGTTTGTAAGTAAGTTTATTTAGGCAAATACAATTCAAGGGGGCTTTTTTTTTTAATTAAAGAAAACAGAACTACTCAATCTGATTTATATGTGTAAAAGACATTCATCTTATTCATCACCACTAGTATAAAGCAAAAGGAACAAAGAGTATTAAGTTTAGGCTACCAAGAAGTGTTGTTTCCTGTCCTCATCTATTCTGAAGCACAAACTCTTTTCCTTTTCCCTGACTTAGACTGACAACTCAAATTCATTTCTTGCCAATTAAAAATAAAGTAGAATGCTGAGACACAAAGACAAAACTAAAACACCTTCCTCCCCCAACCCCCTTCTTCCCAGGCTCACTTTCACTCCTTCATTTCCAACTTTCTACCTCTTCCCCCCCACTTCAGGGGCAGGGAGAGAATCATAGAATGGTTTTGGTTGGGAGGGACCTTAGAGATCTAGTTCCAACCCCCCTGTGGAATGGGAGGTTGCAGTCAGTTCTTAAGAGCTTATCTGCCACTCCTTCCTCACACTTTTCCCCTGCTCCAACATATCTCCCACAGGATAGTCCTTCACTAACTGCTCCAGCATGGGTCCTCTCCATGGTGTACAGTCCTTCAGGAATGGACTGTTCCAATGTGGGTCTCCCCGGGGGCTTCAATTCATGACAGAAAACCTCCTCCTCTCCAAAGGTACGCTCTCTAGAGGCTGCAGCTTCCTCCAGGGCACATCCACCTGCTCTGTCATGAGGCCCTCCATGAGCTGCAGGATGGTTATGTGCTCTGAAGTGGTCTTCTCCACAGCCTGTTAGGGAATCTCTGCTCTGATGCCTGGAATACCTCCTACCCCTCCTTCACTGACCTAAGTGTCTGCAGAGCTGTTTCTCTTGCATTTTTCTCCCTTATACCTCCCTCTTTTCTCACATACACACACTGCTGCACAGCATTTCTTAAATGTTTTCACAGAGGTGCCCCAGCTTCACTGATTGGCTCATGTTTGGCCAGTGGCAGATCTGTTTTGGAGCCAGTTAGAACTGGCTTTGTCCAGCACAGCAGAAGCCCCATGTCTCTTGTGATGGAGGCTGCCCCTGCCATCTCCTCACTACCAAAACCTCACCACATAAACCCAATACAACTCTCTCTATACGTACGCACTTTTTTCCTTTTTTTTCCTAATTTGTATTACATACTTCTACCAAAAAGAAACCAATAGATGAAAATACTTCCCTAATTATGCTTGTAGAATCTTTGTTTTAACTTCCACTTAGGTTTCTTGAAAGCAGGAACTTAGAATAGTGGCTTTCAACTTACCTTTTTTAATCTTCTCTGGAAGGTACAAGTTTATACAGCAAATTCAAGCTTGCTGACAAAGAGCTGGCTTTACTTAACCATCTTTTGTGGTCCACAGACTATTGAATCAACAAAGCAAATTCAATCCACAGAAATTAGTGTCTTGCATTAACATCAGCTTTCAAGAACATAAACAATGGTAAGGGACCTTGGTGCAAGAAGCCACTTTCTGCTTACTGGAAAAAGGAAGTACAATTGCACCCCAGCCAGCTGCTTTCCAGATAAGCTTTACTGAGCACACTCTTTTTTTACCTACGGAGAAGTAAGGTCTGTTCAAGAGTTTCTTGATAGCAAATGGTAAGCACACAAATAGGTTTTCCAAGATCTGTCTGCAAATTAGGCTACAGGGTTACTGACTGATACAAGCATAAGGGAAAAAACATTTAACATTTTAAAACTTTTCTAAAGCTTTAAATTCTGCTCAGCAGCACATTTAAGATGCAAAACAAAGTCTTACTTGAGAGGCAACTATCATGTTTTAAGTAATTTGTATCTTCCTGATATTTGCTTATAATAAAGTTGTCTGAATACTTTTTTGATATTTAGTTGGTTTAGTCTTATAATTGCTACAGCTTTTGAGTAACTGATATACTGGTATTTACAAGTGGCCATAGTTTGATATGCAGTATTATTCCAACATTATCTTTAGCTAGGTGGCTCATTTGAAGTAGTTAAAAACTTCCTAAATAAAAAGTCATCAGGGTTGTCCCCAGTAAGTTAATGTTTATTGGAGGTCTTAGTTATAACTCTCTAAAAGTTCAAAAGACTAACTTTGGTCATACTGTTTTATTTTGTTCATGTTCCTCTACTCAACTGACAAAGCTTGGGGGTTTGGTTGGGGTTTTTTTTTTTTGGTTTTAGTTTTTTTGGTTTCTTTTTAATGTAAGTAATCAGGAATATTTTGCCACTTACTAGAAGAAACCCAAAATTTGTTTACTAACTAAACAAGTACCATCTTTACTAGAAGTAGAAATCACAACAAAAAAAGTTTACAAATTATTCACAAGATTCAAAGTTTACTGACTTTCTAGAATATTTCTAGGTATAACATCAAAGCTTGACATTAACAACTTTTGTGTATTTTTTTAAGTTTCTTTAGTTTTACTGGTCATAGGTTTCCTACAGATTTACACCTAATATCACCTAAACGCTTCTCTCTTCCCCCTTCTTCCCACCCCATTACTCACACTATGCTACATGCAAGCTTAATGGCCAGCATGTGCTGAATGATCAGCTGGCCATTATGTTCTTGGATTTTTTTCACTTGGGGCAATAATTTAGATCTACCCCCTTTACCCAACTGGCTGTTTTCATAAAGCCCACAGAACTCAGTTTTCTTTATGACCTCTGACTCATGAAATCAACTAACAGGTTCAACAGGCTGTGATCAGAAAGAGGAGACAGACAAGACAGATGGGTAGACTGACAGCATGATCACAACAGCTTCTATTTGTAAGTTTACCTTGCCTTCTTAAATCTGAAGCATTCATCATATTCCCAGTTTTAGAAATATTAACTTCCTAGTGCAGTAGATACTTATTCTAGAACACTTCTAAGTTGAACAAGAATTCAATTCCACCCCTACAAGTTCACTGGTATCCTTATCTTACAGCAGCAAATTTCTAACCAGGCTTTTCCAACCAAGTGAACCCTCTACACATCCTAGAACACCAGCAATCGACATTAGAGGAGTGGATTTTTTTTTTTAATTAAGATAACAGCTGGGAAAACTGTACTTTCACTTTGGAAAACAAACATGAAGTTAACACTTTCTGTTATACTGCTTTGACAACTCAATTAAAAAAAAAGGAAGCCTCACTGGAATTAACAGTCCACTGTTCCAACTTTAGAGATAGTATAGTTTAGGGTTTATACAGCACGTATTATGCATGCATGCCATGCACTCTATAGACAGACATGAGTTTTACATTATCATTTCAATCTAATCTGTTTCAGCTTTTGACACTTCAGACAACTTTTGAGGAAAAAGAGAGTAATGCTGATAGAGCTTAAATAGAATTAAAACTGTATTATGTAAAGTATATATACGATTGTTACAGTCATTAAATTAAACTATCTGATTTTAACAAGCAGATTAAGCATCTGTAAAAATGCATGGTCAGTCCACTTGCTCACCAGGAAGCTTTAGCACAAAGTTAAAATGTAAACCAGTTCTAAAAAACGAAATACAGGAGAATATGAAACCAAGGACTGAAAGTGCTTACCTTGACTCTCCACTACTGTTTCTTACATCTTCATCACTGTGCCCATTCATTGTAAATATTAAGAAGTTTAAAAGATAAATAGAAGTCCACTCAGGTTAGAAGGCAGATGCCAAGAAATTACTTCTTGGTACTCCGTTTTCCAGATGACTCAACTGTTCTCTGCAAGATTTTTCCCAAATTGCCTAAAGTAGTAAAGAAAAATGTTGACATAATTTGAAATATTTGATGGTTGCAACTGAAAGATACTGAAAATAACTTATCCTGTAATAACACTACCGAAAGGGAGTATCTATCACATCTGGCATCTTCTTTTTAACTGAAAAATAGCTTTTGGTATGCCATAGTCCTGTCTTAAGAACAACCCGATCTTACTTTTAAAGGAAAACAGCCTCCCCAAACACAAATAAAAATTATAGCTATTAATGCTCTAAGATCCGATTAGCAAAATCATTTTGTGCACAAAACATCATAAGCAGTTCTAGACACAAAGTTTACATTCTGTTGGGGGTAGAGTCAGGAAAATAGACTGTCCCATTTTTTAAAAATGGCTCAACTACATCAAGCTAGCAAGATGCCACAGATGGAGTGATCACTATTTCAAACATCTTCAATCAGATCTCTACCGTGTCAGATGCACCTAGAAAAAGTTTAGGTTCACATTAAATGGAATGCAAGTATAAACTCACTGGTAATAAGCTAAAGAGCAGCACCTCTCACAGATGTAGTGGTGTGAAAGCGATTAGGGGCTCGCCTGCAGGTTGCCTGCCTTGAGGTGCTCTCTAATACAGCCCAAGCTCCAGCTCATGATGGACGCAGAGGCCGCCTCGTACGGGGATGGAAAAAGCCCTGCGCTCAGGCACTATCTCAGACACCAGGGCCACTCCAGACAGCAAACAAAAGCAATAACGGAAGAAAAGTGATAGGAAAGAGCCCTGTAACCCCAGAGAGGCCGCGAAGCTAGGCTGGGGCCCCTGCGGCGGCGAGCCAGGCAGTTTGGTGGTTCCTCGCAGATAGGCCGCTGGCTGCCCAACGAGGCCAAGATCCGCGCTGTCTGCCCTCCCACGCCCAGGGTGCGAACACTCTGCTTCCTCTGGGACCGGTACTCCCTGAGCCCCAGGAAAGATCTTTAGTGGCCATGAAACTCTCCTTGTCGGCCACTCCCTGCTCCGCAACGATCCTCCCTGACCACCCGCACTGCGCTGTCGCGGCCTCCCGTGACCAACAGCTCCCGAGGAGCGCCCAGGCCAGGGCTTCCTCCCTACCTCTCGCGAGTTCACCTCCCGCCCCCGAAAATGGCCCTCTGCTGGTGGCGCGACCTGCACAGGCGCTGCTCCTGGTCAAGGCTCCCTGGAAGTATTGCCAAGGCGGCCGCTGTCCTCTGTGCTCGTTTCTCCCAGCGCCCCCCCATGGCCAGAGAAGAGCGAAGGCCTCCCAGCCAGTTCGTCACAGACCCCAGCGAAAGAGGTTCAACCCCGACTGCGACCGGCTCCAGGAGCCCAGCGGCACGCTAGGCATCCAACTCCTTCTTCTCAGCGCCGGTCGCCTCTCCATCCATCTTCGAAAGCGACAACCACCGCGCAACTCCGGACCAAGTAAAGAGAAAGGAGCCATGGCGGGCCTCTGCCTACCTGCGTGTGTGCACCCGGCCCGACTTTCCTAGGGCTGCCCTGGTCCGAGACGGCGCTACACTCCACAAAGAGGTCTGTGCTGCAACCTAGGATCGAAGGCTGCTCCTGCGGCCACCACAAGGCCTCGGCCGCCGGCTCCTTACAGCCCCACGCAGTGGGCTCGCCTGCAGCCCCCACCGGCTTGAACAATAGGGCCCCAAACCGGGCAGGGAGAACCCTGGTAAGTGCTCTGTTGCTCCGCCGCCGTTTCCTACGTCCTCTCGACCACCGCCATCATGCTACCACTCCGCTCAACCTCCTCCTCCCTTAGTTGGATGGAAACCCTGGGCGTGATGTCAGTCCTGCGCCCTGGGACAGAGCGGGGAGGAGGAGGAGCAACAGCCGAGAGGGGACAGCGCCGCCGGGACATAGCGGCAGGAAGGGCCACTTGGAGGGCATGGCGGAACCCAAGCGGCTTCCCAGCTGCGCTGGATACTGCAGGGGCCGGAGACAGTAGGAGCTCGCTTGCCCGCCGCAGCAGCGAACGGGCGCTGGGGCCGGTGCCGCTCCTGGTGCCCGCTTGCAGCTCCTGTGTGAGGGGGCAGGGCGCGGCCTGGCCCGGCCTGAGGGGCGCCCATGACCCACCCAGCGTAGCAGGGAACCTGGCCTAAGCCCCACGTTACTGTTTAGTGCGGTGTGGGGGTTTTTTTTGTTTGTTTCAGGTTTTTCCTGTCTAAAATGAGAGCCCCCTAACAAACATGCATTTCTTAGTCTTCCTATGCAGTTACAGTTGGCATTAGGGCATATTTAGGAAGGCTTGGCATGCAGCTGCACAGAGAACACTTGCCTCCATGAGGAAAGCATCCCCCAGCTGGAGGCAGAATACTCCTTTCTTTCTCGTCTTGATATCTAACTCGAGTTGTTTTGAAGTGATTAATGAGAAAGCTGTTTGTTTAAGGTGGCTCATGTTCAGAAAATAAAAATTAAATAGTCCTACTGCTGGAGTCTACCTGTTCCCAGAGTAGCAAAAGAAAAGTAGTGGCTGCTGAGTAAAAGACTTAGCTCTGAGCAACACAATTAGAGTGTTGGAAAGAGGAAGTAATTTACCTGCTTTGTCCTCTTTGGAATCCTGCATATTGTGCTGGTTTTGGCTGGGGTAATTTTTTTCATAGTAGCTAGTATGAAGCTATGTTTTACATTTGTCCTGAAAACAGTGTTCATAATTTAGGGATTCTTTTTTTTAATTATTGCTGAGCAGTGCTTACACACTGCCAAGGCCTTTTCTGCTTCTCACACCACCCCACCAGGGAGTAGGCTGGGGGTACACAAGAAGTGGGGAGGAGACAGCTGGGACAGCTGACTCCAACTGACCAAAGGGATATTCCAGACCATATGACATCATGTTCAGCATATAAAGCTGAGGGAAGAAGGAAGAGGAGGATGTTCAAAGTTACGGCATCTATCTTCCCCAAGTAACTGTTATGTATGATGGGGTCCTGCTTTCCTGGAGATGGATGAACACCTGCCTGCCACTGAATGAATTCCTTGTTTTGCTTTGCTTGTGTGCACGGCTTTTGCTTTACATATTAAACTGTCTTTAGCTCAACCTATGAGTTTTCTCACTTTTCCAATTCTCTCCCCCACCCTGTCACTGAAAACATCAGGAAAATAAGACTCTCTAAAACTGTAATTTCAGTATCAGAGAGCAGGCATTACTTTATTTTGGTGCTTGGTGCGTGGGGGAATCACTCCTCCTAACACATGGACACCAACTATCAAAACTTTTAATTATTTATACATTTTAGCAAACAAAGGAATTAGTGTTCATTTGCTATAAGTTGCATAGTTCTCTTATTAATTAGCATTCTATCTTCTATTGGTTAATGATTCTCTAGCTTCTCATGCTAATTAATCCACATGCTCAGTTTCTCTCTTCTTTTGGGTTGGTGGGTTGCTGGTTGTGATCTCCCCCTGCCGGAATTACCTTTTACCCAGTTGGAGCTGATTTCTGCACAGTTGCTGAGTTGGGTTTATTAGTTTCTTCCTTATCTTGGGAGTTCTGCCAAATGTCCTTGTAGCCCATAAATTCTGCGTTTCTTCCCAATCTTTGTTAGCCTCCCCCCTTAGGTCTGAGATCGCTGAAGTATGTCAAGCCCTAAACTTTAATTTGTTTTTCTAACACCTGGACATCACTTAGAGCTTGTAAGGTGCTCTCTGTTTCACAGATTAAATCTCCTGTCTTGTTGATAAGGCATGAAAGTTTACAAAGATCAAACATTAAAGAACATATTTTCTTAAGAAATTTTTACATATTCCATATTTTGCAACAATTAGGCAGGACCTTGTTTCATAACCCCCTTCTCATTCCCTGTAACTCTGAACAAATTGTTAACTATTTCTGACTCTTGAGATGTCAGCATCAGCAAGACTAAACACTGTTTGTTAGAATAAAGATTTTCCCAACAATCCCACTGGGGGGGGAGTGAGTAAGCAGCTGTAAGGTGCTTAGTTGTCATCTGGGGTTAAACCATGACAATGTAATCACACTGTGCTAGGGAGAATTGTGGGGTCATTACTGACCAGGATGTGGTACCATCCTTGGAATTTTCTTCAGCACCCTGCAAGAGTAAAAGAGGTTAACATGAATAGACAGTTTGCTCACGAAGGAAGGAAAGGCTTGAAAGAAGAGAATCATTGTGTGGGTATACTAGAGCAAGGTGGCTACATTAGCTTTCAAATCAGTTCATACCTGAAGATTTGTGTTGGCCAGGAGCCAGTATCTGAGTCACAGTCAGTCAGAGATGTTGGCTTAGGGTTTATCTCATGGCTGCTCCCTGTAGGGTGAGCAAGGTGTGCAGCCAAGGCACCTGCTACCCCCTCAGCAGGGCTGCAGGAGTTTCCTGCGGCTGTTCCTTCAGCCCACCAACTGTTGGGATCAGCTGTTATACACAGGAATTCCATCTCCTTTTTGGATTGTGGCAGCAGAAGCTATGTGAGGCACTACCACTAGTCCATCTTTCAAGTATCATAGGAAAGTAGCTCAAAATCTCAGGAGTTTGAGAGAATGCACTTTCCCCCCCCCTTAGAAATATTTTTTTTAAAAAAGCATAAGAAGGTGATTAGACAAGAAAACAGCTTCAAAGGTGTAGTGGGTTGATGCTGGCTGGATGCCAGGCACCAGCCAAAGCCTCTCTATCACTCCCCTCTGCAACTGGACAGGGAAAGGAACATATAACAAAGGATTCATGGGTTGAAATAAGGACCAGAAGGGATCACTCACCAAATACTGTCACAGGCAAAACAGGCTCAAATTAGAGATATGAATTGAATTTATTACTAACAAAATCAGATAATGAGAAGTAAATCAGGATAATGATGTGAAAAATGAGGTTCACTCTCCTGTTAAAATTTAAAAGTTTTAATAAAGGACAATAGGGGACAAAGACAATAAAGCAAAAGTACAGCGCTGGGGTGCTGGGTGTCCTGGCTCTCAGCCAGGAGCCCCCCTGCCGTAGTGGAGACATCCCTTACATACCTTTACTATTGCATCATCCTAATGCCTATTCATAAACAATTATGCATATTCAAACTTTTCCTCAAACTAGTTTACATGTTCCAGGAACTGTTTAGAAGGCTCCTCCCCGGGTCTGCCTTTTTAGAGCATGCGTATTCCTTGGCTGTGGTTCTAGTCAGTTTTTGTTATCACCTC
>VXAZ01007605.1:0-15599 GCA_013399875.1 Gymnorhina tibicen
CTCCGTCCCTCCGGCGGGCGCCCGGTGCCTCCATCCCTCGGCCCCGCCGGGGCCGCCCCGCCGCCGCGACCGCGGGAAATAATCCCTCCCGAGCGGAGGGGCACGGAGCGGCGCGCACACCCCGCCGGCCGCTGCGCGCAGGCGGAGGGATCCCGCGGTGAGGAGGCTCGGCCGCGAGCGGAGCGGGAGGAACAGGGAGCGACGGGCGCCTTCGCTCCCGGCCTGACCCCGCGGCGGGACACGCCCCCCGCAGCGCTGATTGGCCGAGCCGCCCGCCCGCCCATGGCGATTGGCCGCGGCCGCGCTTCTCCCCGCCCCCTCCCGCGCGCTCGGGAGCGGGGTCTCGGGGGCTTGTCAATCCTCCCGGTTTAGCCCCGCCCCTGGCGCTGATTGGTCGGAGCGGCCTTTAAATAGGAGAGGGGCGGGAGCAAGCGTCTTTTGTGTGTGGTCGCCCGCGGGTGCGTGGGGCTCTCGGCTGCGGCCGCCCCTCTCCCGGGGGTCTCCGGGGGGCGGTGACCCCTCTCAGGGCAGAGCTGCGCCTTGCCCTGCTCCGGGTGACCCCGCAGAGCCGGCGGGTTTGGGCCTGAGGCTCCTGTCTTCCCCGCAGGGTTGTGCCTGCAGGCTGGAAGGGAGCCTCGAAGCGCATCCCAAATCGTGTGTGAGCACCTTCCTTCCTTCTCTCCTTCACGGCCGGTGCATTTGCAGTGTGTCCCCTGGCTCCGAGCGCTGCCCGGGCTCTTTGCTGACTCCCACGTGGGCAGTAGATGCCCTTTCCCTGCCTTTTCAGTCAAAACGCCTCATTCCAGCCACGAGGAGCTTTATGGAGTAGAAGAGGGAACGGCTACGATGGTTTCCTTCCTCAGCCGTTGTTTTAGGATGACAAAGAGCCTCAGGGATGCAGGCTGAGCTGCTGCTGGGTGGTGATGCCAAAACCCCGATAAAGCTTTTGGCAGCGGTGCTTGCCTGAGCCGCCACCAACCCAACCCGCAGCCAACGCCAGTTTGGCACCTGACTCCGGATTGTCTTTACATACAGCGCAGAGACAAAAGAGACACTCTCAAACACCTCTCAAAATGATCATTTTTTCGCCCCCCACATTCCCACTCGCCATTCTAAACCGGGGTTCTGGCTGACAGCGACGTAGCAAGGCACATTTTCTAGCAGTATTGTCGGCTGCAGATCTCTCTGCCTGCGGATTGCACGGACGGTATCGGGCGGCCAAGGGGCGGACGCGCAATTCCTATTTTCCATGGTGTTTTTCCATGGGACTCGGCTGTTTGGCTGTGGTGGTAGCCCGGTAGCCAGGCTGTGCATCAGCTGGATGAACGACACGGGTGAAGATCTTTAAGTGGGACAAGCCAGGAATAACATTTTTAAATGCAGCCCCAGGCAGGCAGCGAATGAATCCAGGCTTGGTTTTTGTATGACGGTAATCTTGGAAGATGGACCGTGTGTTTTATTTTCGCGAGTGCAACGGTGCTGCGCCACGGATAAACAAAAGGCCCAACGTTGATGTTTTTAAAGGCAAAATTGCATTTTATCTCACGTTGATCTTTATGTTATTATTTATATTTATATTATTGGGCAGATGCCCAAACGTGGGCTCTCACATGAGTTGTGTGACCACTTGCGTTGGTATCACAGAAGAGGAAAAGTCTCATTCCTCCAGGTGATGGTTTATTGGAGATCTCATTATACACCTTGCTGAGACCAGCTGCTGCACCACAAACATTCCGAATGCTGGTAGCTTATCCTTTTTTATTTCCCTGTGGAATACCGACTGCATTTATTGGAGTCCCACTGAAATGCAGGAGTCAGCAGGCAGAGGACACACTCTGGGGCTCCATAATGTCATATATTGTACAGAGACACAGCCCTGCTCCTCTTGCAGACTCCTGCTGAGAGAGGGTCCTTGACAATCCCACAGCCTCTCCGTGTCCTTTCCTTGCAGCGATCCGTCATGGAGTGCAAACCATATGTGCTTCCTTTTCCTGCCGTGCCCGGCATTGTCCGTGGGAGGAAGGGATGTGTGGGAAACAGAGGAAGCGCTCTCAGTCCCTTAGGAAAGGTCTGCGTTGAGTTCTAGCCCGGGCCAGGCCGTTGGCATGGGCATGATGAGTTCTTTGGTGGCCTTTCTGCTTATACTGATGTCTTTATCCATCCTGAAAGCACCTCCTTTATCCACTAATCCATCCTGAAAGCGCCGCGCCGTGCTCAAAGTCAGGTTTCTGTAGCAAGGTGAAGGAGGTTGAAACTTTCTGCTTGGGAACTAGGTCTAAGCCTGGGTCTAAATAAAAGTTTGAATGAGAATTTTGTTGCAAAAGAGTGATTCTGTGGTTTACAGCCAGAAATTTTTTGTCTTTGATGCCAGGCAGAAAAACAAACCCTAACCTGAAGTGTAATAGATGAACTGGGAGCCTTTTCTCTGATTAGAAGTGGCTGTGGGTGAAGCCTGAGGAAACCAGCAGGGTCGTGACATATAATTCTGTCACCAAGAATTCCTGGCTATCCAGGGGCAGAGCCAGGAACTGCCTTCAGGGAGATAAATCAACTGGGTAAGAGCTCATGTTACCACTTGTCCAGGCAGTGGGTTGGGAGTGAAGGTCGTTCTGGGGTGCCTGTGCAGCCCTGTTCCTCCTACGAGCACGGGACACCCAACTGGCTCCTCACTTCATCCCCAGGTCATCCCATTTCCTGCCCGTTCTCCCTGAAAGTTCTCTTTGTGCATGCTTGAGACAACTGGGGAAGATTCCTTGCTGGACTAAACAATAACTAGTTTTCCTCTTTTTGTCTTTTCAGAGCATGCAGAGGCTGTTACTGGATGTTGCAGTCAGATGAGGACTGAGAGAGGGGTCACAGTCCTTCAACACCTCACTTTTACCTGCTGCTGTAAGGGCCTGAATTCTCCTGCTTGCATTTCCTCAATCCTGTTCAACCAAGGAGCTTGGCCAAAGTGCTTCTTTCCCTCCAAGCAGCACCTCAGAGCCATCGTAGCCAAATCCACCCAGATAAATCCTTCCCGGGAGTTTGGCTGCACGCAACATGGAACGGCCAAAAGCCCACAAAAATGAACTGAAATCGTTCAGTGTGAGGCCGGCGGCTGAGTCCAGTGTGAAAGGAGATCGTTCACTCCTGTATCCATCCACAGAGGGAATGGAGATGAGAATCTCTACCATGGAAAAGGAGGAGATTTTTTTGGGAGGCTGCTGGATAAAAGACCGGTTGAGTTACCCAGATCCATCAAGTGCCCAGTGCTGTCAGCCCACAGAACTCCTCCACAGGGACCTTCTCAGAGCCTTTTCCCATCACATTTAGGAGCCTTTAGGAGGCTGTTCAACACTTGCAAAAACTTCTGCCCATTTAATGACACGTTTGACATTTTAAACCTCCTAAATGTGGCTTAAATCTCAGCACTTCTGCCAGAAATCCAGCCTGGAGATCCCAAATCTTCTACCAAAATGACTTGCAAAGCCAGAGATGAACCCACTGCTGTCTCGGGTATGAGTCAGCTGTGAAGGGCAGCCTTCCCTTGGGTGGGTTCCGTGCCAAACAGCTTTCCCTCTTTTTTGGGCTTGAACGCTTTCCCAGGATGATCTGAGCTGAAAGCCCACCCTGTACCATAAAACCTGACAGACCAATTTGGGGTTGTTTAGAGTGGGATCTCTGTGCCCTTCACCTGGAGCTGCCGGCTCCTTCGGAGATCCTCAGCGCTGCCTCCTTGCTCTATCCCACCTCTCCCAAATCTCCCGATGCTGATCATCCCCTGCCTCTCCCCTCATCCCCTCCTCTTCCAAACCTTCCTCCTCGTTGCCATCCTGCCCTTCCCGACTCCCAGCTCTCCCAAAGCACACCGAAATCCTTTGATCCCGCGGCTCCACCCCGGAGCCCTCCCTGTCCCTTCCTGCCGGGATGCGGTGAGTGGCAGCAGCCGGAGCCTTGCGTGTCTCCGCTCCCATCCACGGAAGGGCCAGATAAATATTGCCCTTGCATGTTCTCCCAACTACTTCTGTGCACACGGGTTATTTCCTGTCGGCTTTCACGCAGATGCTGGAATTGGAGCTCTCGGGCTTGAAAAAACAAACAAACCCCGGCTTTGAAGCGCAGAGGAAAATATCACGTGGGGTTTGGGAAGAGAGGGGGGGTGGAAATAAAAACCCCAAACCAAAAAGCGGCCAGATGTCGGGTCTGCAGCGTCCCTTGGGGTTTGATTTTCAAGGATTAAACCGGGTTTGGTTTGGGCAGGGTGGGGAAGGTGTCCTTGCTGTGACAGGGGTGGATTGAAGGCTGCCAGCGCTGAGCGTGTGCCTGCGAGTGTCACTGCCCTCTGCCGATGGACTCCGGCACGCACAGCAGCGTCTGTAAACACGGATTTTCCAGGGGTTTTTTTCCAGCTGGAGGCATAAGAAAGAGTCTCTCCTCTCCCTCAGCGAAGATGTCCCCTCAAACACGCCCTGCCTCATCTGTCACCTCTCAAAATTCAAAGCGTGAGCAGCCCTGAGCATCCCTTGCCCCGCGTGTCCCCCGTGTCCCTCCCAGCAGTGCTGGCACGTCCCTCCGTGGCCCCAGAAGCCAGGGTGCCCTTCTGGCTTTGCGTGGCTCCCTGTGGGACTTCCTTCAGTGTGAAAATCCACAGTGCCTGGCTGCCAAAAACACTCCCCAGCTCCCTTTCCCTTGCTCCGTGCATCCGTCTTGGAACGGCTGCGACGGAAACACGTTTGGGTTTCTCTGTCTTCCCCTGCCTGTGCTCGGGCCTGTCCTGGCCTCTCCTGGCTGGAAGGACAGGGATGCCTCAGCCTGGCCCCCCTGCCCCATCACAGGGCAGCTATTTCCTTTGCATTCCTGCTTGGAATATTCCCTTACTTAAATCTTTCCCCAGCAAAGTCACGTTTTGGGTGGCTTTACCAAATTAGGGATGCGCAGCAACCCAGCGTGGAGCTGTCCTCTGTGATCCACAGGCGGAGTCCAGCCCCCAGCCATTACACAATGTTCATTTACTCCTTGCTAAAGCCAAAACACTTCAGAGCCGGAAAGGAAAATCTGGAAGTATTTACTTGATGATTCCAGTGACGTTCCTTGGGGTGGTTTTCACATCCCATCCCCTCTCTCGCTGCCTCGGGTCAGTTCCAATAACCAGCTAGGTCCGTTTAAAGTGCTGCAGGAGAAAGGACGAGGAAGGAAAGGAAAGTGCCCAAGTGTGTGCTGAAAATGGATGTAAAGTTCAGCGTTTCTCTGCAACATTTGAAATTCTTGCTGCACTTGGTTGTAGGAAATCAGCTTGGGCAAGAATTAAACAATGGTTTGGGTTGGGAGGGACTTTAAAGCTGACCTCATTCCACCCCCTGCCATGGGCAGGGACATTTTCCCCTGTCCCAGATTGCTCCAAGCCCTGTCCAGCCTGGCCTTGGACACTTCCAGGGATCCAGGGGCAGCCACAGCTTCTCTGGGCACCCTGTGCCAGGGCCTCCCCACCCTCACAGAGAAGAATTCCTTCCCAATATCCCATCTATCCCTGCCCCCTGGCAGTGGGAAGCCATTCCCCCATCCTGCCATTCCATGTCCCTGTCCAAAGTCCCTCTTGGAGCCCTTTTGGGCAGTGGAAGGGGTTCTCAGGTCTCCCTGGAGCCTTCTCCTCTCCAGGCTGAGCAGCCCCAGCTCTCGCAGCTCACCTTTAGAGAGCTGAAGTCCCCTGTCCCACCTGCAGGTCCCACACTTAAACACTTCTGTGCAAATTCCCAATGTTTACATGTTGGGATGCACGCTGGAATTGCACACTGGGGATGATTTCCTGAAGAAACCCACAAATAGCTTCTGAATGACGACCAAAATGAGAAAATTGGGATTGGTTCACGGGCAAGTCATGAATAGAAAAAGAGATGAAATTAGCTGAATGAACTGCTCATTATGCATTATTCAGCCAGCTGTACTAATTAGTGCCTTAAGGACTGTTCCTGTTCCCACTGCAGCCAACTCTAAACTCCTTTTGATTTCAGTGGGAGCAGGACAGAGCCCTCAGAGAATGGGCCTGGTGCCTGCTCCCTCTGCAATGCCTCGTGTTTTCTTTTCCTTTTACTATTTCTTACTGATTCCAATTTTTTTTGTGTCTTCTATTAAAACAGCTTCTGAGCTGCCCTGCGTGGTGATCAGTTAATCACAGGGACAGAAACGCTCCCTCAGTCCCACGGCGTGTCCTGTGCCCGATGTGTGCTCTGAAGGGAGAGGTTTTTCATGTCTCCTTCTGCTTTGCTTTTATCCAGAGGAGGAGAGAAGCTTGAAAACCTTTTGGAAAACACAATCCATCCAGAAATGTCACTAGGCCAGGAGGTGCTGGAATTAAATGTTTGCACTCTGAGCCCAGAAATTGCAGCTGGGCATTTAATTTCTTTTTTCTTTTTTTTTTTTTTTCTTCGGCTGCATATAGATAATGTTTGTGCTGGTTCTTTCCCACCAAAAATTCCTACAGCTCTGAGCGTGGCAATGTCAGACAAAGACACCAAACTGGTGCTTGTGTCACATCAACAGCAGATCTCCACCAGAGCTCTTGCTGGGGACCAGAAGAACAGGTTTCCTATCTCACTTTTCTCCCCATGGACAAACCAACACCTTCAGGAGAAACAAACCCTGATTCCGGCGAGGCTCCGATGTCATCCAATGTCATCCCACTCCCTGCTTTATCCTGGGTTGCAAGGCCAGTCCCTTTGGAGAGGCACCACTGCAGGTCACCATCCACCGAGCTTTTCCAGCTGGTGCTGAGGCCAGAGAGGACCCGGATGGATGCTGAGATCCCAGGCTGGACTCGAAGGGATCGCATTTAAATGAATTATTCCACTCTTGCTGCCGATTCTCTGTCCCCCCAGCCCCAGGCCGAGGTGTCTCCGCTCAGGACTGAGCAGGGAGTTGCTGGCCAGAGAACAGCTTCCCATTTCCATGTTTTGCTGGATTTTGCCTATCCGTGTTGTACCAGGCACCTTTTCCCTCCCAGTTCTTTGGGTCCCTTGGGAAGGAGCAGCAGCAGCGCAGCTCCACGGTGCTGCCCGTGGGTTCTGCCCCAGCCTGCCCCGAGCTGGAGCTGCTGTGGGATTCCTTCCCAGCAATTCACTAAAATTCCCTCCTGGAGAGAGAGCAGAGGATGTACCAGCAGCTCAGCCTGGAGGAATCTCCACAACCCCACTCTTTGGGCTCCTCTCCACAGACTGCCTAAAATGGGTATAAAGGAGCCTCGGCGTGGAATTTATTTTCTTCCTAAGACCATCCTTAAAATAACAAACACCAGCAAACTGGTGACACGCGGTGCGTCTGCTCGAATAACACGGACCTTCTGCTCGGGAGAGAGGAAACTCCAAATAACTCCTTGATTTGTGTTTCCTTTCTCCTCTCCTTCCTCATCTCCTCCTCCTCACTACTGTATACAAATCTGTTCTGCCAGCTCCGAGCCACCGGTCCCCCCCGCCCTGACGAGCTGCTTTTTACGCCATGTGATGGTTATTTAATTTCCTCTTCTCTTCCAACACGGCCAATATTTATCTTCCCCTCATGGGATCGCGCCTTTGTTTACGCGCTGATGTCAAGGGGGAAGGCTCCGGGGCCAGCAGACCGAATTCCTGCCCTCTGACTGCATCCCAAGGAATAGCATCTTCCCTGCGGGCGGTCCCGATCCTCCCGGATCAGAGGAGCAGCCGGGATTAAAAGATGGGTTTAAAGTTAGCACGCGGAGACATCCTCCCCCAGGGAGGGATGGAGGGGCTGGTGGGGCAGGCAAGGGTCAGGCTGTGCTAAAACCTGGCCCTGTGGTACCTCCTCGTTGCTCCCCCACAACCAGCGAGGCTGGGGAAACAACACCTAATTGCCATTTTTCCCTTCTTTTTTTTTTTTTTTTTTTTGAGACAAGTCAGTTAAAACACGGGAAAAACGGAGATTGTAAAGCACCACTCCCAAAAATCCGACTGAAATCAATGTGACTCTCAGAAAAGGCAGGATCTTACCATGAGCAGCTTCCCTTTGTTCAAAGCTGTGCTCTAAACCGAGTTAGGAACCATCTTTTCCTCATTAAATTTGTTTCCTTTCAGCGCTGAGCTTTTCCCTTCATTACCACATGCAATTTTTTATTTTTTTTTTCTTTTTTTCCAAAGCCCTCATAGCTAATATCACAACTATAGATCTTGGGGTTATTTATAGCCCTAAACTCCGCAGAGAGCTGTGTGTCTTGTTGCTGTGGAAACTGGGATTCTAAAAGTAAAAGGATTTTAAAGGGATTTCAGAAGAGACCTGCTGGATTTCAGGGCTGGCTCTCACTTCCAGAGGTCTGTGTTCGACTGTGCCTTAAACTTAGGGGTAAAATTCACCTGAGGGGCTCAGGTAACCCTCGGGGGACACTGGGGAATACTGGTCCTGTATGGTTTTTATGGTCTGGCACATCACAGCCTGGTTTTTGCTCTCTGTGAGGCAAAAGGTGCCCAGGTAGCCACGGGAGTGTCTTGGTGGCACCACTGGCACATTTGCCAGGCTCTGGGCTGTTTGCTTTCTTTCTTTGGCTTTTATTGGGTTTTGGGAGCCTTTTGCCAAGGGAAATGCCACCTTATGTGCTGAAACCTGCACGCTGCAGCCAATCACTGAATCATGGAATGGTTTGGGTTGGAAAGGACCTTAAAATTCATCCCGTTCCACCCCCTGCCAGGGCAGGGACACCTTCCACTATCCCAGGTTGCTCCAACCTGGCCTTGGACACTTCAGGGATGGGGCAGCCACAGCTTCTCTGAGCACCCTGTGCCAGGGCCTCCCCACCCTCACAGGGAGGAATTTCTTCCCAATATCCCATCTAACCCTGCTCTCTTTCAGTTTGAAGCCATTCCCTGTGTCCTGTCACCCCGGTTCCTGATGAAGAGCCCCTCTCCAAGGACTCCGAGCTCCTCTCCCGAGCTTTGAGACTGGCACAGAGCAGCATTTGCTGGAAACTGGATTTTCCTGTATTAAAGAGTTGTTTAAATGATTTGATTTGTCTCTGGGTGTAGAGTGTAAAGGACGAGGGTGGGATGGATGGGCTGGGTCCTGCTTCCTACCCCGCTCCTCCTCTGGCAGCTCAGCACGGGGCAGACTCTCACCTGGCAGAAATTCCATGTTTTACCTGGGCAGGGATCTCACTGAGCCACCTGTGGAAAAGCCAGTTCTTCCCCATGACCCCCACCCTGGGATCCTCAGCCTGAATCCCAGCTCCCAAAAGCCGCAGTGTCCTGCCCCCTCGGCCCGAGGCTGACAGGAGCGCCGTGCTTGCCACCAGCCCGGCTCTTTCTGTGCCTCCAAAGGTCAGGTGTCCCCCCCCCAGCCGGGGACAAATCCTTGGAGAGCTTCCCTGGCTGTGGGTGTCACCTTCTAGCAAGGGCCGAGCTTTAAAAACACCTTATAATTCAGCCAGGAATTCTGCTTACAAACCGGCTCCAGAGCCAAGCCCCACCTGAGATCTCAGCTACCTCCAGGCCGCCAAACTTGGAAAAATACCCTAGAAAAATTCCAACGTGGCTGAGGGAGAGGAGCAGGAAAGGGAAGGCAACCTAACGCGATGAACCCCCGAGCATGTGCCTTAAATTCACAAACACGGCCCAAATGTCAGCGCTGATGAGCTCTTCCCTCGCATTTCCATAAGTAAAGCAGCAATCCCTGTGCGTGCCGGGTTCCCGGCGTCGGGGGCGAGCCCCGGGCAGCCTCTCCTTCCCCGGAGCAGCCCTGACATTTGTTCAGCACATTTCTCCGGGTCCTTCCCGGCACGCCGCGTATCGTGCCTGGCTCGGAGTTGTTCCTGTGATGTTGGATTAAAAATAGCAAGGCAGGGGCCAGGAGTCGCAGCCCGAGACGGTGATTCAGTGCCCGAGCTTTTCCATTAGAGGGTGCCAGGATCCTGCTGTTGCTCCAGAGCCCGGGAATCGCGGAGAACACAACTTTGTGCCGTACATTTCGGGACCGGGCAAACCCATGCCCGTTTTTGGACCCAATTCTTGCGCTGCCCAGCTGAAGGGGACCTGCAGAACGACAGAATGCTCTGAGTTGGGAGGGACGCGAAAGGTTCATCAGGTCCAACCCCTGGATGTGCGCAGGACGTTTCCAAGAATCCCACCGTGTGTCCGAGAGCGTTGTCCAAACTGCGCTGGGGGTGTTTTGCAGGCGGAGATGTGTTTTGGAGAAGTGGATGTGGGCAGCAGGAGATCCCAGCATTCCCGGGGGATTCTGGGCACTGTTTGGATGTGCATAGGAAATCCTCATTTAAAAAAAAAAAACCCAATTATTATCCACAAAAAAGTGGAAGTTCTGGCAGAGAACAATTTGGCTGTCACTGGCTGTGCTCAGGGTGTAGTGGTGAGGACAGACAGTAAAGGATGGGCCTCATCTACTCCCAGTCTGCCAAAAATCACCCAGCCTCAGGTACCAGCCCAGTTATCGAATGGATTTGCTCCTCCATCTCAGAGAAGCTCCTTTGGAGGAGCAGAACATCCTCAGGCCTGGGTTGCTTGCAGCAGACACAGCAGATTTAAAAGTGTCTTGCTTGGTTTTCAAGCTTTGGAAAAACAGAGTTGTATAATTTTGAGGGAGGGTTGGTGAAACTATTGGGATCAGCCATGGAATCCCAGAATGGTTTGGATTGGGAGGGCCCTCAAAGCTCATCTCATTCCCTCCCCCCTGCCATGGGCAGGGACACCTTCCACTATCCCAGGCTGCTCCAAGCCCCGTCCAGCCTGGCCTTGTGCACTGCCAGGGATCCAGGGGCAGCCACAGCTGCTCTGGGCACCCTGTGCCAAGGCCTCCCCACCCTCACAGCCAAGAATTCCTTCCCAATATCCCATCTAACCCTGCCCCTGGCAGTGGGAAGCCATTCCCTGTGTCCTGGCACTCCCAGCAGTGTGGACACCGGTTCCTCTGTGGTGCAGCTGCAGGGGGACAGCGCTGCTGACACATGGAAAAAGCAAGATGAATCCTTGGATCAGGAGATATCTTTGTCCCTGCCCTGCCTCTGCAGATCCTGGGCACATCCATCCCTGTGCATTGCTTTCCCCACCCACCTGTCCAGCACGGGATCTTCTGGAGCACGTGGAGCTCTGGTTAACCAGGGGATAGGAACCTTCCTGGGGTCGGTGTCTGGAAAGCTACAGGTGATGGCAGTGAGGGAGGGGAAGGGAACGTGTCTAGATCCCAAAGCCCAGCGCTGCCTGACTCCGCAGCGCATCCTGACAGCTTTTCCTGTGGACTTCAGCCAACATGGCTCAGTTTTGGAGCCGTCTGCTCCTGTCCCAGGTCACAGCGGGTGATCCAGAGCAGATGGGATGAAGGGCTGACCCTGAGCCACACCAGCAAGACTGATCCTGGCTCTCCTGACTGGGAATTCAGGACAAAGCGGAGGCAGCGGTGTCCTGAGCAGGTGGGTGAGGGCTGTCAGCAGCCAGCACGCAGCCGCTTCTTTCCCTGGTTTTCGGAGGAACCCGGTGCTTCTGAACCCAAAAGTCAGGATCACGCGTTGGCAATTACTTCTGGCTCACAGACAAAAAAACCAGGGATGGTAAAGGAGCAAGAGGCTTGTCTGAGACAGCAGTTTTGCAATAAGACCACGCTCGGCCGAGTGCTGGTGTTGTCTGTGGCCGCCGTTTTGGTCCTGGTGGCTTCCCTGGTGTCACGAGGATGGATTTTGTGGATCACACACGGTCCCTGCAGAGCTTGGACAGCCCATCCCCAGCTGTTTCCTTGCTGCTGTGGCCACAGGGCAAGAGGAAACCCTGTCCCCAAGTCTGTGGTCCCTGATCCCTGTGAGCACCCTGATTCCACGGGATGGGAATAGCAGGATCCTGGGCTGCAGCCACATCCTCATGGGAACAGCCACCGAGGGACGGTCTCATCTTACATTGCTGGAGAGTCTTCCTTCCCAAAATGATCCCGAAGCGTTCTGGGGAGTAAATATAAACCAGAGGTGTCTGGGGAGGAGGATGGGGTGGGATTCGGGGCTGGGAGCGGCACAGCTCAGCAGTTTGGGATGGCGAGGGAAGCCAGGACGTGTGAGGACATGGGAGGGAGCACGGGCCAGCAGAGCGCACAGAGCAGCAACTGGCAAAGCTGGGGCTGGGCCAAGAAAATAAACATAGGAAGTACTTGAGACTGATGAGGACCATGGGCAGCCTGCTCTTGTTTAAGGAGGTTTTTTTGGGACACTGGAGCAGGCGCCTGTTGCAGACGGAGCGAGACCTCAGCCCTGCTCAAACTTTCATTGACTTCAGCTGGGCCAGGATTTCATTTCAGACGGTTCTGGTTTTCCCCAGGATGTGATTTCCCCGTCTTGGGACATATCCCTCTACCACCCACTGCCCAGCAGGAATTTTGGAGGCTTGTACAGAGATTTAGGGATGGATCCTGTCGGGGCTGGGTGCTGCCAGCGTGTCAGGAGGAGCAGAGGCTGCTCTGCAGCACTCCAGAGCTGTGCGTGAGCACTCAGGATCAATAAATCCAGAGCTGAAGGCCAAATCTGAGTGCTCAGCAGCTCTGCTAATCAGTTGGGTGCCTGCAAGCAGATTGAAAGCCGGTTCCTTCCAAATTTTCTCTTCCGACAAATAACCTGGGGGATTTTCACTCCAGAGTTTGACTTGGGCCCCTTACTTTAACATTTGAGCCCCCTGTGTGCTCTTCGGTCTCCTGATGAAGATGGGGCATTCCAGATAAGTGACAAATTGAAGCAGGTTTTCATCTGGGTGAAGCAGCTTTCACCCCGAGATCTCCGGAATTATCCATCCAAAATTCACAGGGTCTTGAAAAGCTTGTCAGTCATGGAGGAAGTTTGAAGGGAAGGCTCAAGCAGTATTGGGAAATATGAGCAGAAGGTAAAAGAGGAGCTTGGGGTGGTTGTGAACAGAGCTTTTCCAGGAGGTGGAAGCCCAGGGAAGATTGTATTCCTGCCTGGAAATGAAGCTGGACAAGAAGTGAATGAGGACAGGGAATGCAGCCTCCAGCTCCGCTCCTCTTGGGGAGCTCCGTCCATCCCATCGTGTCGGGGATGAGTTTCAGTCCAAATCCAAAATTTCCCTCACTTCAGAACGGTTTCCACTGGGATTTGTCAGCACCTGGCCTCCTTTGCTTCAGCGGGACCAAGGTGTGCCTCTCATCCCAGGGAAAATCCAAACATCCTCCTCTTCCCCATCCCCGCTGCTCCCGCTTTGTGCCACGCCGGCGCCTGACAGCGACAGCCGAGTTAATCTGGTTTGGAACCCTCGGGGCTTGATTTCTGAAGGTCTCACTGTTGTAGGGTGACGTTCCTTTATCCCTCACCCTTTCTTTTCCTGCTGGATTATCCCATGTTAATAGTACCCTGTAATGCAGTCTGTTATTAACTGCTCCTGAATCCCGCTCGCTGATTCCTTAAGCAGATCTTGAAACCCTGTGATGGAGTTTTCCGGGGGTTTGGTTTGTGCTTTGCTCTTTCTTTTTCCCCTTAAAACCCATGACATGCATGAAATGTGTGGGACAACTTTCTGCTCTGGTTTTTGGGAAGCACAGGAATTCCTCACGTTTGGACAGCCCAGACGTGCTACTCCAGACTGAAGCGTGCATCTGTTTAAATCCCTACAAAACCGGCTGCAAGGAGGAAACCTTGTTCGAAAAACCCGCATCAAATACGGAATAAATCCTTCCACGGGTATTTATCTGCCCAGAAAAAAGATCCTTGAGCACCCCTTGTGCGTTTCACAAGAAAAGAATATGAGTAATGTCAACTTTTTTACGTCGCTGTGTCCTTCTTGGTTCACCGAGAGACGTTTCTTCTTTGTTATGAATTATAGATCCCTATCGCTACAGTCCAAACAATTCTGGGAACTCCTGCCACAGGCTTTCAGAGCCCAGGGAAACAGCAGTGTCCTTCCCATTTACAGTGCTCAAAGCACTTCCAAACATTCATTATTCACACAGGGATTCGTACATCAGCAGCCCCATTAAACTGGGAGCGGGAGCCCTGCTTTCTCGCCAGGTGCCAAAACACTTGGTGGAGGTTTATTTCTTCCTCTGAGAGCAGGCTCTAATCCCAGAGCAGCACCTTTTCCAAAGGGTTGGACCAGAGGAGTGAGTGTGGCCTTGGTCCCTGCCTCAGTTTCCCCACCAGTGATGTCACAAATGAGGATTCAGCCCACTGGGAGCTTGAGGAAATAATTTTTAAAAACCCATTTGAACAATACTTGTAAATCCCAGCTCCCACAGTCCTGGCATTCTTAGGGATCACAGAATCCCAGAATGGTTTGGGTTGGAAGGGACCTTAAAGATCACCTCATCCCACCCCCTGCCACGGGCAGGGACACCTCCCAGTATCCCAGGCTGCTCCAAGCCCTGTCCAGCCTGGCCTTGGGCACTTCCAGGGATGGGGCAGCCACAACCTGAACTTATCTGGATTATAAAAATCCTCAGAATTTGAAAAAACCTGACTTCCTGTAGCTGTTAAGCCAGGAAAAAAACCCAAGCTCTTGGCAGGAAATACCCCAAACGCCCTCAAAGCAAAAACACACCCTCCAAGTTGTTTATTTTTTAACCTCATGCCGCTTGAACCTTATCTCAAGGCTGAGATGGGACAGAGGGAGCACAAATGGCTTCCGCTCCAGGTTTGGCAAAGCTTTGGGATGCGACCCTTCCTGGGAGAGCGGGACGAGCCCCACACCAGCTCCTCCAGCCCTTCCCAACATCGGGCAGGAGCAGCCTTTGCCCGTGGCAGCGCTGGAGCTGGAAGCCAGCATGCCAAGCCCTGCTCCAAAGCAGGTTTCTTCTCCTCGCATTATGTCAGCATTTCCTGACAAACCCAGCGGGAACACGCGGGTGACAGATGTCCCTTAATTATCGGCAGCGTTCCCGCTCCTCGGGCTCAGACAGAAAATTCCGAGCCTCCAAATGAAGGCCCTGCTTGGTTTGGTTAAGCCTGGCTTGCCTGGATTCACTCAGAGGCATCTTTCAGCTGTGGAAAATCGGTCACCTTGGGGTTTCTGCCCTGCCAAGGGGTATCCCAGAGCTCCAGGCAGGCGAGCAGGGTGGAAAATCCGGGGGGACGAGGGAGGCTGGGGAAGCCAGGGCCCTGCAAATAAGGGGATTTGCCAGCTGGGATGAGAAGGGCAAAGAAGGGCCGCTCCCCGTGGCAGGCTGTGTCTTCCTGGAGATGGAGCTGGGGGGTTTATCATGGACAAACAGCTCAATGCTCATTTTTTGTAGGGTGATCCAGTAAAGTAAAAGGGCAAATGGAGCATGCTGGGGGGAAATCACATTCTTTTCCCTTGGTTTTATTTTTCAGTTTCCAAGATCACAAAAAATCTACCCCTGTCCCTCAGCAAACATCCGAGAGGGACGGAGGGAAGGAGCATGGGGTCCCACCACCTGCAGAGCCACGTGCTGCTCCTCTTCTCCTTGGATGACACCTCCTTCACAGGCCCTTACATGGGATAGCAGCTTCATTTTATGGAACACAGCTGCTGGGTGTGTTCCACAGCACACAGGAACTCAAATCGGGTCCATCCACCCATCCACCCATCCATCCATCCATCCACCCATCCATCCATCCATCCATCTATCCATCCACCCACCCATCCACCCACCCATCCATCCCTCCATCC
>VXAZ01007605.1:22171-46767 GCA_013399875.1 Gymnorhina tibicen
TTTTTTTAATGATCCTGTTTCCACAGCAGGGGAAGAGAGAACTGATCCTCAACATACTCCCAGAGAATGAATAATCACAAGAAACTGGCTTAAGCAGCTCCCTGGATCTGGTGCATGATTTCGATTGAGTTCGATTTGATTTAATTTTTTTAATTTTTATTTATTTCTTTTTCCCCAAGTCATCGTTCGCATTTTATTTCCTGCATTTCTTCCTATTCTTTTTTTTTTTTTTTTTTTTTTTTTTTTTTTCACCTTTCGGGAGATTTGCAAACCGAATTACATGCATGTCCAGTGGGGGAAGGTTTAATTTTGACGATGGAGGGTCGTACTGTGGAGGCTGGGAGGACGGAAAGGCTCATGGCCATGGAATCTGTACCGGCCCGAAGGGTCAAGGTGAATATTCGGGCTCCTGGAGTCACGGCTTTGAGGTGCTGGGGGTCTACACTTGGCCCAGTGGCAACACTTACCAGGGCACCTGGGCGCAGGGCAAGCGCCATGGCATTGGCATGGAGAGCAAAGGGAAGTGGGTGTACAAAGGAGAGTGGACCCATGGATTTAAGGGACGGTACGGGGTCCGGGAATGCACTGGAAACGGGGCCAAGTACGAAGGCACCTGGAGCAATGGATTACAGGATGGCTACGGGACAGAGACCTACTCGGATGGAGGTAGGTGATGCATTGATCCCTTCCTGGCTGGGGCAGGTGGGGTGGAGGGTGGTGGGGAGAACCTCCCGACGGGGTTTGGGTTGGAGTCTGGGAGTTTGCAACCTGCTGGCTTGGATCGAGGGATGCTCCCACCCTGCAGGAGAGAAGGAACCAGCCCAGCGTGGCACCAGCCCAGCTCTTTGCCACAGGTAGCCCCATACGTTCCGTGGGGTCTCTGGGCGCTGGGTCCTCCCTCCTTCCCCTCCTCACTCAGGTTTTTGGGATGTGGAACGGGCTGTGCTGGTGGGGGGGACGCCCAGCTCTGGCCCAGAGGGGTCGGAGCATGGGGCGGGCCAGGCCTTGGGGGGACAACCCAAGTTGCACATGGGATTGGCAGTTCTGACTGCACCACTGGAACCTGTAGGATTTGCATGGGAGCAACGCGGGGCAGGATGGAGGCGAGTGTGTGTGTGTGTGGGGGGGAGGATCCAGGGCCGATGGGGCAGCTCCAGGGCTGCCAGAGCTCCCTGCCAGGGCTGGGGGGCTCCTCACCTTCTCCAGCCCCTCCAAAGGCAGCCCCACGCTCAATAATGCCGGGGAAAAGACTTTAATTCAGACAAGAGTCTTACATTCCTAGTTTACGGCTTAATGCTTAGCGTAGGGGCTCAGAGGGATCACCAGAGCTCTTCTCTGCCGTCAACACGGCTTAACGAGATGCTGAGGGGAAACCGGGATTAGAGGAAAAACAAGAAAACCCAATTGGAGCGATCGAGCCCAAAAAAATTGCTGGGCTAACAAGCTTTAGGGCTGAACTGGGAGAAACAGCTGGTGCCGTGCTGTAAGTGGCTGTATCATCCTCTCTCCTGGGTCGTGGCTACTTCCACAGTCGGAATTGCCACCATAATCCCAGGCAGGCCTACCCGCCGGCAGTCGGGGGCACTGGGCTCCGCCGGCCCCTTGTTTTCCCGGGAACCGTGGCCTCCTAAAGCGGGCCGGCGGGTTATTTTTAGGACGTTATGGTTTTCCATACGGCCACGGCGAGGAAATTGCAGCGTCGGGGAGCTCCATCGCAGCCTTCCCGAAAGGTGCTGCAAGACCTGGCTCTGGAAGAGCCAGTTTGCTGCTCCGTGGTTGCACGGGGAGGGGAGGTTCAACCTCACCTGCAGCTGCTTTTTTCTGTGCTCTCACAGGGAGAGGCGGAACCGCCTCGGGATTTTTAATGATAATTCCGTGCCGGTGGTTTTCCCCCCCAAAGAAAAGAGAGCTGCAACCTTTTGTTTCAGCTGCCTGGAAGGATGCTGAAGGGGACTGAGCTGGGATGTGCCGGGCGTGTGTTTGGAAGCCATGGATAAATCCCAGCAGTCCTTCGGTCGAGGATAAAGCTCGGGCAGGGAATCAGCGCGGTCTCCCACGTCCGAGGCGGTCAGGAGGGGCTGTGGGGGGAGGGTTCTGCCTGCTCCCAGCGTGGGTGCTGTCTCCTCCTGGCACCCAGCCCCTGCCTGGGAGGTTTGAGGGAGGACAGACACAAGTCTGGACTAACTACAGGTCTCTGAGGGCTGGGTGTTGCAGGGCTGGCCCTGTCCCCAGCCATGCACGTGCCCCCGCCCCGGCACGCTCCCCGTCCTCTGCAGCGCAGCGTTTTTTAGGGAAACCTGGGCAGCATCCCCACGCTGGGGTGCCTTAGCAGCAGTTTCGGCCTTTTCTGAGAACCTACCAGAAGCAAAGAGCTTTTCCTTCCATCTTGGCAGGCCAGCCCGGCTTGCCGGTGCTCGGGGACCCAGAAGCGGTGTCGCGTGTTTGCGATTTCGGGAGCAGGGAAGAGGATCAGTGCTGGGAAAGGGCAGGGTCTGTGGCAAAATGGTCCCCGTGGGACTCTGCGAGCCTTCCAAGGCGGAAGAAATGCCGTGCCGGGGAAATGCAGAGTGCTGGGAGCTGTGGATGCTCCTCCACACCAGCTTCCCCTGCCTCAGCTGGGCCAGAACCACCTCAGAGGCCACTTTCACCAACTCAGCTCCCAGCACCCAGAGGCCATGTCCCTTTCCCAGTTGCCTGGCTCCATTCTGGGTGGAAACCATCAAAGTTGGGCATCTGCAGCCTTTTGGACACCGAGCCTTGCTGAACTTTGCGTGTTGGGGTCCCAGAGGCCGCCGTGTGCCGGAGCAGTGGCACCGGGGAGGCGACTCTCGGGAAGGATGTTTCTCATCAATCTATTCCAGTTATCACCTCCAGCAAACTGAAGTATCCAAGAATCCTCGCCCCAGCATCTGTCACTTGCCACCCACAGATAAATATTCATCCCTTGCACATCATTTCTTTTTTAGCTCCCCAGCCCCGGCTAGGGGATGGGGCCCTAAACGCGCAGCGGGGCTCGGGGAGCCCCAGAATCCTCGGATCCGCTCCGGTTCTCCCACTCCCTCGCGCGACAGCGGGGCAGGGCGCGCCTCCCCCTGCCCCGGCGCCGTGCGGGGAGGGGTGTTGGCGTGGCTGCCGGACTCTTGGGTGCGTTGGGTGCCAGGGGGTGGCACGCGGTGGCCCGGGGGCTCCCGCCAGCCCCGCAGCCGGCGCAGGCAGCGCTGCCCCCACGCGCAGCTTGCCGAGCTCACACCTCCCACGCCGCACACGCCGCGCGCCCCACGCCCGTCCCCCCACGCCGCCGAGCCCCCCACGCCCTTCCCACGCGCTCCCTGACCCCCGGGGAGAGCAAATCCCGCTCCCCCGGCCCGGGGGATCCGTGTCCATCAGCATGGAGCCCGGAGCGGCTGAGGGGGCCGTGCTGCTCTCCCAGGAGCCCACACGTTGCCCGGTGTCCCTGGCACGGCTGCCACGCGGCCTCTGCGCTGTCCTGTTGTCCCCGTGGCCTCGCTCCCTCAGACCTTCCCAGCAGTGCTGCTGTATCCTCATCTTCCTGCCAAAAATCCCCCTGCCCCTCTCCAGAGCACCCTGATATTACATAAACCAGGCTCCCAAGGATTGCTTCAGTCGGATGCTGGAGTTGGAGCACTCGTCTGATTCATCCCAGCTCCGGAGTGGGAGCAGGAATTGCTCCCTTGCTTCAGGTGAAAGGGGCTGCATCCACCTGGATCAGCAGCGATGAGAGGCTGGGGCTGCTGGCAGTGGAGCTGGGGGAACCTGGAGCGGAGGAGTGGAGACCCTCTCCAGAGCAGGTCTGGAGGTCAGGAGACATCACACCAGGTTCCTGCCTCGGATACGTTGGGGATGCTCGGTGATTTCAGCCCGGGGACAGCTGGAGTTGTAGCTGCAGACTTCCCATGGGAATCCTCTGTGCTGGGTTTGGGTTTGGGTTTGGGTTGAGCTGCTGAAACCACGGCTGCGGGGGTGGAGGAGATGGGGTGGCTGAAGGAAGCCCCAAATCTGTTTTTGCCCCGTCCATCCCTGGCAACGCTGTCTTCCTCCTCCCTCCACCTCTTCCCAGCTGAACAGCTGGGATCCAAAACCAGACAGGAGCTGTGGGATGGGACCAGCCCCATCCCAGGCACCCACTGCCCAGCATCCCTGAGGGAACGGGACAGGCTGGAGGTGTCTGCTGCGAGCCAGGCTCATCCTGCTGCCAGTCCTCTCCCCATCCTGGATATCCACACGCTCCCTAAATCCTTGTTTCTCGGGAGGGCTACCCCGAAAGGGCCGGGCGGTCGCACGGTGGTGTTCATCTTGTGTAATCTCCGTGCCCACTCACCTAAAATGAATCATCCTTTGATAGGTGAGGGAAATATAATTAGTGTTTGCATTGTTAGCGCTGGCTGAGTAGGCAAGTGGGTTTTCTTGGCCCGGGCTGGGAAATATTCCTGCCGTGGGGAGAGGGAAGCAGAGCGCTGGGAGCTGCCGGGGTGGGGCCCTGCCAGCCTGTCCTGCTCCACGTCCCACTTTCCCAGCCCTGCAGTGGCACTGGTGACACCTCTCTTAGCAGGTGCACCAGGAGCCACCGACCAAATGGCTCGGGAGCAGCTGAGGAGGGGAAAAACATGGAATATTTCCCAAAGCAGATCCTCGTCAGCACAAAGGGGATGGGGCAGGAATGCCGTGTGGGACCTTGCCTGGCTGGGAAGGGGCTGCATCCCCTCACCTGAGCTGAGCCGTGGCTTGGGACCAACCACCGCCAGCCAGGAGGGTTGGAATGAGACATCTTTAAGGTCCCTTCCCACCCAAACCATTCCCGGATTCCACAGTGCCACAAAGGCCATGGCGGTGCCTCTCCCCAGCCCGGGCCTTCCCCTGGGTTCCCGCACAGGGAACCGACGAGCCAGGGCGAATTTCCATGAGGATCTATTCATAGCACGGATGTCAGGATTACCTTAAAAGTACCAGCTCTTCCCTTGTTTTGCTGCCGGGAAGGAATTGTTGATGCACTTTAAGCAGTGGGCGGAAACGAGCAAACACAAGAGCACCCTGATCCTCGATCCTCCCGTTCCCGCGGCACCCGGACACGGCCAGAGCTGGCCCTCACAACCCCTCAGGAGCTGATAATTAACGAAAAAGTCAGGATTGTGGTGATGGAGCATCTCGCTGCCCGGACTGGGTCTAGAAGCTGCTTGCAGTGGTTCCGGGAGAGCAAAGCCGGAGACGTCAGGAGCTGCCGAGCACAGAAAAATGAATCAAAATACTAAATGAGGATTCTGACCAGCCTCATTAAAAATGAATGCCATGAACTCATGGTAATTACTTCTCTCACTGGAACATGCTGCTTAGTTTCAGGTACAGCTCGGGACAGAGGAAGAGGGATTTTGACCTCAGAGAAAAGAACACGAGACAAAGAAATTGCCAGACGGGCCTCAGACCCTCGCTCCATCTTCCCGAGCCTTTTACCGGGGGTGTGATTCTCCGGGGAACCGTGCAGGACCCCAGCCTTGGGGAGCCCATCATCCCCCTCTCCCCGACCCCCAGCCCGGGGTGACTTCGGCCCCAGAGCCCAGCGTCGATGTCGTTCCGCTGGGGTGGGTTTCTCACGGCTTTGGATGCGAACCTCAGGGTATTTCCATGTGATTTGATATCCCATGGGGCTCCTCGTGGTTGGGTGACATCTGCTCCTGGAGCTGAACGGGTTTTTTTTTTTTTTTTGGTTTTTTTTTTTCCCCTTTAGAAGCTCCAGCTTGTGGAATCATGTGATTTTGCAAGATTTTCAGCTTCGGTTTGGAAGCAAGGTTTCCACCCAGGCTATTGCAGAAAAGTCATTCTTCCAGGCTCGGGAAGCAGCAGACGAGAGCTAAAAATGCCTTCTGTTTAAAAATGCCTCGATTTTAAAATGAACCTGATGAATTTTGAATGCTTTGAGTCAGGTAACGCTGACGTAGATGAATGAGCTGTATTAATGTAGGCATGACTTGGAGATGGAGGAGCTGGGCAGGGTGAGCCTGGGGATGGTCTTTTAGGGGCGAACGCTGGCGTTCAGCACCTGTCTTGTGAGATTTTTTGGCTCTTTGGGTCTGGTTTTGGCACTGGTTGAACTCCTGAGCAAGAAAGGATTTTTTTGCAGGAGTTTGCAATAGTTACAGGAGAGACTTGGTGGTCATTTGCCCTGCCAGCAGCTGTTTAACTCACAATTAAAGCATTTCCTAACAAAAAAAGGATCGGGAGCTTGGAGAAAACAAAACTTGAAAGGCAACTGTTTCTATTTTGGGGCTTGATACTGGCTTTCCAAAGACAGATTCTTGGCCTCTTGGCCTTTGAACCCAAAGTCCTTAAAAACTGCGATGGATGCCTGAGCATTCCCTAAGAACAGCCACTCCTTTCCCAGCATCATTCCCTGGAGAGGTTCCGCTCCCCCTCAGCACCCAGCAGAGCATCGTGAATTCTCGTGAATGAGCGAACAGCCAGAGCAGGGCCCCTCATTTTGCTGATTTCCACGAGAAGATGAGCACTGCAAAGGCTTTATTTCCTGCTCAGGGCGTCGCCTGGGGCCTGCGAGGTGTTTCCCCGGAATGAGTAAGGGTCTGGAAGTGTCCAAGGCCAGGTTGGACGGGGCTGGGAGCACCCTGGGCTGGTGGGAGGTGTCCCTGCCCGTGGCAGGGGGTTGGAATGAGATGAGCTTTAAGGTCCCTTCCAACTCAAACCGCTCTGGGATTCCAGGATTTATTTCACAGGGAATAAATAAACCCTGCTCTTGCTTCATCCCACCCTGGAGCAGCCCCCTACCCCTGATCCACGGGGATCTCAGCCTCATCCCACCCATCTGAGCACCTCCCACACCTCGGGGGGGGATGCAGCCGCCCAAAACCCTCAGCCCCATGTGGGAGAGGTTGGGAATCAGCCCTTCCTCCCGGATCTCCGCTGGGAACGGGTGAGATCCCGGAGTTTGTGGCAGGATTAGAGCGTGGGGGGATTAAGGGAGTCAGCATTAGCCCGATTTCAGTCTGCTTTGTGAGAGGAGCACATTGTTCTCAGTAAAGGTGCTGAGCAATATCCTAATGTGGTTTGCATCCCCGGGGATAAAACCTCATCCCGCTTTTGGCCCCAGCCGGTGGCTGAATCCGCAGGGATTCAGCTGCCCTGGGAAAACTGTGGCCCCATTTCACCAGGGGTTGGTGCTTCCTTGGCTTTCCCTGTGTCTGGCAAACCCAGCCCTTCCCTCTCCCAGGACAGACAACAAGACATGTCTTTCTTTGGTTGTTTCCTTTTCAAAGTTGTACTTCCCCTGCCTGCAGGACCTGGAGCTTTAAGGGGAATCACAACTGAGAGGCACCGTGAGCTCCATCAGAATCGGTGATGCCGAGATGTGATTGTCTTTATTCTGCTTTTTTGAAGCCTTTCCTCGAATTCCGGCTGGAAAAGGCGCTTCCCAACAGGTTTGGGGAAGCAGGAGATGCAGAAGCAATGAGAAGAGGGAGGGGATGCTCAGGACAGGCTTGGTTTTTCCTGGAGAAAATAACTGAATTTTGAATTGGTTCAGATATTGAAGCCAATATCTGAAATGCCTCGAAAAACGTTAATTTCCATATGAAATTTTTTTTTAATGTTTCCCAGTGAGGGAGGAGGCTCCATCCTGCTGCTTGCAGAGCATCCTTGGGACGGGCACTGAGGATATAAACGTTCCCCCGTGTTTGGGATGGGGCTCTCTGCCCCAGAGGAGCGTTCTTGCCACCTGTGATTTCCCGGTGATTTTCCCCATGGAGAAGGGCTGAGCAATCCCTGTTCCGTGGTATTTCAGCCAGAAATACTTTTGTTGTTATTTGCATCCAGAGGAGGAGGAGGAGGAGGAGGAGGAGGAGGAGGAGGCAGATTCCCTGGCTGAGGCGTGAGGCTGTAGAAATCCATCTCCTCCCTGCAGCCCCCGGCTCCTGCTCCTGCAGAGCTTCTGGCTGCTCCAGAGCCAGCCCTGCTCCCATCCCTACCCCGCCCAAATCTCATCCAAACCCAGCGCTCCACTGCCCGATGGCTTTAGATGGAGGCTCCCCGCTTTTCAGAAGTACAAGCTGACCGTGCTGATAAGAGCTGTAATTCTTTATTCTTTATTATTTACTGACCCCCCCAAACCAGAGTTCATCCTGCGCCCAGCCAGGAGCACGGCAGCCCCTGACAGCTCTCATCCTCTTCATCCTTTCTCCTTCCCTCCACGCCTCCCTGGATGCCCAGCCCTGGCTGTGCCCACCGTGTCTGGATGCACCCAGCATTAGCACTATGACTAACACCCGTCACGTGTTCCTGCCTGCAGATTCGATTTGCATACTCAAAAATCCATACTTTATTCCTTCCCCTGTGTAAGCAGTTACCAGAGCATATTTTTGGCAAATTAGCAGCCACAGCAGAAGCATCTGACCGTGTTCCTAGCATGGATTGGTGATGGAGAACCTTGGCAGGGCCGGAGGGGGGATGATTTGCCATGGATTCCGGATCCGTGTGGAGCCGGACACAGGCAGCGTCACCGATTCCCACATTCCAAGGTGGGCACCGCGGGTGGCACCTCCCAGCCACCCGTGCCACGCCTGTGTGGGATTTAGGGGAGGGTTTGGGGGACGAGAGCAGCAGCTGGGGACAGGGCAGGGCACGGAAGTCACCCAGCCCCACACCGTGTCCTGCTGCCGGGAAGGGTGGAAATGTGTCCCCACGTCCATGCAGTGCCCAGGGGGTTGAGGGAGGGGATTCTCCCCCTCTGAGGCCCCAGCTGCAGTGCTGTGCCCAGGTCTGGGGCTTCCCAGTGTGAGAAGGACGTGGAGATGCTGGAGCAAGTCCAGAGGAGCCAGGGAAATGCTCCAAAAGCTGGAGCCCCTCTGCTCTGGGGCCAGGCTGGGAGAGCTGGGGGTGGCCAGCTGGAGAGGAGAAGGCTCTGGGGAGAGCTCAGAGCCCCTTGCAGGGCCTAAAGGGGCTCCAGGAGAGCTGGAGAGGGACTGGGGACAAGGGATGGAGGGACAGGACACAGGGAATGGCTTCCCAATGCCAGAGGGCAGGGATAGATGGGATACTGGGAAGGAATTGTTCCCTGTGAGGGTGGGCAGGCCCTGGCACAGGGTGCCCAGAGAAGCTGTGGCTGCCCCTGGGTCCCTGGCAGTGTCCAAGGCCAGGCTGGACGGGGCTTGGAGCACCCTGGGGCAGTGGAAGGTGTCCCTGCCCACAGCAGGGGTGGGAACAATACAAACTTTAAGGTCCCTTCCCACCCAAACCATCTTGGGATGCTGTGATCCCATGCTCAGGAGGCCCCATGCAGTCAGGGAGAACATTTGAGGGGCACGTTTTTCCCAGCAATTCCCCGGGATGGCCAGCGAGGAAATCCCCACTGTCACCCCACCAGGACTGAGGCTGGGTGAGCACCCTCCACTCCTCTCTTTTCCCCCAGACTCCTTCCCTTTGGGGTGGGCGTTTCTGAGGTGATTTGTGTGTGAATCCTCCTGGGATCTGTGACATCGAGCAGCTGGAAAGGGATATCTGTAAAACTCCCTCCTTCGGTCGGAATTCAAGAGCCCGGCCTAATTATTGCCATCGGACATCTTTAATTAATAAGCTGCAGAGGCCAGAGATAAGAGGGGGGCTGAGCACACCAGGAAGGATCCTTTGTGAGATAAATCAGCAATTTGTAAAGCCTAATTACTTTGGAAAAGTGGAGGGGCACTTTGGACCACTCCAGCCTCCTTCCCGGGATGTTGCTGAGCGGGGGAAGGCGAGCTGGGAGGTTGGGAATGCTGCTGGTGCCCAGGAGGATCCGGCTCCTGCCCTTTGGAGCCTGCTGCTCCCGTTTTCCAGGCAAACCCGGGGAGCTGCATCCCTGTCACCGATGATTTTAGCTAACCTGGGAATATTGGGTGTGCTTGGGTTTTTCACTCAGTGTTAGGGATGGAGAAGGAATTTCTTCCAAACATTTGGCTGTTTCTGAGGTCGGGCTGTGATAACGACACGTGTGCATCCAGTGGCCTCAAAGTGCTGCACAACATCCCAAATTCCTGCTTGGGTGTCTCCATACGAGGAACGGGAAGAGGGCAGGTCCATGTGAAACTCCCGTGGGCTTTACCTATGTGTTTGCCGAAGGATTCATCCTGTAGGACACGGAAGCGGCCGTGTGGGTTTGGGAAAAGCCTGGGAGCAGCCATAAAGCTTCTCCTTAATGGTGTTCCTGGAGTGGGGCCAGAGGGCTCAGCGACTACAAAGCGCCAGATCTTGGGTGTGGGCAGAGGGGGGAAAGAAAACGCCATCATTCCAACCCCAAAAGTCCTCATTTTTTTCCTCCTTCCAACACCATGGACCAGGTTTATATCCAAGTGCACGATCCCACCTTGAGCCGGAGGAAGCCCCACACACATGAGCAACCCAAAATCCTCCCTTTGGGCTTCCTCCTGTGTTGTTCAAACTCCAGCTGTTCCTGAGGGAGCTCCTTGGGATGTTCACTTGTGAGGAAGCTGGATTTCCCCGGGCATCACCGCGCGGTTTCACCATCTCTCCATAAGCAGGAAAGGACTCCAGGTCCAGGAAATTCCTTAGATTGGGACAGCAAGCCATGGCTTGGTTGCCCCTCCCCACGGAGAAGAAAGGCCTTGTCTGCGAGAGGGAGCAGTCCCACAGTGCCTGCACCCCACAGGGATGAGCCAGAGCTGCAGATCGCTCCTCTCCTCCCCAGGAAAATCCCCCAAATCCCTTTGGAAGTGAACAGAAAGACGTCGCTCTCCCTGCGATGCCTCCGATCCTCACGGAGAGCTTTGCAAACGGGAGCTTGGTTAGCGTTCCCCAAAACCAGCTGAGCTGCTGGAATGCCGCTGCCTTATCCCTGTTTCCAGCAGGGATATGGAGGTGCAGGGGTTGCACCCAGCCTGGAGCAGGGTCCTGCTGGACCCCGCTCCATCGCTGCAAGGTGCAAACCCGGGCCAGCCCCGATTTCAGGGATTTTGGCACCATGGGGCCGCCAGGAGCTGCCCTGCAGACTCTCAGCTCCCTTCCCAGCGTGGATTTTAGCCAAATGCTGAGGAAGCGCTGCTCCCTGTCACTGCTGGAGAATCAGGAGTGATGCTTCCCAGGCCAGGCACTTCCCGCTCTCTGCTCTCATCCCGGCCAAGGATGGGGCTCTGCCCGCTCCTCAAGGCAATGGCAACTCCTGCAGGAGTTCTGGGAACAAGCCAGCCCTGCTCCAAGGGGAGTGAGCCAAAAAAGCCCCAAACTCAGGATTAGGAACACCAGTGAATGTGTCCAACAGCACACTGCCTGTTTTCTTCTCTCCATGTTTCCATCCCATCCTATCCCATCCCATCCCATCCCATCCCATCCCATCCCATCCCATCCCATCCCATCCCTGTCTTTCCCAGGAGCCTGTTCTCTTTCTTACTCTTCATCAGTTATTTCTGAAATTACTGGGATATTCTCTCCAATCCATCTTTTGGGGTGATTCCAGTGGTTTTCTCCTGGCCTCAGGCTGTGTCCTCTCCTTAGCTCTGCTCGGCATGGACGTGGCCGCTTCCTCACCCTTCGTGGCATCGCCTTTGCCTTGATTTTCCGTGTCCAAGGCTTTCTTCCTTCTCTTTGTCCTTTTTGCCCGGTGCAAAAGGACCGCCCAGAAGTGGGATGGGTGTTTGTGGCATCTCGGAGGCACCCATCGGAGTGCCCTGCATGGCTGGGGGAAGAGGTTGGGACATTTTCCTCCCCAGGGATTCTCCTCCATCACGGGGGCTTTGGCTCTTCTCTGGCTTGGGCAATCCAACCAGTTTGTGGCCGGGATTGCTCTGGATTGCTCCAAGCACCTTCCCCTCCCACGTCCCGACCCTGTGAGGTGCTCACAACGAAAATCCTTGGAATTCTCCATTCAGCACCTCAGCAGATCCCTCTGTTCCACCAGAAGTGCTCGTTCCACCGCTCCCAGCCCCATCCTGCCGTCCCCACCGCGCCACATTCCCGCTGCACATTCCCTTTCCATCTCCTGGAGCAGCTGCAGCTGGTCCGTCCCGGCACGGGAAGGGGAATATCGTGCAATTCTGTTTCCTCTGCAGGGAGCGGGAGTCTCCGGGCTCCGTGTGAGATCAAGCCTTGTGCGCGTATCTGCAAACGCTGGGGCAGAGGTTAAGCTGAGCGGGGCTGGGGGAGGAGGTGGCGGCGCTGGGCGGTGCGGGTCAGATGGCTCCAGAGCCTCCCGGTATCCGTGGCCAAATCCTGGGATATCGGGGGTTTAGAACACAATGAAGTCAGGGGGAGGGAGGAGCGCTGCTGGCTGAGGAAGGACCGAGCTCTCTGACGGGAAGCTCTTTGATCTGCTGGTGGCCGTGAAGGTGCCCAGATGTCTTGGTGGCCGTCGGGGACGTGAGCGTGGCCTCTGAGGCAATCCCTAGGGATAATCCACACTGCTGCCTCCTGCAGGGAGGCAATGACACCCGTGAAAGCAGAGCTGGGGGCTGGGAGCTGCTCCACGGCGCTGGGAGGGGACAAGCAGGACGGAGTGGCTGGAAAATCCACCCTGCCGAGGAGATGCCAAGGAGATGCAGAGACTGCTCCTGGCTGCCGTGCCATTCCAGGAGCAGGTTTGGAGGCCAGGCAGGGATGGCAGCGTCCCGGGCACCTCAGCCTGGCTGGGGACACGCACAGGCTGCGGCCGGGACCTGCTGTGACCAATTTGCCCCGGTGCTCCAGCCCCGAGCGCTTTGTTCTGCTCCCTGCCAGTCCCTCGGGTTTCCAGCACAGGCCTGTGATCCCTCACGCTGCTCCAGCTTAACCCAGGGAGCTTTTCCAGCTGCGGATTTGCCAGGAGATGAGGAGGTCGGGGGACCTGTGCGGGGTCGGGGGTCGAGTCGAGGGATTCAGCCAAGGGAAAGGGAGGTCGGGGCTCGGGCAGGGTGGGCTCTGGTGGGTCTCATGCAGGACCTGTTCTCCCTGTGCCCTTGCCCACACTGGCATCTTTCCCTGAAACCCACTGAATCTTCCCCTGAAACCCACTGAATCTATCTCCAGGGAAGCAGGAGGCTGAGCACGGTGTGAGGACATCCCAAGCCATCCTGGGGGCTCCTTTTCAGGGGAACTTGGGGCTCTGGGGGGAATCTCCCCCCCCCAGTTGCTCCATTGTCCCACTGAGATGCTCTGGGATGGAGCCAGAAAGGGAAGAGAGGTGCTGCCAGGTCCCCAGGGAATGCAGGGACACCTTGGCAGGCTCTGCCCTGCCACAGCCACGATTCCAGGCATGAGGAGAGCCGTGGGTGCACGGCACTGGCTGTTCCCTGTTCTTGGGGACACCACGGGGGACAAGGCAGGCTCACTGCTCCAACCCCGCCGCAGGACGTGTCTGCTGTGTCCCCCGAGCTGCACCTCGCAGGTTGTCCCCCATCCTTCTCCCTGTCCTGCCAGTGCCTGCCCTAATCCCGGTGCTAATCCTATAAACCCTCAGTAAATCCTGCCTGCCCCTGCCTGTCCGCATCTCTTCTCCAGGGCAGTGCCCGTGGGGTCCCCATCTTGGGGCTGGCTTTTTTTGGGGTGCGCAAATCTGCCACCCCAATAACGTAACAACCTTGGGGCGTTGCTTCCATCGGAGCACCGGGAAGGATGCCCAAGCCCTGGGAGGGGGTTTGTGCAAAGCACTGGCAGCTAAAAGACAGCTGAAGCACCCCAAAATACACCCCAAATACACCCCAAAATACACCCCAAAATGTGGCCAGGTGCTGGTTTCACACTCTCAGGAAGCAGTTCCTGTGCTCAGCATGAGCTGCTCCAGCCCAGACCCATCTCCAGAGCCATTGCTGAGCCCCAGAACCGGGCAGGGAAATTCCTGAGGGAGTCCTGGGCTAGGACTGGCTGGATTCATGCAGGGCTCACTATTTCAGCAGGTCTATTTTAAGACTCTCTTGGCGTGTGGGAGCGGGGCTGGCACAAAGGGAGGTCCCACTGCTGCGAGGTGCTGCCTGTGCCCGTCCCAGCTCTTCACATCCCAGGGCTGGGACCGGCCACAGCATTCCAGCAGCTCCAGTGCCCAGCAAGAAGGAGCCATCCTCGGGCTCCTCAGTCTGCCCCAGCAGGACTTAGGCGAGCAGTGAATCGCTGCATCTTGAGCTGGTCTGGAGAAGATTAAGCCGACCTAAGAATAAAAACAAGCCCTGCGGTTCAATCGGCCGGGATAAGGCCTGGAATCGTGCCAACCTCCGAGCTGCAGGAGGGGATGGGATTAGGAACCCCGAGCAGATTACCACCCACCCGGCGTTTCGGTGCACAGGGAGGGTGTTGTGGTCCAGCAGTGCTTCCCAGGCTGGGTGGCTTCCTTGTCCCCCCATTCCCGGTGCTGTGGAGGAGCCCTGTGTGTGTTTCGTGCCACCAACAGCCAGTTAAGAAACTCCAGGAAGCGCCCACGCAAATGTAGGAGCTCCAACAGGAGCACAATTCCAAGGGGAATATCCAAATGGATCTCTCCCCGTGAGGCCTTTATTTCTGTGGAGCTGCTCCCTTCCCCAGCACGGCGGATGAAGGCACTGTGTGTATAAATAAATGTATTGTTATCCATCCACTGTGGGATGCCATCGCTGCCAGCAGCACGGGTGGGACCGGAATGTGCTCCTGGATAACCATTCCCCCATCCCACGCCCCCGCTCCCTTCCCTTTCAGCTTAGGGAGTGATCCAAGGGGCAGTTCCTTGATGCCTTGGCTGGTTTCTAACTTTCCCGTGCTGCAGCTGGAGCAAAAAGCCTGCGATCCACCCAGTTTTCCCTCCACAACGTGACCTTGCAATCCTCATCCCGGAGACGGGACCGGGATTCCGGAGCTGCAAAGGAGGAGTTTGATGCCACGACCCCACCCCCCGTTTGCTTTTGTCTCCTCTCCGCAGGGACATACCAGGGCCAGTGGGTCGGAGGGATGCGCCAGGGTTACGGCGTCCGGCAGAGCGTTCCCTACGGCATGGCTGCGGTCATCAGGTCACCCCTGAGGACGTCCATCAACTCCCTGCGCAGCGAGCACACCAACGGCACGGCGCTGCACCCCGACGCCTCGCCCGCCGTGGCCGGCAGCCCGGCCGTGTCCCGCGGCGGCTTCGTCCTCATGGCCCACAGCGACGCCGAGATCCTCAAGAGCAAGAAGAAGGGCATCTTCCGGCGCTCGCTGCTGAGCGGGCTCAAGCTCCGCAAGTCCGAGTCCAAGAGCTCCTTGGCCAGCCAGCGGAGCAAGCAGAGCTCGTTCCGGAGCGAGGCCGGCATGAGCACGGTCAGCTCCACCGCCAGCGACATCAACTCCACCATCAGCCTGGGCGAGGGCGAGGCCGAGCTCTCGGTCATCGAAGACGACATCGACGCCACCACCACCGAGATCTACGTGGGCGAGTGGAAGAACGACAAGCGCTCGGGCTCGGGCGTGAGCCAGCGCTCGGACGGGCTCAAGTACGAGGGCGAGTGGGCCAACAACAAGCGCCACGGCTACGGCTGCATGACCTTCCCCGACGGCACCAAGGAGGAGGGCAAGTACAAGCAGAACATCCTGGTCAGCGGCAAGAGGAAGAACCTCATCCCGCTGCGCGCCAGCAAGATCCGGGAGAAGGTGGATCGGGCCGTGGAGGCGGCCGAGAGGGCGGCCACCATCGCCAAGCAGAAAGCGGAGATCGCGGCGTCCAGGTAAGGGGGGTTCCCGCCCGTCCCGAGGTCGTGTCCGAGCCGGGATCCCGCCCCGAGGACTTGGGATAAATGGGATAAGGGTTTTGTTGGAGCGGGGATGCTGCTGGAGGAGAGCAGCTCGTGGTGGGCATCTGCAGGTTGGTGCTACCCGGGCCCCAGCACAGCAGGAGCAGCAGCCTTGGGCTTGCCCAAGCCTCGGGGTGCTGTTCAAAACGGGGTGGATCCGAGCCCAGTTGTCCCTCTGGGGGACTCCCAGCGGGCTGGGGGAGGCACAGCCTCCCCAGGCGAGGCAGGGAGGCCACACGGGGTCACCAGAGCAGGGCAGCCTGGGCAGGGCTGGGCAGGATGGCACCCTGGTGGGACTGCACCTGTGAGGCTCACAGGCTGAGAGCTGCCACTTAGGGAATATTGGGTTATTCATCCTGTTTTTCCCTCCCCTCTTGGATAAGCAGGGTGATGGCCTGAGCAGAAGAGCTCCTGCTTGCCCGTACCCTCTGCCTGACTCATAGCCGAGAGGAACCATCCCAGGGCTGGCCTGTGCTGGGAGCATTCCCAGCTATTTCTGTTCCTGAAAGGGATTTTGAGTGGAAAACCCGTCAAATATGTGGCTGCAGCTGATGCCTTGGGAGGGTTTGCCCTGGCTGAGGTCCTGCTGGAAAACAGCAGATCTGGGTGCCCAGTAATGCCCCTTCTCCCTGTGCAGACTGCAGCCCTCACGGAGCTGCCCCGAGATCCAGAGCTGGGATCTGATCCGGCTGAAAACCAGCAGGAGGGAAGGGGGAAATGAGTCGTGTCTCGTTTAGGCTGAAATAAGGTCCCAGCTCAAAGCAGGGCCCGCTCAAGCACCCTGTGGCTGGCTCCCAAAAGGCACCTGGGGCTCTGTGCCTTGCAGGAAGCTCCCAGACCAGCGGCGAGGCGAGGAGGAAAAGCTCCTCTGGAGAATTCAGGGCTCTTTGTCTCACATTTTGGGATGGTTTATTAGAGCATGTCATTCCTTTCTGTTTTCTGAGCAAGAGCTATATTTAGCAGCCAGGCTGAGAAAAAGGGCCGGGGTTAGGGGAAAAACCCAGGTACCTCCCGAGCCTCCTGTGCTGGATTAATTGTTGGGTCTGGAGTATTTGTATGCAGAGTCACACTTGAAATCTTTATCAGCGTGTCTGCCAAGGGCTTATCTGCAATATGAATGAGCCTCCCGGGCCTGCTTGGGGAGCATATTTGGGCTTGATGATGTTTTCGAGCTGATGGTTGGAAAAAAAATGAAAAATCCCACTAGAATGTCAGGTAGGAAACAGACTGCAGAGCAGTGGGAAGACCAGATCTTTCCCTGTGATCTGGGGATGGATGGGAATGCCTCGAAAGACCGGAATCCTGGGAGCGTGGAGCTCCGGTCTGCCATGGGCTGCTGGGTCTTGTGTCCTGAGCATCCTCCATCCCCAAGGGGTAATGATCCCGGAACACCACGAGAGTGGGGTTGGAAGAGATGCTTAATGAGCTCTTGGCATCTAATATTCCACCTCTAATTGTGAGAGAGAAGGGAAATATCGAGTCAGGAAGGCTGGGTGTGAGCACCTCCCTGCTCTGCACTGACTGGGGCGTCCTGGGCTCTGCTGGATCCAGAGCAGCAGGGAGGGTGGAAGGTGGAGGGTGGAGGGTGGAGGGTGGATGGGATTGGGTTGGTCCAGGGACAGGCTTATCCTTGGAAGTGTCCGAGGCCAGGCTGGACAGGGCTTGGAGCAACCTGGGATAGTGAAAGGTGTCCCTGCCCACGGCAATTCTCTTCACAGCTTTAAGGTCCCTTCCAACCCAAATCATAAAATCACAGAATCCCAGGCGGGTTTGGGTGGGGATTTCCCACGTCTAACCTGGCCCTGTACACTTCCAGGGATCCAGGGGCAGCCACAGCTTCTCTGGGCAACTGTGCCAAGGCCTCCCCACCCTCCCAGGAAGGATTCCTTCCCAGTATCCCATGTAAATCTCTGCTCTTTTACCTTGAACCTCTTTGTCTGAAACCTCCAATCCCTCAGCTCGAGCTCTCCCCCTTTGCGAGGGTTTTGGCAGCATCCCCGAGCCTGCAGAACCAGAGCAGAGCAAGGTTTTACATCCTAGATCCAGCTAGAAAAGCTTTCTTATTAATCTTAGTCCGATTAATTTTAAAGCTTCCTAATGAAGGAACCCTCCCCTGCAGTGCCCACGCCAAACTGCATCGTCCAAATACCACCGAGAAGTGGGGGAGAACCCTGCTGCTCCTTCCCGAGGTTTTGGGACTCAGGGGTGGAATATCCCCCCTTTAATGCCAACATAAATTCCAATTTCCCAGCACCTGGGGGGTTTTACACAGCCCTGGTGTGTGTGTGTGTGTGTGTGTGTGTGTGTGCGTGTATTCCTTTCTGTCTGATCATCCTGAGTTCACTCTGCAGCCTTTCCCTCGGTGGGGGGAAAAAAAAAAATATGTGCCCACCCACGGCTTTCATTAAATTTGTAAGAATTCAGTATTTTTGAAAACTCTGCCGCTCTGTCAGATTTGGTTGGAATTGGCCAACACGTTCAAAAGTTATTAGTGTGGGAGTGATGGCATATAGATATATAAACAGCACAATCACAGGAGTGAGCCCCGCTTCCTGAGGAAAGTAGGCTAAAAGCACAGTGTGCTGGAGACAAGTAAATTGCTTTCCTAAAGTTGTTGGAGTCTGGATGGAGCACGGTGATATCTGCTCCTTTAAGGAGTTTCTTTTAGGGCTGAGAGGAGTTTCTCCTGAATTTTCTTCGCTGTCATTAAAATGGGAGAACACTTGACTGCCTCTGGTTCGCTGGAGCTCTTCAGGTGAAGAGAACGAGGGAGGAGGGATGTGCATGAGGGCTGAGGAACTCCTGTTGATAGCAGCTGGCCCATCCCTGGAAGTGTTCAGGGCCAGGAGAAAGTTTGGAGCAGCCGGGGATAGGGAAGGTGTCCTTGCCCTTGGCAGGGGTGGTGCTGGATGGGCTTTGAGGTCCCTTCCAACCCAAACCATTCCATGATTCCGTGATCACTTTTCAGAGGGAGGCAAGGAGGGAACTCTTTTCCAGCCTGTTTAAAATGGACGTTCAGGGTGTTCTCTGAGTGCTCTGGGATCGTTCATTCCCTCTCAAGTCAGCCAAGAGCCACCGCTCCTTCTGCTGCTGGAAGGACGAAGGATGCGCTGGACGCAGGCTCCCATCTCATTAGTGCTAATTGATACCTCAGGCAAATTATCCGCAGGCACTGGTGTGTCATGATCCACTAAAACAGAATATCCAGGCAACAAAGGTGGTTCAGGGAGCTCATCCCAGCCCCTGGATTTTGGCACAGCCACCTGCTGTGGGGGATGGATGCACAGGGAATGTCAGCGGGGAGCTCAGGGCCGGCTCCAGCTCTCTCCAGGATGGATGGTGGGAGTTTTAAAGCAAAGCAGGCAGACCCCAAATCTCTCCAGGGTTTCCTCCTGCTCCCACAGTTCAAGGGTTTGTAATTAGTGGCTGGGCTGGTTACGGGAGGGCCATCACTGGTGTTGGGGGTGAGTCCCAGGGATGGTGGCACCTGGCAAACACTCCGCTCCTCTCCAGCACGAGCTTCATGGGAGTCTGCTGTCCAGCACCTTAAATAAGAATTCCTGGGAGCAGCCAGTGCCCTGGCTCCCAGAGGGAATGCTGCTCCCAGGTCAGTCCTAAGTAATGCTCTTCCTGGCATAATTATAGCCCAGCCTTGCACCAACCAGGAGAAAAATATAATTAAAGCTCCACGGTCTCAGGAGGAGCTGGGCCGCAAATTAGCACGGTGTCGTTCAAATTCAGAGAGGGAAACTGGAGGAAAACAGGAAAAGGAAGCAAATAAAGACAACCTGGCAGCGAGGAGGGGAGAAGGGGGATGTTTGGACTCAGCCCGGATGCTCCCTCAGGATGGTGCAGCGAGGGCGAAGCATCGGCCGCGGCTGATGTTGCACAGGGAGCGGGCAGGCAGGAGAAGCCCCTGAGAGCTGAGCAGCAAAGTGCAGGAGGTTCTTAGAGCCAAACAGGAATTTTTCTTGAGAAAAATGGAAACGCAGCCCGGGCAAAACCCAGAGAAAAGCGAAGCTGCTGCTCCGGAACGCTGCGAGTGGCGGTAATGTCCCCACCGGCGCTCCCCGGCCCCGGTAATGTCCCCACCGGCGCTCCCCGGCCCCGGTAATGTCCCCACCGGCGCTCCCCGGCCCCGGTAATGCTGCTGCTTAATGCTCTGCCAGGCCCGAGCCGGCAGCTCTGCCATTGTCTGAGCTGCCTTTGAGTCCGGGTTGCTGCTTTTCGGGTGCCTGGGGGGACCCCGCATTAGTCTCGCCCTAATCCCGCCCCGTGCTGCCCAGGGGGCTCCTGCTGTGGATGGAGAGGGAGGAGGACGAGGAGGAGGGGGGGAAGTTAAGGGCCCCAAAAGGGTTTTGTGTCCCCTTCCTTGGGTCAGGACAGCGGGGACAAAGAAAGGCAGGATGGGGCAGAGCTGAACTGGCTGCAGGGATGGGGCTGAGCTGGTGCCCAGGTGGGGCAGGGTCTCCCACCAGCCCCTCTCTGGGCAGCTCTGAGTCCAGGGAGGATTTCTCTGCTTATGGAGAAGCGCTGCTGTTCCCTGCTGAGGCCCTGGCAGCCAGCTGGAGCTCGGGATTTGCTGGAGTCACCTCAGCCTGTGAGCTGGGCACTGGTGGGGTCACCGAGGGCATCACCGGGTCCCGTGTGGGCTGAATGTGCTCCCTCCATCCCTTCCCGGCCTCTCCGTCCTTTCCTTGAGGGATACAAAGAGACAGGGAGGAAAACGCGGAGGGGATGGATGGAGGTGACCCAGAGGCTGAGAGCAGCTGGGGCAGGAGGTGATTCTCCTCACAGCGCCTTTTCCTTGGTCCCCCCAGCCCTCTCTCCCCCAGACATTCCCTGCGCAATCCAAGGGGAGCAAAGCCTGGGCTGGCAGCCTCCGACGGGCTCTGCTGCTGACGGAGCCGAGCATTCCCTCCTTCCCTGCCGCTTCCCTGCAGCCTCCCTCCCACCTCCCTCCCTGCTCCTGCCCGTGCCGGCAGGGGTCAGGGGATAAGATTAGGATCAGCTGTTATTCCTGCTGGTGGTGTGTCCCTGTCAGCCGGGGTGACAAGGGCACCTCTGACTCACGGCAGGCAAATTTCCACCTCCATCCAGCCCAGGCCACCCCAGGATCAGCCATCCCCGAGCGCTCCATCCCCGCCCGTGGCCGGCTCCCGCGGGATGTGATGCTGGCACCGTGACTGTTCACGTGCTCCTGCAATGCCAATTTAATAACTTCCTGCTCAGACAGGATTTGCAGCCTTAAGCCCTTTTGTGGCCGTGTCAAAAGTCAGGAGCGGCCTCCAGGCTCGCTCGCGGGGCCAGCTCGGTGTGTCCCCAGCAGCCGCCCCACCACGGGGTGCATCCATCCACGGGCATGGCCAGGCTGGAAAATGAAGTGATTTTTGTAGGAATGAAGCTTTGTGAGGAGAAACCTCAGCAGGGTCTTTTGTATCTTCTGGGAGAGCAGCTCAGCTCGGTGGGGTTTTGGTTTTCATTGCCCTCCCATCCCTCACCCACCATCGCTGATCCCAGCTTGGCCATTCCCACCCCCTTCCCTCTCCACTGAGCTGAATATGAGCCAAAACACCCCGTATCCATGGCCCGGGTGTGTGACAAACATCCCTGTAACCATCCCCAATGTTTCTGGGCCGTGCTGAAACGGCGCAGGCGGCGCAGAGATTCCCAGCCCTTGGACTCAGCGTTGTCCCAGCTGGCTCCGTCCCGCTCCCCGCGCTCGCCAGGGAAGATCTCCCAAATCCGCGTGGTTTGTGCCGTGACAGGCACAGCTGGAAGGGATGGTTCTGCCAGGGAATGGAGCAGGAAATGGGATTTGGGATGCAGGAGGAAGCAGAGCCGGGACGGGGCAGCGGTGCCGGAGCGCGGTGCCAGCTCCGCCGTCACCCGTGTGGGGCCAGCGGACGGAGAGGGACAGGGAGGGTGGCACTGGCTGGCAGCGAGGCGGGGAGGGCGGGAGGCGGTTCAGGCCTGGCAGGCACCGCTTCCATGCGAAGGGGCTGCCCCAGAGCGCTGGGCAGGAGGCGAGGGCAGCGCGGGGGGCAAAGGGGAGGCTGCCTGCTCTTCTTCCTCCTCTTCCTCATCCTCCTCCTCTTCCTTCTCCTCTTCTTACTCCTCCTCCTCCTCCCTGGCATCGCACCGCAGCCCTTCCAAGCCTTTTACTGGTTTAGCGGCCGGCGCTGCTGTCCTGGTGGGATGGCCCTTCCCGGGAGGGGAGCGGGACCATTGCAGCACCCGGAGCCCCGGTGGATCCCCCGGGATCCCAGGAACCTCCCGCCTGCCCTGCCTGCACAGCACAAAGGGAGGGAGCCTCTTCATGTTGCTTTTGGGTGGAGCAGCCCGTCATCACACGGGGAGAAAAAGCAAAATACGACAACAACAAGAACACAAACCCAGGCCCTGCTTTTCCTTTCTGCTGCTTTCCCTGCTCAACGAGCAGAAACTGCAGCGTTGCTTTTCCCTGGGATCTTGGGCAGGGAAGGAGAGATCCTCTCCAGCCCCCTCCCTCTCCATCCTCATCCTCACCCTCCCAGGGGTGCAGGGAGGCCGCTGGGATACCCAGTCCCACAGCCAGGCCTGAAGGGACGAGGGGAGGGATGGCCGTGTCCTACTTCTCCAAACCCCCCAGCCGTGTCCCAGGGATGCTGCATCCCAAAGTTTGATCATGGAGAAGAGCCAAGGGGAAGGATTTGGGTCTCTCTGCTGCTTTCCTATCTCGTGAGAGAGGCCTCCGTGCTTTTTTCTTCTCCCAGTGCACATTTTGGGTTTCTTGGTTGCTCTCACCCTCTTCCCTTCAGCAACATCCCCAGCAGCTCCATCCTTGTCCCTCCCCAAACCCTTTCCTCCCCAGGGAGAGGCAAAAGCAATATCAGCAGCACAACCAAGAGAAAAACACGGAGCTGAACCAAATTATTGAGTGTTTTCCTTGCTGCTTTTCCTTCCCCCCGAGTTTGGGATGCTGGGGGGAGCACAGGGAATGGGCTGGGGTATCCCAGGCTCTCCGTGCTCTTGCAGTTGGTTGGAAAAGCCCCAAGCAATGAGGTTTCTGTCGCCTCCTCCCCACAGGACAAATGACAAGCTGTCCTGACTTCCTAATCCAGGAAATTAAAGGATTTGACCATAGACCCTGCTAAGCAAATTTCCCCCCTGAAAATCCCAGGGGGATTTAACCCATGGATCCGACCGATTATCCCTTTAAAGTTGTGACTAAGAAAGTCCCAATTCTCCAGGGTGCTGAGCACCCTGAAATCCCGTGGTGGCCGTGTCCGGTGCGCAGCCCCGCATCCGGTGGGACCTACTTTTCAATTTTAGCCCATCTCCAACCCTCCTCTTCCATGGAGGGCAGCTTCCCTTTGCCGCAGCTCGCTTCCAAGCGGGACAGCAGAGCCTCGCTGCCACCGCATCCCGAATCCCCACCATCCCGTCCCGGTGTTTCAGCCTCCGGGGTCATGGAATGTCATTTGGGGGCTGTTGGATTTCCCCATGTGGCCTCGGGCTGTTGCTGCCGTGTCCCACGGGTGGCTGTGTCCAACCACTTTGGGGCTGGACGGTCCCTCAGAGCAGGGAAAACTTCCCAGTCATCACCAGCTCCATCCTGGTGAGGCTGAAGGCAGCAGGAATCACAGAATCCCGGAATAAAGGACCCACAAGGATCACGGGGTCCAACTCCTGGCCCTGCACAGCACCGTCTCCGCCAGGCAGGGAATCAGCCTCCTCCCAGCTCCACGGAGCAAAACACTTTTGCTTTGTTTTCCCTTCCCAAGCATCCTGGTGATCCAAACACAGCTTTCCATCCCTCAGACCCCGTCACATCACCCGGAAAAGCGGCCTCTCTCCTGCCCCGCAGGGCTGGAGGCGGCGGAGGAGCCCCGGAGGGCGAGGCTGGACATCAACCCTCTCCTCCAGCACCTGGAGAGCATCCGACGGTGCTCCCGAGGCCATTCCAGCTTCTTGGCTTGGCCCGAGGCCAGGCTGGGCTGGAAATGAAATTTTAAGTTCAGTTCGATGAGAATTTGCTCGATTCTGGATGAGGTTTTGGTGCCGTTTGCTCAGAACCGGGGTGGGTTTTGCTGTTGGGTTAAAACACAGGAAGTCCGTGGATCTTCCCTCTCCGTCACCAGGGGAAAGGGAGGGAACATTTTGCTGCTTCTTTCGGACTTTTGTGCCTCCAACAGCAGGGAAAAAAATTGCCTAGAAAGTTCAGTTACCAAAAGTCTGTTTTGCTTGAGGTGACCAAAACTTGAGAAGCTGCCAAAGAGTTTCGGCCAAAACCCAAAGGGGGTGAAGGGTCGGGGAAGGAAAAAAGACTTTTCCTTGTGGTTCTGGTGTGGTTTGCTTTGGAATTTGGTTTAACTCCTTCTTTTTAGAAGGAGTTTCAGAAGGAGTTTTCAGTTTCATCCAAATGAAACAGCCAGCTCAGCTTTGCTTTTTCTGTCAGCACCTCCCGCGCCTGGAGTTTTTTGCCTGAACTCCCCAAATTCTCTTCTTCTGAGCCCTTTTCCCTTGGCTGTAGGAAAAAAAAGCCCCTAATGATTCCCAAGGGGCTGGGTTGTGCTGGTGGCTCCTCAGAGGGATTTGAGGGATTCCCTGAAGGCAGAGCAGAGGCTCCCTCAGCTGCTGTGGCCTGGTTGAGTTTCTCTCCCTGTGCTGCATTTGGCACCTTTGGCTTTGAGATTCCCACCCCTTCTCCGTCCTGTGGGGCCATCAGCCCAGCCAGGAGCAGTGAGGTGTTTTGGGAGCCTCCTGGTGATGGAGGCCAGGATGGGATGCTGATGGTCCACTGGGTCCTCCACATTTTGTCCCTCAGCCTGGGGCAGGAGGAAATGCCCAGTGTCCGCCTGGAGCCAGGTGTTTTCTGACAGCCTCCATCCATCCATCCATCCATCC
>VXAZ01007605.1:48216-96272 GCA_013399875.1 Gymnorhina tibicen
GTTTTGTGCCGGGATGGGCAGGTTCTGCCCGGCTGTGCCACTCACCTGCCTCCTGCCGAGCTCCATTCCGAGTGACAGATGGCCGGGGATGAGCTCCCTCTCCAGATGCTGATTTTCTGGCCAGCTGTAAATAACACCCAGGGCGTCATCTCCCCGCAAAGCCCATCAGCTCTGCCCTTGCCGGGGGGCATGAAGTTAAAAGGAAAGGAGCTCACCGGGAGGGAAATGCAGGAATCTGCCTGGCCCTGCTAATTCCGTGTGTTCCTTGGCCAGAGAGATGCTGGGATCATCCTGGCTGGCAGTGCCAGATGTGCCTCTGGGTACCAGCTCCACCTGGCCCAGCCTTTTAAAGCCAATGGAGCTGGATTTTCTTGGCATTTTTTGCTTAGCAAAAACGGGGATAAAATAAAGAAATCCTGTTTGGGATGGCGGGAATAAGGTGAGCTGGAGAGGATCTTGGCATTTGTTGCTCTCACCTTTCTCCACTGGGAAAGACCCAGCTCAGGGATGTGGCTTGAGCTGTTTCTCCCAGAATTCTGGGGACGTGGCCCATCCCTGTCCCCCAAGCCACTGAGATTTTACACCTTTCCATGTTGTGAATTCATTTCTCCAGCAAATCTCCTTTGGGCCGCCCCAAGGCAAGGCACAGGACACAAGGACACAGCCTGGGATGCTTTTTTTTCCCCCTTACTTGGATTAAAAAATGGGATTTCAGTGTAAAACGGCAAAAGATTCCTCGGTGAATTTGTAGCTCCGGAAATATAAAGGTAGGCAAGGCTCTGGCCCAGGTGCCTGGAGCAATGAGCTTAACGGGAACTGGCTCCAGCCCCGTCTCCATGAATTTGGGAGACCTCGTGCATTCCATGCCCCAGCTGGGCCACAGGCTCCTCACGAGCTCTCCCAGCTGCCTTGGGAATGATTTCCCCCCGTAACGTAACATTTCCCGCTGTAAAACTACAGGGAAACTTGGATTTGGCCTTTAGACCCCAGCATTTTCCGTGCTTCACTGTAATTTGCTTTCTCGGGCAGCAACCAACACATCGAGGGGATTTTATTCCGGGATTAAAGGGTTTGAGAATTTTTTTTTTCCCCTTAATTCTCTCGAAATGCGACTCCCAGAGCCATTTTTTCGGAGCATCACCATTCCCTCTGCCCCATGCCGTGCCAGCCTTCCCCAACCTCCCCTCCCGCTGGTGGGAGCTTTCCTGCTCCTCCTCCCGGTGCTCGGGGGTGATCCATCCGTCCGTCCGTCCTCCCATCCCCAAAAAATCTCCATCTGGAGCCGGGAAGTCTGGCTCTCTCTTTGCTATGCACAGCACCTGCTCCGTGTCTGGCTGCAAAGAGCCCGAGCAGACGTTCGGGGCTGCATTACGTCACGGCAGAGGTCACATTAAGCAGCTTTTTTTCCCCCCCTTCATTAAGAATTCCAGCGGGGATGGGGATGGGGACAGAGGGAAAAGCAGGCGGAGGGAGCCGGGCTGGGAAAAATGCCCGCGCCGAGCAGGTAAACGGGAATTTATCCACAGACAGCTAATTGGTGTGTCTAATATTCCACCCCCTGAGGAGCAGCGCGGTGCTGCTGCCTGCACAAATCACTCACGGCGAGCCTGGTGCAATAACGAGGGAGCCGGGAGAGAGCTGTGGGAAGAGCCAGGCTGGAATTAGGAGCGGGTTTTATCGGGGCAATAAACGCCAGATAGGGAAAATAACAAACAGGTTGTTAATCGCTGCCATCCCCCCGTTCCCTCAGGGCCGTGTCTAGACAGAGCCCGGCTCCGGGCTGCGCTTTTCCCGAGCCTCCCGAGAGCGGCTGGGCGCGGGATGCGGTGCCCGGCGGAGCCCCCGGAATGGGGAAAGGGAGGCAGGATGGGCACTGCAGCCGTGCCCTAAATCAGAGAGGCTCCCGCAGAGGTGGGAACCAGACAGTCTGCAGTGGTTATTAATAATTCAGTCCCAATTTGTCCCATCTAGGAGAGCACGAAGCCCGGCCAAGCCTCCCCTCCTGGCTGCCCGGAGCAGGCAGAGCCTCCCGGGGCCGTTGCGGCGATCGATCCCACGCTGGCGGGGATGTGGGAGCTGGGGTTGCCTCTCCCGCCCCATCCCGGAGCGATCCCGTATCCCTGGGGGAGCGCTGCATCAGCGTCCCCCTGTCCCAGGGCTCCGGGCTTGGGGACCGGCATCCATCACCCGGGAGTGGCGCTTTGTGCTCCTTGGTGGATGCAGGCAGGGCTGGATCCTGCTCCCGCTGTGCCAGAGGGATTGGAAAACAACCCCTGCGGAGCCCACACAGCCGAGGGATTCACGCTGGGGAGGCTGGGCTGGAAATCTCCTTTTCCTCACCTGATCCAGCCTCATGCCAGCCTGGCTTTTCCACATGGGGAGGCTGGGCTGGAAATCTCCTTTTCCTCCTTCATCCAGCCATCCCTTCCCAGGACGAGGTGCATCCCAAGGCTTTCCTGACCCCTGGGGTTTGGATGAGTGAGTTTTAAACGCCCTGCAAATGCTCTCTCTGAATTTTTCCTGAAGTATTTCCTTGCAGCTGGCATGCGTTTTAATTGAATTTTGCCATTTGAAAAATACATGAAGCTCTGTAATGGAGGGAGAGAAAACATTCCCTCCTATAGGAAGATAAAGATGCATTTAAAGAGGGGAAAAAAAACCCAACCCCAAAGCTGCCTGATGAGGTATTGACCTGGAGACAAAGTGAATCCGATGGAGCCAGCCCGGCCCCTTAGGAAAACTCGAGGCTGTTCATTAGGGATGAGCTCACTGCCAGCTTAACTCCATCCTCACCACTCCCGCTGAAACCTGTGCTGAATGTGCCAATTTCCAGCTTTCCCGTGAAAACTGGGGTCCTTTTATGGGGTGGAAAGGGTTTGGGACTTGTTGCAGCCTCGCGGTGCTGCTGTTGGAGTTGGGATTCTGGGAGAGCTCTGGGCGTGGGGTGGAGGAGGGCTGAGCGTCTCCATCCCTGCACGGGATCCCAACAACAAGGCAGGAATTTCATCCTTTCCCTCGGCCAGGCTTTGAGTTCAGGGGGGCGTCAGGGAAGTGAGAAGTTTTCCTTGGAAAACAGCAGCCAGAGCTGCCATGTGAATTTTGGGAAACAGGCCTTCCTTCCCAGAAATCTCGCCCATAGGACGCTTTTTGACATTCCCAATAATGTGGATTTCTCCCTGTGTTCAGCACGGAGCTCCCTGTGACCCCAAACACGAGTTTGCTCAGAGTCTGCTGCCTGGTTTTTATTGGAATGTGTTTTCCTTACCAAAACGCTGGAAAAATAGGAATAAGGGCGGCAAATCCCTCCCCTGGATGGATTCAAACAACGGAAGGAGGAGGACTCACCAGTGATCCGGCTTTCTCCTGGCTCCAGGTGCCATCCTGGCAATTCCAGGTGTCACATTCACAGCTCGGAAACCTTTCTGGGCTTCTGCAAACTTGCTCTAATTTCCAGCCTAATTTTAAAGCACTTTGTCCCACTTGTTCTCCTGCCAAAGCGTTCCTGGAGCCAAAACACCTCTCAAGCCTCACCTGGTTTGAATTTTGCTTCCTTCCTTCCTGAATCCCTGAGGGTTTTGCTGGGAGTTCACCCCTTTTTTGGCTAAACCAGCCCCCAGCTTTGGGTTTGCAGCAGAACCCTCGGATCCACTCCTTGCTCGCTCCAAGCCAGCCCGGAGTCGCTGTTGGAATTCCTAAAAAGCCAAGTTCTTCCTTGCAAATCAGTTGATTCCAGCTTCTTATAGATTAGCTGGAGCTGATAAACTTGGCATTAGGAAGCAGGCCCAGGTATTATCCCTTCCCTTGTCAGCTCCAGCCAAATCGCAGGAGATCTGCAAAGATTTCCGGGAATCTGGTTGGTTGGGATTTTTCCCTGCCTCCTGCCAGCTCCTCTTGCCAGTTTGACCACTTGCCCGCTCATCCTCCGAGAAGAGTGAGTCAGCTTGGCAAAAAATTAATAAATAAAATATTCCAGGCCAGCCCCAGCGGGGACTCTCCGCCCTGAGACCCAAAACGGGGGCTCAAAAGCCACAAACCCTCCCGGCCTTCCCCCTTCCGGCTCTTCCCAAGCCGAGTCTTTGCCTGAACGCCCTCCCCCAGCTCAGCTTGGGTGGTGAAGTGCACTAAAATCCTGGAATCATGGAATGGTTTGGGTTGGAAGGACCTTAAAGCCCATCCCATCCCACCCCCCTGCCATGGGCAGGGCCACCTTCCACTGTCCCAGGTTCCTGGATTCCTCCCAGCTGGAGGAGGAGGCTGGGGATGCTCGGAGGTGGGAGGAATTAAACAGCTCCTCTTGCATCACTCCTCCCTCCATCCCATCATGAGCCCACAGGAACAGGATGATCTTTAAGGTCCCTTCCAGCCCAAACCATCCCGTAATTCCCTTTTACCGGGAAGGCCCCAAGCCTTATTTCCACCGTGCTCTCCAGTCTGGCGTCTCCGTCCCGGGAAGAACGGCAGCGCTTAAGGGCGGGAGGAGCAGAGCGACGAGATCAGGCCCTGTCCGTGTGTCAGGGGAGAGAAAACCCCACTTTTCCAGGGAAAAAAACAAACTCCAGGCAATTAAGCGGGAATTGAGATTGAGCGCACGCCGCGAGCAGCAGGCGCGGCGAAAGGAGCCAGCTGGTGAATTTAGGATGTGACAAAGTCATGCGAGCACTAACTGGATTACTGGCATTTATTTGGGAATACTTATGGGTTTTATTATGCAACGTATGGATCTCCATAATTCCGCCTTTCGCTCCTCCCAGCGTCTCGGGGAGCTTTACAAACAATTAATCGGCGCCGTTCCGCGCGCTCCGGGGAATCCGGTGTATCCCATCTGCTCCGGGGACTCCAGGCCGTTCCGTCTGCTCCAGGGAATCCAGTGCGTTCCATCCCTCTCCGAGCGTGTTTTGGATCAGAGGTGGCTTCCTTGATGTGGTTGATTTTTAACCTTTTCCGAGCCACAGCCCCGAGTTTCCATTTTTTAAATTCCCTGCACTTCCTGGGCTGATCCTGAGAGTCTGTGGGGATGAGCAGAGCCAGAAGTTGTTGGAGAGAGTTTTTCCAGGGATGGAAACGCATCCGTCCCTGAGGGATGGTGATTTTAATCCATTTGGGTTGGATATCAGCAGGAATTTCTTCCTGGAAAGGGTGCTTAGGAATTGGGAAGGGCTGCCCAGAGAGGTTTGGAGTCCCTATCCTTGGAGGTGCCCAAGGAATGCCTGGAGGTGCCACTCAGCACTCCGGGCTGGGGACGAGGTGGGCATCGGGCACAGGTTGGAGTCGGTGATCCCGGAGCTCTTTCCCACCCTCGGCGATCCCGCGATTCCATCAAGGGGGTGCTGAACGCCGCAGGGAGGAGCAGAGCTCGGGCCACCCCAGAACCCCAGGCCGGGCCGGCGGCTCCGTGGGGGCCCCTCCAGCGTCACCTCCAGCTCTGCCACCACCCCCGCGTGCCCCGGCCTCCTTCCCTGGCAGGCGGGGAGGGATGAGCGCCTCTCCGGGGCGGAGAGCCGGGAGCAGGGTGTAATCCTGGCTGCTGAGCGCGGGCCAGGCGCTGTTAATCCCCGGCAGGGACCCGGGCAGGGCTGCAGCGGCAGCGACAGCCCCGGCCCCGGCCCCGGGCAGCTCCCGCGCCGGGAGAGAGACGGCGCGGGGATAAATGGATGGGGGATCTTCGGATCCGCGTCCCTGAGAAGCTCTCCTGGAAGGTGCCAGAGGTTTAGCGAGCTCAGAGAGAGAGCAGAACCTGAATTTTAGGCCTCTGGCGGCTCCGATCTGGTTTAATCCAAAGGTTTGGTGCCCCAGCCTTTCCCACAGACCACGGTGGTGCCAGAAATGTGGCCAAAAAGAGACCTGGAGAGGGGCTTTGGACGAGGGCATGGAGTGACAGGACAAGGGGAAATGGCTTTAGGCTGAAAAAGGGTGGATTTGGATGAGATATGGGGAAGGAATTCCTCCCTGTGAGGGTGGGCAGGCCCTGGCACAGGGTGCCCAGAGCAGCTGTGGCTGCCCCTGGATCCCTGGCAGTGTCCAAGGCCAGGCTGGAATAACCTGGGACAGTGGAAGCTGTCCCTGCCCATGGCAGGGGTTGGAATGAGATGGGTTTTAAGGTCCCTTCCCACCCAAACCGTTCCATGATTCCACGAAAAACGGGAGCAGGCTGCACCTCCTCTCCCAGCAGTTTGCTGCAGCTCCTTGGAGCATCCCTGCTCCTCCTCAAAGAGCAGGGCTGGGATACCTGACAGGGAATGGGCTGTGACACCTTTGTCCCCTCCTCCAACCCCACTGAGTGCTGAGCAGGGAGAGCGCTGGACTCCAGGTGGGTAAAAACCCATTTCAACCCAATTTTCGGGTGCATCAATCACAGGGAACCCTCAGGACCCGCGCCAGCATCACCACAGCCCCTCCACCACCTCCAACAACTCTGGAAAACTGCTCGGATCCGCTTCCAGGGCTGCTCCAAAGCAGCCAGTGGATGGGAATAAAGCATTTATCAGAGCAAAGACACTTGAGCAGTGTCCGGAGTGGAACACAGGTGACAGCACAGCCACACTCACGCCCTGTTCCCCAGCCCCGGCGATGCTTCCGAGCAAAGCAGGCACATTCCTGGCCCTGTTTTCCATTTTTAGGAGCCTGTCAGAAATGGCACTCCCTCTCCACGCAGATGTCGAGAAATTAGAGGGAATTCAGAGAGAGGCAGAGAGAAAAAAAAAATGATTAAAGGAGATGGAGGGCCTGATTTTGGAGGGAAAAGAAATCAGCGGAGCTATTTATAACCCTGCCTGCACCGGGGTGGGAGCAGGGATTTTTGAAAGTGCCTGGATAGCTGGGATAAGGGGGGAAAAAGGGGGCAAAGCAACCTCCGGAGGATGCTGTAAATCCTGAGTGATGGATGGATGAAATGCCACCCAAAAAAAGCCTCTGGGCGAGTGCAGGGGACAGTTGTTGATCCAGAGGGGGGAAAGAAGTGCCCCGATGAAAATGTGTGAAGGGATGGTGGAGGCGGCACCGGAGCCGAACCCCCCGCTCCTCCCTCTGCTCCCAGTATTTATTTACATCCAGGGTTTTACGCAAAACGTGGGGGTGGGCCTGGAAATGTTCTTTCTTTTTTTATTTTTTTTTTTTTTTTCCATCCCCAAAGCAAGTGGGTTTGGTTAAAAAAAAAAGAAACAAACCCCAAACCAGCTTGAAATTCGGGCCTGCGGCCCTGGAGGCTCGTGGGAGATGCACGGAGAGGCTGCTGGGACGGGGTGGGAAATGGGATGGAGGGACCCTGGGGGAACAAATCCTGCCGCTGATCCCAAATTTCCCGGGTGATTTCCAGGCTGAGGAGCAGCTCAGGAACCCGTTGGAAAAATCCCCAACTCTGGAAAAAGCCCCAAGTTCTGGCGGCGGCTCCTCCCTCAGAGCCAAAGGGTTTTGGAGCAATTTGTGGGGGGAATTTGGGGTTTTCCGTGGCGGGGCCTGCAGGGGGGGGCGGGCGGACGGNTGGGGTTTTCCGTGACGGGCCCTGCAGGGAGGAGCTGCCTGACGGGGTCCTGGTGTCTCGTGTTGCCTTGCAGGACTTCTCACTCCAGGGCCAAGGCGGAGGCGGCCGTGACGGCGGCGCAGAAAGCTCAGGAGGAAGCGCGGATCGCCAGGATCACTGCCAAAGAGTTCTCGCCTTCCTTCCAGCACAGGGAGAACGGTCAGTCCGGGAGCCACCCCTGCCAGTCCCTGCCCCTCGGAGCCCTGCACGGACCCCACACCCCCCAAAACCCCCCTGGCTGGAGGCTCAGTCTGTGCCCGCAGCTCCCGATCCCCACCGGAGCTCTTGGGGTGGGAAAGCTCCCTGGATCACCAGGTTTGGGGAGATTTAGCACAAGGATGTCAGTATCCAGCAATTCCACCTCGTTCAGGGCTTTTCTCCCAGGATCTCCTCTTTTCACACCAGAACACCCCCATTTTTTAGTTCACAGCCCGTGGTGGTTGCACAGAAAGAGCCCAGCAAGGGCTCTGGAAGGAAAATGCAAACACAGACGATCCCAGAGGTCACCACTGACCTTACACCCATGGCTTGTGAGGTTCCTGATTTCTTTGGAATGCTTGGACCCACTGGGACCCGACCCTTCCCTCGGCCGTGCAAATCAGTCCCTGGGAAAATCCACAATTGAGGTTTGCCTGGTGGCACACCCTTCCTTCCTTCCTTCCTTCCTTCCTTCCTTCCTTCCTTCCTTCCTCTCTCCATCCCTCCACCCATCCATCCATCCATCCATCCATCCCTCCATCCCTCCATCCATCCATCCATCCATCCATCCATCCATCCCTCCATCCCTCCATCCTTTTCACCATTCCTTGTTGGTTTCTCCACATTTTTGCTCACCAAAGGCTCGGGGAGGACAGAGCCAAAGCCAAGCCAGGGTCAGGCTGGGGTCTGCAGCCGAGTGGGAGCGGGAAGCTCCAAGCCCCCCCAGCGATAATGAACATCCCAATTAATCTGTGCCTGGGTTTATCGGGAAGTTTCCCAGCACCAAGCCCCCCTTGGCAGGCGCTGTCCCTGTTCTCCCCCTCCCAGCTCCGAGCGGGCGTTACTCGCTCGCTGAAATTGCTCCAGGGCTGCTGCCGGTGGCTCAGGGCCGGGAGCCGCCGGGGCTGCTCCCGAGCCCGGGGCAAGGGGAACCTTGGAGCGGGGCCCGGTGCTCCCCTCACCGCGGCACTGAGGCTGCGGGGCCGGCCGGGGGCATCCCACGGTCAGGGCTTCGGGGGCTGGCTGCAGCCTGAGCCAGGGCACATCCCCAGCCCCCGGCATGGCCGAGCATCCCCCGGCACCCCCCTGGCACCTCCCTGGCACCCCCCGCCCGCTCAGCCTTGTTCCAAACCCCCCCTCATCCCTCCTCCTGCCGAGGCCCGATTTGTACATGGCAGATCTGAGCTTTCTCGCAGGGCTGCGAGCTCCCAGGGGCTTCTCCAGCCCTGAGATGTTCCTCATCTCCATTTCCTCCTGCCAGGAGACTTTGCTGGTTTAAATCACCTCTTGGAAAGATATTTCTAGGTAATACATTTTTTACTACCTCCTGGACGGGGCCGTGGCGCTTCGCTCGTGCCGGGGTTTGTGCGGTCGGGGCTCTGTCGGGGGGTGTTGTGTGAGCCACGAGAGGGGAGGGGAGGGAAGGCGGCTCCACTTAGAGCACATTAAAAAACAAACACAGCATCCCAGAAGTGCCGGGAAGCCGGGAAGCGCCTGCGGAGCGACTCGGGCACATAATGGGTGCGAGGGGCTGTGTCACCCACAGACCCTGCGACCTCTGGGGCTGGAAACGGCCGGGGAGGGCTGGAAAGGGATGGGGGGAGCTGCCACCACCCTCACGGCACTGCAGGGGCTCTGCGGGCCCACCTTGCGCAGGATCGTGGGTGCTGGGTGTGCTCCCCCTCATTCGGGATCGTGGGTGCTGGATTTGTCACCCTTGTGCAGGATTATGGGTGCTCTAAATGCCTTTCCCTGCACGGGATCCTGGGTGCTGGCTGTGCCCCCCTCGTTCGGGATCCTGGGTGCTGGCTGTGCCCCCCTCGTTCGGGATCCTGGGTGCTGGCTGTGCTCCCTCGCGGGGTGCTGCAGGTCCCCAGTGCCGCCCACGGCGCGCTGCGGTGGGTGCTGAGTGCCGCCCACCCCTGGGTGCTGGCTGCGCTCCCGGCAGGGTGGTGGGTGTGGGTACCACCCACCTGGCACCGGGGGTGCTGGGCGGCCCCCTCGGAGGGGTTTTTGGGCGCTGTGGGACACTCCCAGCGTCACCGCGGGGTCCGTGCCCACCTCAGCATCGGCCCCGGGCATCCCCGGGCATCCCCGGGCATCCCTGGGCGCCTGCGGCTGCCGTACCTGGAAGGGAAAGGTGTTTACCTGGGAAAACCAAAAATATCCCAGCTCAGTATCCCGCATCGCCCCCTCCCCCGCGGTTCCCATCTCCATCAGCCCTGGGGGTCTCCAGGTGCCCATCGCGGTTGTTCATCCCAATTCCTGGACACGGCGGGATGGGCCCCTGGGCTGGGTGGTGCTGGAGAGCTGAGCCTCCCCCCCCCCGGTGCCAGCAGCACACCAGAGCCACAGGCCGGAGCTTGGCACCGCTCCCAAATCCCAAATGCGGCTCCTCGGGGCAGCGCAGGTTTGGCTTTGAAGCCTCCGAGGCCGGGCTCGGCTGCCTCCGTCCTGCTGGAAATGCAGATTCGGTGCTCCGCATCCTCCTTCGCGCTCTCACAACCGTTCTTCCAGGAACATCACGTGCTCCGGGGACTAATTTTAGCTCCGGGTAATTGTTGCACATCCTCGGGTGCCGAGAGCCGGCCCCGGTGCATCCGCGGAGCTCCTGAGCGAGGAAACGCCTCCATCCCTGCGGGGCTGCGGGGCTGGGGGGCAGCCGTGCCCCAGAGTCCCCCCGGCACCTCCAGCCCTGCTCCTCGCGGCGCCCCAGCCCTCCGGGAATTAACCCCTGGAGAGGCGGAGTCACGGGCAGATTGGTGCCGGGGTGGCTGGGGAAGGTTTAGGATGGGGGGGGTCCGATAACGCCTTCCCTGGGGCGGGTGGGGTGCGGCATCCCTGGGATTTCTTGTCCCTGTGTGGGGCTCCGGGAGCAGGAGCAGTGGGTGTGGCGAGGCTGTGGCTGGTTGTGGGGCTGGAGATCAGCTCGGGAGGCCTCGGAGCTCGTGGGAAGCTCACATGTCCCTGGAATTCCTGCAAAATCCCTGAACTGGGGAAGATAAAGCCCAAAAACCAGGGACACCCCAAGCCTTGGGCGAGCCCGTTCCCACAGGTGGCTTTCCAGCTTTCTCGGGTGGAGTCCTTTATTCCCTCTGTGCCTCAGTTTCCTGTTGGTGATCTTGGAAGGTGGCTGGGACAGGAATGCCTGGAAAACAGCCCCCAAAAAGTTTATCTTTTACCGCAGAGACAGATATTCTGCAGGAAAACAGAGGGGTGAGCTCCACCTTCCTCCTTCTCAGCAATTTCCCACCAGTACCGGGATTGCTCAGGGGCCCTGGGTAAATCCCAGGAGATTCAGTCTCCCGCATACAAACAGGGAAGAAACGAAGGCTGGACTATGTGAGCATTGTCCCAAAAACTTGAGTAGTTAGGAGACCACTTCCCATCAACTTCTTGGAGAGATTTCCAAGCAGCTTTTTTCCCACTTCCCTCCCCTGCCGGTGCTCCGACGGGGACATCCATCCCCTCTCTCCAGCATTCCCCACGTGTATCCCAACCCTGGCAGGGGTGAGGGCACATCCCAGCAGCTCCCCAAAAAGATTCAAGAGAGAAAATTACCCAGCAGAAGTGCAGAGACCCGAGCGGGCGCTCCCGAGCGTTTATTTTGAAACGACGGCAGGAAAATTGAGCTCTCCCTTTTCAAGCCTCGTTTCTTGTCTCGCCGTAGCAATCGCAATTAGATGCATTTCAGGGGCATTAGGCACTTAATATATTTATCAAATTATTCACCTAATTTAGCATGGCTTTAGCTGGGAACGACTGGAGAGGGGAGAAGGAGAATGAACCACTATTAGCTCGCTCGAAATCATTCGGTGTTTCCTCAGCGGTGAACACGTTGGAGGGTTTTGTTCTGTGTTCCTCCAGCAGCAGAAGGCACTCAGCCCCTCCTGAAGTCCCCATCCCCAGGGAGACACTGTCTGGGAAGAATCTGGGTTGAAGGAATGAGGAGTTTCCAGTGGGATGAGGAGGGTGGGGGGTGCTGGCCTCGGGGGGCCCTGAGCAGGCTCCTGCCTGAAGGCACAGCCACCCCTGTCCTTCCATCCCACCCAGGGCGCCGAGCAGGGAAATGTCCCTGTCCTGCTGGGCTGTGTGGGGCAGGAAAGCTCCTGGATATCGAGTTTGTGGGGTTTTTCTTGCACACCTGCCCAGATGTGGTCATTTCCCTGTGAAAATCTGGAGGTGAGGTGTCCCTCCTGCACTCCTGCACCTCGCAGATGAAAACTGATGTGGTTGCCATCCAGGAGGGGCGTGAGGGCTGTGGGTACGGGGTGATCCCAGTGGCACCCAGGGTGATCCAAGTGACACCCAGCATACCCGGCGTGATCCCAGTGGCACCCACGGTGGTCCCAGTGACACCCAGCACAGACGGGGTGATCGCAGTGGCACCCAGGGTGATCCCAGTGACACCCAGCACACCCAGGGTGATCCCAGTGGCACCCACGGTGGTCCCAGTGACACCCAGCACAGACAGGGTGATCCCAATGGCACCCAGCGCACACAAACACAGAGCACGGGGTGCGGCACCAGCCACGTCACAGATTTCCCCTCTCACGCTTCCAGACTGGGAACTGATGGGAAATGCGGTCAGACGGATCCCAAAAAAACCATCAGAACCCCTTCCCAGCAGCTCCTCATCGTTGGTGGCTTCTCCACGTTTCTGGGGCTGGAAAACCATTCCCGAGCTGGCTGTTGTTCTGCGGGCCGGGGCCCAGGGCGGGTTCGGTGTCACCCCGGCGGTGCCAGCAGCTGCGACACCGCTGTCCCCATCCCACCCCGCTGCTCCCCGCCACCCACCCCTCCGCTCCCCGCTCCGTGGGGCGTCCGTAGAACAGAAATAACCCCGCTGCCTTCCTCTCTCCCTTCTCTCCTCCCCGCCACCGCCCCCAAAGGGCTCGAATGCCAGCGGCCGAAGCGGCAGAACTCGAGCGACGACATCGAGGTCCTCTCCACCGGGACGCCCCTGCAGCAAGAGAGCCCCGAGCTGTACCGCAAGGGCACCACCCCGTCCGACCTGACCCCCGACGACAGCCCGCTGCAGAGCTTCCCCGCCAGCCCCTCCTCCACGCCGCCCCTCGGCCCCTCCTGCAGGAACAAGAGCGCCCACTTCTCCAGGCAGGTGTCGGTGGACGAAGAGAGGGGCGGGGAGATCCAGATGTTGCTGGAGGGGCGCGGCGGGGATTACCTGCGCCCCAACAGCTGGAGCGAAGAGAAGGTGGGCGGCAGCCGCGCTGCGAGAAGCGGGACGATGCGCAGCGGGCAGCTGGGCTCCACCCCCGTCCCTGAAGACTACAGAGGTCGGAGCGGGGGACACAAACATTCGGCCTCCAACCACAAGCCGAGAGAGAGGTGGACAGATTCCCCAGCCACGGTTTCATGGACTTCCCACCACAGGTCCCACAACCACAGCTCAGGGAGCTCCAAGCTGCTTGAGCTGGACGAGGAGAAGATGAGCAACTACGAGATGGAGATGAAGCCCCTCATGAGGATGGATTCTTATATGCAAGAGATTCACACCCAAAAAAGACACTACAGCAAAGGGGGAGGCTGCAGGAGCGTGGCTGACGAGCACCGCGGGGAAGAGCGGGGCTTCGGGGTTCAGAGACTGAGGTCTAAGTCCCAGAACAAAGAGAATTTCAGGCCAGCTTCCTCTGCCGAGCCCACGGTGCAGAAACTGGAAAACCTGAGATTCGGGGACAAAGCTGAACCTCGGCTACTGAGGTGGGACTTAACCTTCTCCCCGCCACAGAAATCTTTACCTGTTGCACTAGAATCTGAAGAGGACAGTGGGGATGCGCTCAAATCCAGTACGGTGAGTGAAGGGATTGCGTGCGGAACTCCGGTCGGGAAGCTCTTGTGGGGCTGTTGTGGGGCTGGCTGGAGCGATGGGAGGAAAACTTGGAACATGTGAATTGTCGTCGCTTTGTGCCTTGAATCCCCTCTCCTCCCTTCTCCCCTCGTGCTGGACGTTGGTGTGGGGCGTTCCCGTGGGAACAGCAGGATTTCCCCTGGAGGATGTGAGCAGCAAGCTGGAGTTTTGCAGCCTAGCCCTTGGGCCAGCAATAAAATTCCATTATTGCTGGGATTTTGGTGGGAAAGCTGCGGGAGCAGGCAAGGCACCAGTGATGCTTCCTTGGGTTATGGCAACAGAGCTTCCTGCTGGTCCAGGAGCACGTGGAGAACAACCCCTTGTGAGACATCCCACCCTGGGCTCCTCATTTTGGGGGAGACAAGGACACTTTGGGCATGAAGTGGCTGCTGGGAAGGGCTGGCGGTGTTTGGGAGAGGAGACAGAGCGATCTTAAAAGCTGCTGCGAAGTGGAAGGGAATAATCTGTTCCCCATGAACAGAATTAATGGGCCTAAAGTCAAGGAGGGTGAGCCATTAACCATCGCTAATGAGGTGAGGGCTGTAATGAGTTGTGGGGGCTGGGGAGGAGGCCTGGTTGGACATCACCAGCTCAGACAGGACCTGGACAACCTCCTCAGGAGAAGGCTGAGCTGGGTGGTTTCTGGATTCTTTGCAGTCTTGTTTTTTGATGATTCCCGGATTTCCCACCAGAAGCTCTCTCACTTTTTGTCCCTGTTGGTTTGGCATCGACAGGAGAGGTGCTGGGGTCTGCTGGGAGCAGTGGGGAAGCCACCACGGCCCCAGATTGCCCCTTGTCGAGCCAGTGCCAAACACAGGGCAGGGCTGGAGGTGTCCCATGTCCCAGACCTACCCAGGAGAAATGGAAAACCTGTCACGCTCAGGAGGTGACATTTCAGAGGAAAGGAGCCAAATCTCCCTGTCAGGGGAGCACAGGCCGGTGCCTGGTCACGAAACTGAAATGAATTTGTCAATCAGGCCGAAAATTTGGGCGAGAGGCATCAAGATGTGTGAGGTGTGGTGGCATTTGCCACGGCTGCAGCACCCCTGCTCCTCCAGCCCCTGCCAGCAGAGCCAAGGTGGAGAGAGAGAGAGGAGGGAGCAGCCCGGGATGCGGGAAGGATGGATCTGCCCCAGCTTCCCTGCTGGGGCTGCAGATAAATCCCCCACCCAGCAGCCCTGGAGCTCTCTGCTTCCCTATCCATGGGCTCTCTGCCTCCCTGTCCATGGGCTCTCTGCCTCCCTGTCCACAGGCTCTCTGCCTCCCTATCCATGGGCTCGGGCTCGGCAACTCCCACCCAGCACCGAGGGGGAGCTGAGCACGGGGGCTGCAGCTGGGCTGCTCCACAGGACACATCCTGCAGGCCTGGAGAAACAGAGCCATCCGGGCTGTCCTGGCCTGCTGGAGCCTGGGAAGGATGCCTGGGAAGCTCTGGAGACATGACAGGCAGCATTAGGAGCCTGACAGGCTCGCAGAGGGGAAGAGCAGCAGCAGTGATCGCGCAGACACCAGCCCCGGGAAGTCCGTGGGACGCGCAGATGTTCCAGCACCTTTGACAACGCAACCTGGGAGACGCAGGGCCCAGAGGAGGGGTGAAACCGCTGTTTCTCCTCGCTGAGGGCCACGTGGTTTTGGGGAGATCACTGGCACAAGCAGCCCTGGGCTTTCCCCCCACCCAGCCCATCAGATGTGCTCCCAGCTCGGAGCTGTCACAATAAACCTCCCTCCACATCGCGGGAGGCAAACAGCCGCCAACACGTTCCTGACCATTCCCAGTGAGCCCTGGGCACTAAGGAAGGGCCCCAGCCTGCATGGAGAAGTGCATGGAAAAGCCATTAGGATGCACATCATACTTTGGAAGTGCTGGAGCTGTGGAGCAGCATGTTCAGTTTTCTCACATTCATAACCGAGGGTGGAACAGATGGCGAAGGTTTGGGAGGAAGCTAATGTAATACAGAGGAAGAGATAATATGTGGATTTAAATAACCCACAATGCCAGCAACAATTTGTTCTAGCAGGAATTGCACGGTGCTAGCAGGGTTCTGTTCCAGTGGCCTGGCAGGGAGGGGGTGGTTGGACAGGAGCAGGGGAAGGTGTAGGGGAGGGATGGGAGGTGCAGGGATCTGTGCTCCAACCTCCTGCCCAAATCCGTGACCTCGCCTGCACCTGCCATCCAAAGCATTCCGGACTTCAGGGAGCGTGGTGGATCCCTGAGGAAGAGGAGGAGGAGGCTAAGGGGGAAGGGTTTCTCCCACAGACCTCACACCCGGCTCGGTGTGCGCTCGGCGACATTCACACGCCTGGTCCTGCAAAACCCTCTGCATCCTGCTCGAGCCCCACGTTCCCCCACGGCAAATCAAGGCTCCCCAATTCCCCCAAAAGCCCAGTTTCCCACAGTGGCCTGAAATCCCCCTTCCCTGTGGCCTGGCAGGGCGTGAGCTCCGGGGCGAGGCCGGCTGTGTGCAGGCGTGCGAGAGCCCACGCTGCTCCAGCCTGCTCGCTGCCTGCTCACTGCCTTCTCCAAGCCTCTTCCCTGGATCCCAGCAGTGCCAGCTGGAGGCTGCTCCCTCAAAGGGCAGCTCCCACCTCCCACCAGCTGGGCTCCCTGGGAAAGGTGCTGCCAGCGAGCGGGAAGGAGGCTCGGAGCTGAGCATGGCTATTTTTGCCCTACCTGGAGCATCCCTGTGCAGAACCGAGGTCACCCTCACAGCTTAGCTTGTTGTAAAAATAATCTGCCCTAAAGCAGCTCTGCACAAGCCGTCCGTGAGCGCGGGGGGCTGGCTGCGTGCTGGAGTGCCAGCTGCAGCTCCCAGAGCCTGCACACCTCTGGAAGTGCTGGGGGTGCAGGTCTTACAAAAACACACTCCAAAAAAAAAATCACCGCTCTTGATTCCTGTCTTAAAAACAAGCTGGGACCACGGGGCCTTAAATCCAAGCTTTTCCAAAGTGTGCACAGGGCGGGATGCCGGCTCACGGAGGAGTCAGATGTACAGGTTGCTGTAGGAGCTGTGGGAACTTTGTTCTCCTCCGTCACTTTTCCCAAGTCCTTTAAAAGAAGCTCCCAGCACCCCCCTTTGTTGGGGCTGCACATCAGGAATTCAAAGAATACTCTCATAAAATGTCATTTCTTGAGGTCACGGCTCAGTAACGTTGATGAAATTCAGCACTGCTTGGTGTTGGCTCTCGGGGGATTTGGGGGTTTCGGGGTCACTGAGCCACACAAATGCTTTAAAATGACATTTAAGGCCACCTGATCTCTCTGTGCCTCTGTGGGCACTGACCCCAGCACACACAGGACAAACTCACCGCAATTGTCAGCGTTGGGAATTGTCAGAGGAAAGCGGGAGCCAACGTGCCAGGGCCGGTGCTGCGGGATTAAGGGATTTATAGGAACGTCACCGTCGTCCCCGGCCTTAAAGGCCCACGAGGCGCAAAGCCCGTGCCTGGGTGCTTCACGGGTTCCTGGAGCCTTTGAGGAGAACTAAAACGGGAAAGGAAAAAAAGGAATCGTTGACAGACCGGAAAGGGAAAGAAGCCTTTCTAAAAGCACAAAACACAGCCCGCTGCAGGGCTCGGGGAGGGAAGGAAGGGCATGGATCTCCTTTCCCGCAGGTGCCGAACATGTGCCGCTCCCGCGGGGGAGGAGAAGGGCGCTGCGGGCACGGAGCAGCGCAGCGTGCCTGGCCGGAGCCCGGCTCAGCGCCTGCCCTCCCCGAGCAGCGGCAACCTCCGGCAGTCGCAGGGAGCCTGCCAGGGCCGCGGTGCGGTGTCACCGAAGGCGCCCTGGGGCTGGGAGCAGGCTCGAGGTCCGGCCCTTCAAGGCTCTGTCCCGCCGCATCCCCACGGACGCGAGGGCGGCAGCGCGGACCCAGCCGGCCCCGACGTTCCCCGTCCCGCGGGCTCGGAGCAAATCCCAGAGAAACGCGAATATTCCCGGGGAAAGGGCCGCAGCAGAGGCTTTAAAGGCATCTCCCGGCTGAGGGATCTCCGAGAGCCCCCCTTGTCCCCCTCCTCCGGAGGGATCCCGGCAGCGCAGCCTCTCCTTCCCTCTCTCCCTCCCTCCCTCGCTCGGCAGCGAGCGGCGGAGGGGCGGATTTGCCAGCAAGATATTCCAGGCAGGTTCCGCTGTCGCTGGGGAAAGGCAGGAGCCGGCAGCCAATCTGCAGCCGGAGCAGGATCTGCCGAGCTGCCGGAGCCGGGGATGCGGGCAGGGGGCTCGGCACAGCCTCCGCTGGCACGGGGAGCGGGGGATGGAGCCCGGCACCGGCACCTCCGCGCTGGATGCTCCCTTTGCCAGCGCTGCGGGGTTATTCCTGAAGGGATTCGTCTCCAGGTGGAGCGGGTTTTTTTTAGGGAAGTTTGGCGCCTTTAGCCCTAAAGGTTGCAGAATGGGTTAAAAACAAAACCTGGGTGTTTTCTCCGTCCCAACCAGGCACCCCCTGTTTGGGGTGTGAAGCTTTCCTGCGCATGGAGATGTTCCCATTTGGCTGCCTCAGGATGAACCTGCTGGGAAAGGGACCCAGGGACTTGTTTGGCATTAAACAAGGGATTAAACCCCATGGTTTATCCCTGTGGCCTTCCAGCTCCAGGTTTTCCCATTTATTTGTTTCCCCATCGGGAGCCATCCCCAGGTCTCCCAGGCACAGTCATCCCTGGGTTTTCCTTATTCCTCTCATCTCAACCAAACAGATCCACCCCCAATCCCGGATGGCAGCTGCATGTCCAGGCAAACAGAAGCCATAATTCCATGGGAATAAGGAGGAAGAGGAGTCCTGTTGCCATCACACCTCTGGAATGAGGCAGGGCCGAGCATTGCTGCAGGCGTTGTCTCTTCTTAGGACAAACAACAATCACAAACTGTTCCTCCTCTAATCCCCTTCGTGTTCAGACAACCTGAGGTAAATAATCTTCAGAGAGAAATGGGATGTTTCACCTGGCAGGGTCCTTTTCAAAGCCTTTTCATCCCCAGGGCCTTTTGATGTACCTGGGAGCACCTTCCTGGCTCTGCTCCTGTCATCTGGGTTAGGGGGTTGAGCCCAATTCCATCTCTTAGCTTGGAAAATTTGGGGCCAAACACCAGCTTTTGACTGCTGCTCAGAACCGAGCTTTGACTGCTGTTTTTAGAATAAAAGTCTTAAAAGCAGAGCTCCAAACACACCTAAACAAACACACAGAGCTCAGTCCCAGCACCTGGAAGGTGAGGATTGAACCAGGGGTGACAAACCTGTTCCTTAAGAGGCTAAAGGATCCCTAAGAGGATAAACTCTTATTTTTTCGGCGTGCTTTTCCCCCCAGAAGCAGGTTTTTCCATCCCACCCAACTCACTCTCACTCACACGAGCACTTTTGGCATCTCCTGGGCCCCTTCCCGGAGCCACGGGAGCTGCTGCAGCCCGCTGGAGAAAGCCAAGTGCCTCCCTGATGTTTCCTTTGCTAAATGCTCCTTTAACCATTTCACAGAGCCCGTTCCTGGCAATGATGTGACAATTCAGCACAAATGTCACGGAGCTGCTAAGTTTGCAGCCCTTTCTGCAGTGCTGAGGCTGGAAAATGGTGCATATCTATATTTTTTTTTTTGCTGATCCAAGTCCTTAGTAATTACACTTAATAGATCCCGGAGGGATTCCTAGGTAACCTGCACTCCGGTTTCCATGGCAGAGAGGCAGAGCTTGTACCCAGCGATAACAGATAATAATGGATTGCTAATGCTTAAATTAATTATGCCACAATTGCATTTGTAAACCAGCTGTCCGTCGTATTCCCAGGAAAACTCCGGAGTTGCTACACAACAGTTCCAGGATAAAAACAAACAAGGCAGAGGGGCAGGAATCACTCCACAGCTACGATTACTGTCATTACTCCTGTGCCATAACAGGGCTTTATTCCTATTTTAGTGTTTCCACGGGTTTAGGCCTAAGTTTCTGTTCTTTAAGCTTGGAAGGAAAGCCCAAAAATCCTTGGAGATGCAACCTGTTGATAGAGAAGGATCAGCTTTTGCCCGGCTGATACTGGTGTAGATTCCCATCCTCGGCAGATGTTTGCCTTCTCCTGTGAATGACCCCAGGGATCAGTCCTGTGAATTGCGAAAAAATTCAAATAAGTCTCCAGGAGATGCCTGCCCGTGGCAGGAGGTTGGAATGAGATGGTCCTCAAGGTCCCTTCCAACCCAAACCTTTCCGTGGTTCCGCAGGAGGCCGAAGACGAGACAAGGCCCCACCCAGCTCCTAAAGCATCATTCAAAGCTGCAAACCAAGGGCCGTGTCTCCTCCTTCCAGAGGCTCCTGCTGGAGGCTTGGAACGCAGCGGGAAGGGTTTAAAAGCCGCTGGCTGTAGCTGCAGCAAAAGGGAGCTCAGTGCCCTGCAGCCAGGCTGGGCTCAGCAAAGCCTCTCTTGCACAGCTCAGCTCCAGCACTGCCCCATCTCCTGCCCGGGCACGGAGCAGGAACGGTGCTCGGTACTGTCACAGCTCCCAGGCCATCCCTGCCAGGGGGTGGGAGAAGGGCAAACATTCCCTCTGAGCAGAGGGGCAGGCCCCGAGGCCTCCCAAGGCAGAAATCAGCCAGACATAAGCGTTTGGGAAGTGCAGCAGGATCCGTAACTGGAGCTGAACCAGAAGCTTTGGAGTGGCAAAGCTGCTTATCCAGCAGCAGCTGCCGTTCCCTGCCATTCCCACCTGGACAGCCCTGGCTGGAGCAGCACGGGGAAGAGGGGGCTAAAAAGGGGGAGCTGTGGAAAGGAAGCAGAGTTTGCGAGGTGTCCGCTGGATTTGAGCTGTTCGGTTCGCAGAGCTCCCAGCCCTCGCTGCTCATCCTGTTCCTGGGCTGCTCTGGCTGGCAAACCTGGAGCCGCCCAGGCCTGCAGTGGCAAAGGGAGGATTTTCTCCGGCCCTGCCCTGCCCGGGGGATGCAAACAGGCCCGGCCTGAGCCGGGGAGCTGAGCAGAGCCTCCGTGCACGGGAACCCAGGGGCTGCCGATGCCAGCGGGGGTTGGATCCCCCCTTTTTCCAGCTGAGGGCACGACTTGGATGTCCTGTGTGCAAATCACAGAACCACGGGATCATTTAGGCTGGAAAATGCTCTGGAATTGAGTCCAATCCTTCCCCCAGCACTGCCAAGGCCGCCCCTACTCTGTGTCCCCAAGTGCCACATGCTCTGGGGATGGGGACTCCACCACTGCTCTGGGTGGAGAATTTTTCCCAAATATCCAATCTGAACCTCCCCTGGTACAACTCGAGGCTGATTCCTCTTGCCCTGTTGCTTTTCCTTGGGAGAAGTGACCAGCGAGGGCTGTGCTCCCTCCCTGGACACATCCCACCCAAGGGCTGCACCTCGGCCAGGCCAGCAGGTGCATCCCAAAGCGGGGGAACAGGGAACTAGAGGGATCAGCGGCGTGGGCAGAGCAGGGGCAGCTCTGGCTGGGTCCTGCAAGGGTACACGCAGCCCCGAAAGCTCGCTGTTTTGGCAGGGAATTCACCCACGGAGCATCCCGGGGCCGCTGGAATTGCGGCTGAGCCCTGCCTGGCTGCGGGGCCGGGGGCAGGAGCGCGTTCGGTGCCTCGGCGGGGCCGTGCCAAGGCAAACAATGACACCGATAATCGCCTGCAATCTGTTATTATATTACCAGCGGCTCAAAAACCCTAAAACCCAATAATCTTCTGAAATGCAGCTAATCCCTCCCAGCGCCAGCAAGGCCGGGCTTGGCACGGCCGGGCCGGGAGAGGGAAGGAGCGGCGGGCAGGGCTGGCTGGAGGAACAGGAGGAGAGGTGTGCCGGGAGCAGCCGGGCGGGGATGGGGACCCGGCTCTCCGCAATCCCTGCCTTGGCTTGGCTGCCTTTGACCCTGTTGCTAAGCTACAAATACGCCTTTCCAGCAGGCTCCAGCATCCTCGCTCCCACCCACACCCGAACGCGAGCTGAATCAGGCTGCTCGGAAAAGAAACCATCCCTGGCCAGCCGGGAGCTGCTTTTCCCCCCGTTTCCTCTCCAGCAGCTCCGCAGAGAGGCCCAGGGGGGAGCTCCCAAGGGGTGCCCAGCCCTGTCCCCGCTCCATCCCAGCGACGCGGGGAGCGCGAGGAGGGGGACAGGAGCCTGGGGAAAAGCGTTTGGACCGTTCCAGGGATGGAGGCTGGCACAGCCGGGATGCAGCAGGAGTAGCTGAGGATACCAGCGATGCCAAGAAATAGCAACCACCCACCCGCTGCCAGCATCGCTCGCCCCGGTGCGAGCCACGTTCGCACTGTGGCACCGGGGATGTTGGGTGCCAGGGATGGATGAGGTGCCAGGGATGGATGAGGCGCCGGGGATGGATGTTTTCCCGACCAGCGTGCCGCAGAGGGATGTGTCGGGAGGGCTGGCTGCAGTGCCCTGGTGTTCCTGGGATGCTGATGGGGTCCCACGGGTCTGGCCGGGATGTGCTCAGGGGGAAGCGACGGATGCTCCCGGAGGGATGGAACCGCCCCTGGCATGTTCGGGCTGGGCTGGGGTGGGCGTGTGCACGGGGCAGCTGCAGTGGGGCTCCTGCAGTGCTTGCCAGGTAAAATCCTGGAATGGCTTGGGTGGGAAAGGTCCTTAAAGCTCATCCCATCCCACCCCTGCCGTGGGCAGGGACACCTCCCACTGTCCCAGGCTGCTCCAAGCCCCATCCAACCTGGCCTTGGACGCTTCCAGGTATTTGCCAGGAGCTTCATTTGGTCCATACAAACTCAGGAGAGGTTATTAGAGCATTCCCAAAACGTTGCCTGAACACAGAGCCCGTGTGCTGGCCTGATGTTCAGGACACCTGGAAAACATCTGTGTTCACTGGGAAATGTCCTGTGGGCACTGCTCCAAACCACCCCCAAACCACTCCACGATCCAATATAATCTTGGTTTTGGGGTTTTTCTTTCCTTCTCACCTGGTAAATAACCAGTTTTAGTTATGCTTTTAAGGCCAGAATTCCTACGGGAGCGACATGGGATGATCCACGATCCATTTTAGTCAGGGGGTGCAGCAAAGTGTTTGTTTTGCTCTGCAGCTTAAAAAAAAATCCTCCAAGGGTTCCTGGGCACTTTGGGAGGTGTAAACTGGGACCTGCTCATGCCCAGAGCTGCCCAGACTGCACACAGAGCTCCCTGCGGAATTCCAAGGATCCATCTAACTCCTGTCCTTCTCCTTCTCTTGCAGGGTTCAGCTCCCATCCTGGTAGTCATGGTGATCTTACTAAATATCGGAGTCGCCATTTTGTTTATTAACTTTTTCATCTAACTCAAGACTGTCTTGTTTGCAAAAATAACAGTTACATGTATGAATGGGGGAAAAAAAAAACCCGACAAAAACCACAAAACAAAACAACAACAAAAAAAAAACAAACCAGAACCAAACAACAACAACAACAAAAAAAAACCAACAACAAAAGGGAAAAGATCCTAACTCGAACTGTCCTCTGACAATTTCCAAGTCTTTTCACAGAAGAACAACAAACGATCGAGTCTCACTCACAGTTTGCCTTTTTTCCTGGGTAATGTTTTTTGGATTTTAGCCAAAATTCTTTGCTTGTATAACACTATGCTGTGTGGCATGGCAAAATGCTATCAACACTCTGCCCCCCCAACACTGGGAAGGATGAGAAGGAATCCCAACTAAAGAAAAAACCTCGTTTCCCTTCCCCTCACCCCTCCCGCCCCCCCCCACCCCAAAAATATTGTCTTTGTAACAACAGCAACGAACCCCAAAATGGAGACGAGAGGAGGGGACCACGGGGAGAGTTTGGGTGGAGCGAGGACGGGATCTGGGATGCTCCGGGCTGAGTTTCCCAGGGAAATCCGCTGCAGCTTTAATGCTGAATGGGAGAGAAAAGCCAACCCGGGCTTTTCTCCCTTTGGGAATGGAGGAGTGCTGCCGTGAGGAGGAGGAGGAGGGAAGGAGCACGGGGAAGGAACGAACCCTGTCTGGGTGGGAAAATGGGAGAGCAGGCCCCATTTTGATCTTTGTTTTTAAACCCAAAATTGGCTTTTTTGCAAAATCCCTCGGGGCAGGGGCGGGGGGGATAGGGAACGCGAGGTGTGAGCAGCAGCCCCACCACCCTCCTGCCCTCACTCCTCCTCCCCAGGCTGCTCCTCACCCGTGGCAAGGCTGGAAAACCACCCAGAGCTACTTTTAATTCCCAGCCGGTTTCTCCTGGCTACAAATGCGTACCTGGATTCACCCCCCCACCCCCCAAAAAAAAAATCCCAAACCCCTGGAGGCACCTCCAGCAGCACGGACGGAGCGGCTGATGGTGCTGTGCCGGTGAGGAGCATCCCAGCCCATCCCAAAACGCGTGCACAGGGGAGCAGGGTGGGGAGGGACAGGGGACAGAGGGCTCAATTCCAACCCACCGAGGACGACAATAAAACAAAACCAAGCAAAAATCCGACTGTTTCCCCAAGGCACCCGGGGGAGGAGCACCTGGAGCACGTCCCAGAGAGGAGGGAGAGGGTGGTGGGTTTGTCTCTTTACATCTTGCTGTGGACTGTTTCAGACATCATGCTTGGGCTCTGAGCATGTAGTATTTTGCACTTTGTAATGCAGGATGTATATTCCAGCTTCCAACATGTCCCTGTATTATAAAAAAAAAAAAAAAAAAAAGGAAAAAAAAAAGGGAAAAAAAGGAAAAAAAAAGGAGAAAAAAAAAGGAAAAAAAAAAGAAAAAAAAGAAAATCAAACCAAACATCATTGGCAATGGCAGCCTCTAAGGATGTATTTTCTTTCTTTTTTTTTTTTTCTATGTCACTTAATTTGTTCGTTTCTACCATCTTTGTACTATGCCTGCCTTGATTTTGTCCCCTCCCCGTCCCCACGGATAATCTGCATACTCATTAAAGATGCCGTATCCCTGTTCTGAGCTGTCCTGGTCCCAATCACACGGCGTGGTCTCAGCTCCGTTCCTCGGAAGGGGCTTTCCCCAAGCTCCCGTCCCCTCTCCCCACGGTGCTCCAGCACCGCCAGCTCCACCGGCTCCTTTGGGATTTGGCAGGGCCAGGGACCAAATCCCACCCTCGCTGTCCCCCCCTGCAGCTCCAGGCGGCAGGAGAAGGGTGCAGGAGGGTGGCAGCTCCCGAGGGGGGAGGGGGGGGTGGTGAGACCCTCACAGGAGATTTTGGGGGTGGGGAAGGAGGGAAAAGCCCTCCTCGACATTCACATCCAGAGTTGTTGGATACAGCCCGGACTCGTGGACTCAGCTTTGCTTTGCTTCTGTTTTAGCTGTTTCTCTGCTACCTTTTCAGCAGATTTCTTATTACACTGCACTGGATTGCTATATTTTTAACCAGAAATAAACTAAGGATTAGAGCATGTGCCAGTTAAATTCAGTTCTTTTCCTTACATGGTCTGATTCCCTCCTGTCGCAGTTTTGCTTCCTCTTTTCCTTCCTTTCCCTTTCCAGGCACAGGGCTATGGGTGGACAGGGGAAAGGATAATTTTGAAATTCCATTTTGCACAGTAACTGTCCATCATCTTCCCACCTCTTCCTTTTTTTGTGTTGTTTTGGATTTTCCTTTTGGCTCCTTAGTCATCTTTTCCCCCCCCCCTCCCCTCTTCAACGGTTGCTGCACACTTGAAATGAACCAAAAAACGACATACTGGGATTGCAGCCTTGGGAATTCACCCCCGGGGTTTGGAATTCTGCTTCCACTCTTCGGAAAGACTCTCGAGGACTCTTCTTTTGGTGCATGACACAAAGGTCCTGTCAGGAGCAGGTTAAACAGAGCCCTGCAGACACAGATATTTAGATATCTCTGAAACAGCACCAAAATGCCTCTTGTTATCCATCAAATAAAAGGGCTGGTGGTTTCCTGACTGGATTTTTCCCACTGGTGCCTGCCTAGTTATTCCTGCTCTTGCCCCTGGACCAGCACAAACCCAGCTTGGATTTCCCAGCTCTCTGTTCCACTCGGTCAAGCTGAGGTTTGCTCGGTAGGAAAGACAGCCACGGCCTAATATTAATTGGCTCCCAACCCACATGGTCCAAAATAATGATTCCTTCCTTAATCCCGGGCAGTTGAGCAATTTGTCTCAGTTCTGGGCTTTTCACATTTGCCCAAGGCCAGAAATATTCCTGAGAAGTATTCCAGAGAGAGAGGTAATTCAGTGTATTTCCCTGTCTTACGAGCCTGGCTCCTGCAGATCCACCTAAGGCCCATTAAAATGCCCATCAAGGTGGGCCATAAATCCATGGAAATTATCCAGACCTGCTGCTTTATGTCCAGGCTGGCAGAGGCACCTGGACAGCTGAAGGTTTGGATCATTTTTTCAGGCTGCACTGGAATTTTTACGTTCTGACAGCACGAGGAGAGGCTGGGACAGCAGAGCCACTGGGAAGGGGGAATTTGGGAAGGGAGATGTGGATCCCACCTGTGTGAGAGGCACCGGCCCAGCGCCGCATCCTTGGGAAAAGCAAGAAGGAAGGAAGACAAACGCCCTGTGCCACGTCAGCTTCCCCCCAGCCCATCTGGTGTCTGGGTTGCTGTACCCGAGACCCAGATTCCAGCACTCTCCAGGGCCCGAGCTTCCAGAGATCCCGAGCTGTGGCAGCATCTCTGCCAGGAAGTGCTGCCGGGAAAACACAGCCCGACTGCAACAGAAGGGGAGGAGCGACAGGAGAAACAGGGTGGGATCGATGGTGAAGGGCTTAATTGAGACCGAAGGACTAATTACACATCCTGGCAGCTTTGGCAAGGCGAGGCAGGATGGGAAGCAGGGATTTTTGGAAGCTGTCACACAGAGAGAGCGACTCCAGAGGGTTGTGCTAAGGCAGGATGGAGCAGGGATGGGATGGGATTCCTGAGCTGGGCCTGGGGGTTTGCACGGAACAGAATCCTGGCAGTGGCAGCTCTTCCTGCTTTAGGGGAACAGCTCAGCTCCTGAATGACTGCATCAGCTGTAGGATCATTGAGTCATGGAATGGCTTGGAAGGGACCTTAAAGCTCACCCCATCCCACCCCTGCCGTGGGCACCTTCCACTATCCCAGGGTGCTCCAAGCCCCATCCAGCCTGGCCTTGGGCACTGCCAGGGATCCAGGGGCAGCCACAGCTTCTCTGGGTAACTGTGCCAGGGCCTCCCCACCCTCACAGGGAGCGGAAAATCCCCCAAAACTTTGCACAGAAAGATGTGGACTCCCCCAAGCGAGAGGACAACGGGGTGAGCGACTGAGCGAGCACCAGGAATTCCTTCCCAGGTTATCAATAAATGCTTTGTTTTCTCCTTTACTCGATTATCAATAAAGGCTTTGTTTTCACCTCTCACCTGTTATTTCGTGGGGAAGGTCCCTCCCTGCCAGACATGTTTTCATCTCACCAATTAAAGCTCCCTGTCAGCTCTATCTAATCTTGTTCCGTCCTAATTAGCCCGGCGGATCCCAGCCCCGCTCTCCCAAGAGCTGCATCCCCGGGGATGGCCCTGCCAGAGCAATACCCAGGGCACCTGGAATTCCCTGCACGAGGACAGCCAGTCCTGGTGGCACCTTGAGGCGCCACTCGGTTGCTGCAGCACCCACTTGGATCCCATCTGTCGTCCCCAAGGACACAGCACTGCTCTGCTGGGAAGGAAGCGATGCCTCGAGGAGAGGGGCTGAAACAAATCCTTGGATCAGCCCACTCCCTCCCGGCCTCAGCAAGGTCTGCAGGCAGGAATTTCACTGGTCGTGAAGAGTTCACTTGCAGGACATCTGGGCCAATAGGGGGAAAATCTGAACTGGGAGATTCCACAAAGGCAAAACTACAGTGAACACGGAAAAGGATGAGGTTTCTGTGATGTGCATCTCACAGGTAAGGCAGGAAAAGGATTCCCAGGTTTTTCCAGGCATCTCAGAGCTGCTGGTGCGCTTTACGCTGCCTGCAGATCTCACAGCAGGAACTGCAGTCCCTCTTCCACACAAGGAGAAAAGCTGGGATGGGATTTAGTGAGCCAAACAAGATGATGTAACCAAGTCCGTTTATTGTAGCAACCCTCGGAGACACGTCCCGGCCCCAGTCGGGAATTTGGGACCAGTGAACCACTGTCGTGTGCAGTTTGTCTGGACAGACCCCAACGGACCTTGGAACAACAAAGTGGGTGTTGCACAGCCCAACCTCAGCAGAACAAGTGCTAGGACAGCAATCCTGTTCCTCAGGACCCTCCCACAGCACTCCCAGGAGTAACAGCACATCCAGAGCATCCATGCGGGACAGTCAGCCCAGAGACCCTGGGAGCTGGGAAAGGCCGGAGCGCCAGGACGGACATCAGGCTGAGCTCCCAACGCGTTCCTTCCCTCCTGGAGCAGCCTCGGGACACCTAGATGGGATCTTCATAGAAGGTCTTGGCCATGGCATGAGCCACCTTGAGCACCTTCTTGTCCTTGGCCTCGGGGCCCATGTGGCTGCGGGCCAGCCTGAGCCAGTACTGCTCTGTCCTGGCCAGGTACTGGGGCTGGGCCTCCCCAGGCTGCACGGCCGGGTGCTGCTGCTCCCCTGGGCAAAGAGAGGGACACAGGGAGGTCACACACAGCTCACAGGGCCACAGCGGCCAGGCCACGTGGGGCCCAATGTAACAGCCTGAGAATCTACCAGCAACCAGGGGAATTTCTCTTGTATCCCCAGAGCAATGTACCAGGAAAGCTCTGCTCCTGCTGGAAAACTCACCTGGATGCCAGGGAGACTTTCCAGGCTGGCAGCAGAACCAGGCATGGCACTAAACCCCACCTTAGATTGGTATGGAGACAGCATTTATTAGTAATTACCTTCCTCATCTTCACTCTCCTCTTCAGAGCTCTCCTCTTCCTCCTCCCCTCCCTCTGCACCTTCCACATCATCATCCTCCTCCTCATCCGACTCCGACTCCTCCAGCCATTCCTGGGTTTCTGGGAGGAGAAAGGAAAAAGAGAGCTACAAAGAGAGAATTAAAGTACAAAGAGATAATTAAGGCACAAAGAGAGAACCCCAGGCAATGCCCACGTGCTCTGCAGGACCCAAGACCCTCACTGCCCTGAGACAGTGGGGACAGGCAGGAGCTTCCCTGTGGGTGCAGCGGACAAGCCTGGCACAGCAGGATTCCCAGGATGGCTCGTGCCACCCCAACTCTGCTTACAGGTCCTGGGTTTCCGAGTCACAGGGCAGAGCTGACTCTACAGTGACCCCAAAGCTCTGGGCCACGCAGGTTTTTGGTGAGACACTGCATTATCACACATTCCCAAGCTTTTTCCTATCCAGGGAAAACCTCCACTCAAAGGATCACCACCACCCCTGGAAGAGGAAGCTCCAAAGTTGTTTTTCTCCCCAGTGCTGCTCCCCTGAAGGCACAGGGAGAGCTCCCCCCAGCAGGGCTTACTCGGATCCATCTCCAGCAGCACCTTCCACTCGTCCATCCTGTGCAGGTCGATGCTGTGCAGGTCACTGAGGGTCACCTGGCGGTCGCCCACCTCGAACATGCCCCCGAACACGTAGAGGACCCCGTGTTTCACTGCCACCATGGCGTTGGAGCGTGGGCACGGCTCCACGGGCTGGCCCAGGGCTCCACCTTCCTCCTCCTCCTCGTCCTCGTCCTCCTCCTCCTCTGAGCCAGACCTGTCCTTGTTCTCTGCAGCTCCAGGGATCACCTGCTTGATGGTCATGACGGTGCCATCTTCTGCCACCACCTCCTTGACGATCTCCAGGGGACCTTGGGGAGGTGGCAGCTGCAGCTCCTCCTCCCCAGCAGCCTCTGCCTCGGCCTGTCTGCCACGTCTGCGCCTCCTCTTCTCCGACTTCGGGCCCTGAAAACAGGAACAAAAGGAGATTTTGTGGGAATTGCGTGCCCTTAAGAGCAGTTCATACAAACAGCACGGATGCTGCTGGGAGGGAAGGGACAATTCCTGTTTTTCACCACAATTTAAAGTCTGAAGCGATCACTGCAGCCCCCTGCTACAGCATGAGCTTCTCCCAGCCTACAACAAGGAACAGTGAAGATCCTGGAGAATCCAGGGCGTGGAATTGCTCCCTCTGCTAAGAGAGGAGCAGCTCTCCTGCTCCCAGGTGCCACAAGCACACAGAGGCCACTGTTCTGTGACAAGGGGAAGTAACCCACGATTCCCTGAAATCACAACAATTGCTGGGTGCGAAATTACAGCCCATTACCAGGCAGCACTCCAGGTCTCAGAACTGCTGTATGGAAGGGCTGGAAAACAATCAGTTTGGGAAGGCAGAAACAACCATCTGAGTGGCTGTTTGCCTGTTATTATGGGATTGACTTCTCCATTTGGAGAACAAAGCCAGGAAGGGGCAGGGGGACGAAGGAGTTGAACCAGGTTTGCACCTCCCTCGGCCTGTGAGAGTGGCTCAAACACAATCAAAGAGCTGAGCTGAGCTGAGTTCTGAAGCTCTTGGAGGCAAGGTTAATATTTCATCTCTTCTGGTAGCTCATCAGCACTGGGGAGAAGAGGGAGGGGTTTCATCCCAAGATATTTTCACAGCAGCTTTTACTGAACTACCTCATGACAGACTCATCTGACCTGGAGAGGGCTTCCAGCAAAACACCAGAAATACCTTTTCAAGCTGCTTTGCTTCATTTTGCATTCCACAATAACGGGGCAGCCCGATTCCTGGAGGACAGGGACTGCTCAGGTGCACCCTGAGCTACCAGAAACACAGTTTTCCTCCAAAGAGAGCAAATTCATCGCTCCATCCCTGGAAGTGTCCACGGCCAGGCTGGAGCAACCCGGGCTTGTGGAAGGGTCCCTGCCCATGGCAGAGGTGGAATGAGAGGCTCTGTAGGGTCCCTTCCCACCCAAACCAGTCTGTGACACTCTGTGACATCTCAAAGAGACCAAGCCGGGCCTAAAGGATGTGTCAGATAATGAAAGGATTGTATTTAAGCCCAGACCTTGAGCTGTGCGGGGAACCAGCGGTTCTTCCCGATGTCATAGAAATAAATGTCATTAAAGAAGTCCCCTTCGATGCTCTCCTCCTCCTCCTCGTCGTGCACCCCCCCAAAAAGGAGGCAGCGGTTGTTGGGAGCAGCAGCCACGGAGAAGCCGGACCTGGGCGTGGGTTTCACTCCAGAGGGGCTGAGCCGACTCCACGCCCACCTGTCTGGAACGGAGAGAACAAACGTGAGCAGCAGCAGAGCAGAACCCTCACTGCTTTGTGTACTCCACGGCCTCTCTGAATTCCAGCAAGGAATTCCATGACCCATTTTGGACGTTCTCGTGGTATTTTCAGAGCTTTCTAGGGCAAGAAGCCTCTTGAAAGGTGTTTGCACCTTTATGGGAGGGTGGAGTTCAGACAAGGCCTGGTCAGATGCAGCCTTCAAGCACCAAAAAACTCCCCTCAGTTATCCCGTGGAGCCCTCACACCTTCCAGCAGTTCTCTCCACCTTTTCTGCCACCCTGCAGCACTGCCTTACCCCCAAAACTAAACACAGCTCATCCCAAAAAGCCCCGGCCAGGCTTTACAAAAGGGCTCAGCAGCAGGACAAGACTCGTGGTCTATCCCTCTGCTTTTCTCCAATCCCTTCCACTCTCGACTCCAGAGCAAATCCCTGAAATGCAGGCTGGGAGAAGCACTGCCGGGCCCTGTGCTTCCCAAGGAACTGCAATTCCAACAAGATAAAACTATAAATAGGAATAATGCAGACAGGGCCTGGAATCCAGACAGAGCTGGTGACCAACCCTCCTCCCCAAATCTCGTTCCAGCCAGCCAGGTTTGGAGAAGACAGTCACAATTTGAACATTTTAGAAACTCAGCTCCAAGGAAATTGTCCCATTGCCTGAGTCAAGGATAAAATCCTCTCTCTCCTAAGGAGAATGATGGAATTCCCATTCCAGTCAAAGATAACCAACAACCCACACTGGATCAGTCTGTTCCAGAAGGACTGTACCCCATGGAATGGGCCCACTCTGGAGCAGGGAAAGAGCTGAGTGATCTCTCCCTGTCCTTATCTCCATCCATGAGTCTCCCATTGGATTTTCTCTCCCTTCTCCAGCTGAGGAGGGAGGGATAGAGCAGCTATCCCTGGTATATCCACCCAGGAATACCCCCCACCACAGGAGAACTCTGCAATCCCAAAGATATTCTGTTGTGCAACAGGAAAGCACTGATCAAACAGGAATCTGGAAACGTTGTTGTAATTCCCTCCCACGTACAAACCGAAAAAAAATTTCCAAAATCTCTTTTCCTGGATTTCTTCCTGAGCCAGCACCGGTTGCAGGTTTTTTTTGGTGTGTTATCCCAAGGAAGGGAGAGGATTTGCATTCCCAGGCCTGCAGTGCTCACCTTCCTCCTTGCCTGCTCCTTCAGCCTTCAGCAGGAACATATCTGTGTGCAGGGTGCCTTTGTCCACATCCTTCTTGATTCTCTGCAGGACAGGGAAACACAGGGATGCTCAGGGAAACGGCTTCAGAGGCCCAAAAAAGAGAGAGGACCCAAGTGAAAATGCAAACCCTGTGACTGGGCAAGGAGAGGCCACAGAGGGGGCTCCAGGCAGCTCCAAGCCAAGGGATTCAAAGCAGGGATACTCCCTGTGATGTGCCACAATTCCTGCCTGTGGCAGCAGGAAGGGCTCTCCAGGCTGCAGCACAGATTTGTGGCTGTATGGAGACTGAGGGATGCAGGAATTTTGGCACCCAGAGAAATAAATTGTCACAAGGGGGTGAAAACCAACTGGTTTGCAAACAAAGGAAACGGGCAGCACTGAGGAAACAGGAGAGCCAAGGTCCTGCCTTTGACTCTGCCCCAGCTGCTCTCAAGGGGCTGATTCAACTCCTGGAAAAGGCAGCAGATTCCCACTCCCCAAAGCGGGACATGACAACTTCCCAGGGCTTGGGAGGCCCTCTGGGATTCTGGCCCTGGATGGATGTTGAGCAGAAGCTCTGATCTGATCTGCAAGGAGCTCACGTGGTGCAGCCCCGTGACCAGCCCAGGCTGTGGGTCCCTGTCACCCACCCGAGACAGCCCAGGAGAGGCAGAGGTGACAGCTCTGCCCCACTGCAGCTGTGGCATTTGGGGCCCCACAGGTTCATCCTCCCAAACAGAAGCAGAAACCCCACCCCCACCCCTCCAAAAGGCAACAGCCAGACAGCAGCAAGGGCAGGAGGAAAGCTCAGCTGAAGCAGTTCAATGCCTGATTTTCAGTGTGCTTTCCCTGCTCCTTACTCCCTGTAAGCCCTGGATTCCAGTGCTCATGGCAACAGCAGCGTTGCAAGGCAGCTCTGTGCCACGCCACTGGAGGAGCCCTGTTAATAATGTCATTATCCACCCATCCTTCATGCTCCTGCTTCCTCCTAACTCCCGTCCTCCCGGGGCCATGGCGCTGCTGGGATGAGGAGCTGTGCTCCCAGGATGCCAGTGGGATCCCAGCAGTGGATCCCAGGGTGCAGCCCTCAGGAAGACGAGCAGCAGGGTGAGAGTCCTGCTGCACACCCGTACCCTGCACCTGGCAGGTTCTGTTGTTGCTGCAGGGCCTGGTATCCAGTTCCTGGGAATGGTATTCAGTTCTCAGGGAGAGGAGAGGAGAGGGGAGTGTGCTCCAGGCACTGCACACAGCGAGATGGGCACTGCAGGAGAGGCAGGGAAGCAAACACAGAGAGAGCGGCTGCTCCACAGCCACCCGAGCTGTGGAATAACTGCATTCCTCTCTCCTGAAAAGCTCCCTGTAGTAAACACGCCGTGAGTGCAACATGACAAAGCTCCCTGGGCTCAGAAAACCCCGATGAGGTGGAGTGGGAGTCAGTTTTTGTTGTCACAGACATGCCTGCTTTCCCCAGCCCCCAGACACTTCCAGCTGCTGGAAAGATCCATCCCCTCCCAGGCAGGACCAGCCTGCCCTGAGCAAACCATCCCATCACTCACGAGAGGTTCCTGCTCCCCCGCTGTCCTTTGTGCTTCAAAGCCCCAGGTGTTTGTGTTCCAGCACGAAACTGGCTGGGATATCCACTGTGGACAGCCTGAGGTTTGCACACGCAGGTACAGTGGGGGGTTACCAGAGCTTTACAGCTATTAGCTGAAAATTCCAACTCTGCTGACAGACAGCAAAGAAACTGAGGCAGGGAGAGCTGGGGGAGCGGAATCAGGATTCGCCGCATGCTAAAAATGTGGTAAAAACCATCCAAATAGCAAAAGTGTTCTTTTGGCAGAGCTACAGAGGGAACCAGTCCCACCAGACCTCACAATTCAGGCACTTCAGCCCTTCCACATCTCCCAGCAGAATCCACTTCAGCTTTGCGACGACTGCCACTAAAAAAAAAACCCCAAAACAACAACAAAATCCCCGCACCCCAGCCATCTCCAGCATCCCAAAGCCCTGCCCACGTGTCACTCCAGCCCTCCCCTGGCCTGTAGGCTGCACCTGCAAGGTGGAGCAGCAGCAGCTCCAGCCCCTCTGTTGCTTAGCAATGGAGAGGCCTCGGTGCTTCACGCAGCCCGAAATGCAGCTCTCGCTGCAGCAAGCCCCATTCCCAGCACGGGAAAGGGCTCAGGACATCTTTAGGATCAGCAGGAGAGCAAGTCTGAGCTCCTCTGGGCATTCTGAGGTCTGTTCTAGGCAGAGCTGGCAGCACACACAACATCCCCTTCTGCAGGAGATCACAGAAATTGTATTTATCATCCCCAGGCTGCTGATGAAACAGGAGCACACAGACACCATTGTGCTAAGAACCCTGCTTTTTAAAATATCAGGCACCAGCATCTCAAGGCAGTCACACTCAGGGTTGGAAAGCTCCTTTCTCACCATCTGCAGCCTGGTTTGCTCAGGAAAATCCAGTGGCTGGCACAGCAAAGGTGTGTGGGGACCAAGCTCCTGCTCCTGGCTCTGCAAGTCCTGGAGTGCCTCAGACAAGTCACTTCATCTTTTCTGCCTCTACTTCCCCAGCCAGGAAAGAGATTTTTTTATCCAGGTCCCATGAAGGGAATTCAGCCCTGGACTGACAGGTGTTACTGAGAACAGACTCTCCACATCACTTCTCCAAGTTCAGGACATCAGAGCAGGGACCAAAACTCTGTTTCTGCCTTGCCAGCTCCCTGCCCATCACAGGACATGTCACCACCCTCCTCCAGCACTGTGACAGCCAAATTATGTCCCTATTCAAAAAGAAGAGCTATTATGATTTTCCTCCCCTCTTCCCTTCAAAATTTCCCATCACATGTGTGACTTAGTCCTGCCTCTCCTTAGAACACTCTACATTTGATGAATGGTGCTTTGCTTGGATATTTGCCTGGTTTCCTATGGAAAAATGTCTTCATATGCCCCAAAATGTCTTCACAGCACCCCTGACTGGAGTATCTGCCTCTGTAACTGGAGACAAGGAGTAAGTCCTCTCCTGCAGCTGCCCAAGTCCAATTAAGTATTGTTTTCTCCATGTCTACCTTCTCCCAAGAGTATCCCAGGCAAACACATTTTCTTCACTTCAAAGCAAACCCAGACACTCAGCTCCACAATCAGCTCTAAGTGAAGACACAATGAGAATTAAATAGCCACACATTAACAGAATTGGGTCTCTCCTAGAGGGGCCATATCCTGCTGAATTTAATTTTCAGGAGCGTGCTGAAGGTTTGTTGTTCCTAAAGGCTGCAGAGAAAATTCTGTCCAGAGCTTGGGTCAGTTTGTGCTACAACAGCAGAGCCTGTCAGGAATGGCCCCTCAGAGAGAAGCACACAGACCTCTCTACAGGACAAAGGAAGGAGACTTTTAACATCTGTTTAAAATGTCTTGTTTCCATGGAGTGTCTGTTTTGCTTTAATGGAGTGTCTGTTCTAATGGAAAAGCTGTTTTCCAAGCTGCACAGAAGTTCCCCCAGCTCTCACCCTTGCCCAGTGCCCTGCCAAAGGGCAGCTTTGCATTCCCCCCATCCCTTCTCCTTCCTTTTCAGCAGCCCACACCAACCCAGAGCAGAAGTGGAACAGAACCAACAGCAAACACGTGTGACTTCTGTATTTCCATGGGGCACTTGGAGCCCAGCTGCTTCCAGGAGAGCTCCACACCCAGCAGAGCATGCAGGCTCCTGCTTCCTTGCCACCCTCAGGAGTGAGGAAACAGCACAGAGGAAGGAAGAGAACAAAGCCCTTTCAGGTGGGAAAGGCTCTGTGTCGTTACTGCTGTTGAATCCAACGCACATCTGATGAGGCAGAGCCCGAAGCTCGGGCCCTGAGGAGGCACAAACGCTTCTAAATATACAGAGAGACTGACTCCCTTCTCTCCCCTCTCCCTGCTTCCCTCCTTTGTTCATTTATTCCCCTCAGAAGAACAAGGCGTCCTCCTCCCCCAGCTGGAAGCGCTGCCTTTCCATGGGAGCAGCAGGACCCGGGGCCTCTGCCTGCATCCCCAACATGAAAAGCTTTTGCAGGAGCCTTCTGCTCAATGAAACACTTCCTTCCTGCTGCCCAGCACGGACACAGGGATGCGTGCTCAATGAGGAACGTGCTCCAAAGGGCTCTCTGGTATAAATTCCCAGGATTAACGGAGCAAGGAGCAGAGCTGGGGAAGCCTGGTACTTATCAAAGGTCTCTTTTGGCTTATTGAGTTTGCTCCCTCACCTCTGCCACTGATGGCACAAAATAAAAGTCTCCTGGCAACTGCTGCTTTCAACCTGCAAGTGCTGAAACACAAAGGAATACCTGAGAATGCTTTAAGTTGCCAAAAAAATGTCATTTCTCCCAGTTGCTTAGTCCTCCCTCGGTGCTATCAATTCTTTATATTGGGGAAGAACAGCAGGGAAAACACAGAATTCATTTGCACCAAGATTAGCCCCTCAACCAACAAAACCTCATGAAAAAAGCCATAATTAGAAGATGCCTGTTTTGGTTCCCGGCCTGTGGAACAAGGACAACACCTGACTTAGCACCAAGTGTCCCCTACCTGTTTGGAGTAGCCTCCATAGATGATGATGTTGCCCTCGGGAGTGGGAGTCATTTGACAGCCAGATCTTGGAGCAGGCCCAATCCCTGCTGGAGCCAGCTTGCTCCAGGTGAAGCAGTCCAGGTTGAAGGCATACACATCGTTGTAGTAGATGTAATCTCTGGGGAGAGCACACGGGCACGTTTTGGGACGGGCACATTCAGGACAGGGTGAAACAGCCCTTCAGAGCTCTGCTCACAGCCCCGTGATCCCACAGCATGGCAGACCCCACTGCAGAAGATGTTTCTACAAGATAAGGATCTGCTAAGATTCAGAGGCCAAAAGTGCTGGGCTGAGCTTTGGCTACAAGGATGGGCAGCTTCTTCAGCGCTACAGTGATTTCTCCCACAGCTGAAGATTTTAAATCAAGATCCCTTTTTCTTGTCTTTCTAACACAAGAATCTACTTCAGTCCCAGTCCTGATGAGGATAATCCTCCCATTAACACCCAGATTTCTGTTACTGGTGAAACTTTGTTGCCTTTTCTAAGGAGGACTCAAACCCCCAGCCACCCACCTTGCACTCTCATGGAAACCTCCAAAGATGATCAGCTGCCTCTTGCACGCAACCATCCGATGTCCACTTCGTCCAGAGGGCCCTCCTGGTGCCCTGAAACACACAGATATTCCATTTATCAGCAAAATCCCCTTTCCTGGCAGTGCATCAGACCATTTTTTATTGAAGTCACCGGCAGCTGAGCTGGCTGAGCTCAGCCTCTCCTGGAAATGGGAACCACGGGGGACGTGGTTGCCTCAATCCGTGTCTGCTTTTCTCCAGAACAGGACCTGTGCTCTTCCTGGAACTCTTGGGATGGCAGCACAGGCAATTTTATTCCTAGAGATAAACCACCCTAACAGCACCCAAAGTCTTTTCAGTGATGACTCAGGAGCCGATTTTTCAGGAGAGTTTCATGAACAGCACTTAACTTGCACAACCGCGGGGAAGACACTCCAAACCGAGATGTTTTCTCCAAGCACCAAGAGACAAAGCCTGGCTCTGACATCCCCCCTCCTTCAGCGTCTTAGGAAATCACGTACCCACAACACCTTCACTCATCCACCTGCAGTTTGGGTATGACACCGAACCAGCGAAAACACTTCATGAATTACTCAGATTTCCTCCAGAACAAAGGCATTGCAGCAAAACAAGTCATCGTTATCATTATCCTACTGAAGGAGGGCAGGGATGGATGGGATGTTGGGAAGGAATCCTTCCCTGCGAGGGTGGGGAGGCCCTGGCACAGGGTGCCCAGAGAAGCTGTGGCTGCCCCTGGATCCCTGGAAGTGTCCCAGGCCGGGCTGGATGGGGATTGGAGCACCCTGGGAAGGTGGAAGGTGTCAGGGCTGGAACTGGATGAGCTTTAAGGTCCCCTCCAACCCAAACCACTCCACGATTCTGTGACTCACTCCATGATCCTACACACTCAAAAGCAGCTCCACATCCCTGCTCTGCTCTTCCAAGCTTTCCTGACCTTTCAGTCAAATGTGCTGCTTCCATTTCCAGAAACAAGCAACACCCCCTCCGTCTGTCACATCCAAAAGGCTCCTGAGGAACCGGGCAGCTGGACACACCATTCCAACATGGATTCACCTTCCTCCACGTTCACCCACAGCGTCACGTGAGAGACAACAAAAACAACTCCAAGAACTTTCAAACAAAGCCAACTTCAGGCCAAACTGGAGGGCGAACAGGGTTTGCTCTGTGTGTTCTCTGCCCTCACAGATGAATCCATCCCATTTTCCCTCGCTGAGGAGTCTCCCAAAGTGCCCAACTGGCACCACTGAGCCCAGCAAGACTCCTCCAACAGGCAGCCTCGAGGTGTGGAAGCGATTGCACAATCAGGGCCTAAATAAAGTTGAAAGCAGCAGCAAACCACACCTGGAGTGGCAGCGGGGAGCTGGGAATGTGGTGATGGATTTCTGTGGAGAGGGGAAATGAGGGCCCTTATTCACCATGGAAAATGACAACCTCACCCCGGTGATAATGAGGAACTCCACCAGAACAGCAGCGTTTGGGGAAGACTGAATTAATATTGATTGCTCGGACTCTTTATTCTAACAGCGAGGAGGTTTTTCCAAGCATTTACTGGGTTTTTAAGTATCACCCTGCAGAACAGCACCTCTGGTATTAATTCCATCAAGCCCTGAAATCATTATTTCCTCTTGCTGTAACAAAGCTCCCGTGTCATTATTCCAGAAGACGGCACTTTAAAAATCATCATTTTTTTTTTTTAAGGAGAGAATGAATTAAAACCCAACATGAGCACTAAAATCCTGTTCCCGGAGAGCACCTTGTGCCTTGTTTCTCAAACAGGTTTCCTCCAAGTTCAAAATCAATTCTGAACAATAAAAGGCTTATTCACTGATGTGTTTTAATAAAGCTCCCACAAATGTAGAATTAACTCCAAGTCACAAATGGCACGGTCAGGCAGGACTGGCAGTGATGCAGAACCTCATCCCCACTCCAGAAGGATCTTCCTGCAACTTGTTTTCCGAATGCAAACTCTTCCCTTTTACCTGTTTCACTGCTCCTGCTCCCAAAGAAACCTTTTGGAAATGGTTTCCCAGACTTTATGATTAATGCTCTATTTCATGGGGTTGACACCAGAAAGCAGACATGTGGGAGGGAGCTGTAAATTCTCCAGACTTTTTTTTAAAAATAGATCAAAAAGTCTGGCTAAGGACCGGCTCTACACATGTACAGCATGGGGCTGATGTGGGCTGCTCCATAAGGAATTTCCTTTTGCTCGTGGAGTTACTCTGGGACTTGTAGTAACAAACCAGACCTGAATTCAGCCTCCAGATCCATGAATTACTTGTCCCAGTGGCTACAGGCTGCAGGAGTTACCTCTTCATCCAGAGGATGCTCAGGGAATGCTCAATAATAATAAAAGTGGGGATGAAGAGAACACCCCATCAACAGGGCACTTCAGGACACAGCACTTTTATCCTTCAGAGGAAGCTGAACTCAGGATTTGTGTTGTTTTACACCTTTCCCTGTGACTGCCCTGGTGCTGGGGTCAGTGGCACACACAGATCCTGTCCCCTCGCGTTTGGACACTCAGGTGGAAGGTGAGAAGGGAAAACACAACTGGCACAGGGCCCAAAATCCTCAATTCCAACTTCTTGCTCAGTCAATGCACAGATGTACGTTTGTTTCCTGATCTACCAAAGAACCAGCTCATTTCTGGGCTGACAAACTACTTGATTTACACAAAAACACCCTTCTTTTCTTCAAGCATTTCCTACCTGGTGCGGCAGGACCTGATTTTTCTGGTGAGCAAAGAGAGGCATCCATCAGACACAAGCTCCAGTTAAACAGGCACTGGTGAAACTGGGATACTTACAGCACCACATCCCATCAAATCCTACAGGAAGTATCATCAGCATTCCAGAATTTCAGTGAAGGGAGCTACGCTGGCTCAAATGACAACTCCAGAGGAGGGATGTGGCAATTCCCAAGCACGAGCCCCAAGGATGCTCCCTGCCTCCCCCTGAGGGAGTGCACTGGGCCACAGGGAGCTGAGTGGGAATGTTCTGTCTGGGAAGGAATGAGGCAATTAGGTTAAAATATTGCTGCTCAAAGGCAGGGTAACAAACAGTTCATGGACTGAGGAAACCTCGTGCATCACACACAAGATAAGGTGCTTGCACTAAGTCAAAGTCAGCTGCTGGCACGGCTTCTAACGGGCTGGGATTTGCTGTGTTTGGATCATCTTTGTGCATGCAAAATGCAAGGAAACACAGCTAAATCTTGCTAAATATAGCAACTTTTAACTCTGTCAGGCTGCCTGGCACCACTGTGCTCTGTGCGAGGAGAAAATGGAGCTGCACTTCCCCAGCACAGGGAAGTTTTCACAGTTAGTGAAGGTTTTCTGTTCCCCAGTGTTTCACAGTCAAGCCCCTCGCAGCACCAGGTTTGTGGCAGGAAGCGTAGGCCAGGAAGGACAATGTAATTGTCTGGAATCTGAACTGTGGGGCTGGAATAACCAGATTTCCTAGAATTTCAAGTTTAGATCACAGCAGGGTCATCTTGGACAAACCAACATGTCAAACCCACCTGGAACGGGGCACTCGTGATCCTTCCCGTGGGAACAGAAAGGGAAACCTCGCCTCTCTTGTCCAGACATTTCTTCATGAATAATTAATTCTCTTTATTATTTGCACTAAAATGACATCTTCTAAACCCAACTCTAGTCTGTACCCCATGTCTGTCACCTGGCATTTACTGGGGTAACACTGGCACCACACGGGATACACGGAATTATTGCCTGGCCTGTGTGGAGGCTCTTTGTGCCAGGGATGGTTCCCCACCACGACCCAACAAATGGGAAATGCTGAGGGAAGTGAAGTACAGCAGGTATCAGGATCAGAGCTTTAAAAGAAGCAGGAAAAAAAAATCCCTTGTAGAACTCAACAATCATCTCAACAATTTCCTCTTCCCCTTTCCAAGCAGGCTCCTGATCTACATGGCACATGGAAAAGCAAAGAGGCAGCAGCACCTGGAGTTTCATGCTCAGCCAGGTCAGCATTAAAACAAAGCCACTCCCTCCCACTGCCTCACTAATGCAGCTCCTGGAGCTCAGCCCAAGGATGGGGAGGGGATGTGCTTTGTCTGATTCCAACACTGGGACCAGGGCATGGGTGTTCCCAAAATTCCAGCAAGGCTCAAGGACAGAGGGCCATCCAAACACGGCAGGAAGCTCAAATGGAGTGGGCTCCAAATTCCCACTTGCCAGGCACTATCAATGTTCCCACTTTGCAGGGAGAGGGAAAAAGGGGAGACAGGCATAGTGAGTCACTGTGTGACCTCAGGCACGTGCCAAGGCAGAGCCAGGGTCTCCAACCCTGCACAGCTCATCCCAAACCACCCTCAGCTACTGTGCAAGCAGAGGCAGACACAGGTGACAGACCCCACGCTCTCTAACAGGGTGAGAGACACAGATAACAAACCCCACGCTCTTCATAGGGTGAAAAGGGATCAGCCTGGGCAAATCTGGTGTTCCCACCTGAAGGAAGAGCACGGAGCTCCTAAGTGACCAAAAGCTGCTGCTTTTCCCAGCACACCTGGAGGGTGACCTGGAGCTCCAGCCCACCCAAAGCTGTGTTCTGTGTACAAGACAATCCCAAAGTCCGAGAGGAAGCCAATGCCAAACTCAGACCCAAAGCCAATCTCCTGCCTCTCAGTCCACTGGGTGTCACACCAGAACTCTCACGAAAATACAAACATGAGCAGCCAAAGCGAGGAGCCAAAGGTTAAGGAAACATCAACAGAGGACTTTGGGCCAGATCCACTGAAAATATTTACACCTTCACTCCTGTCAGAAACTACCAGGGCATTTGGCACCTGTTTCCTTTGACAGGTCTGAATTACAGGCTTGTTTATCCCAAGGAATCTCAAGGCAGCAAATGCCAGTTGCCAGGGATGAAGTTACAGATACAAACTGGCTTCTCCAGTCATGTTAAAATTGGGAGATCCTTGCACAGCCCCCATTGGAGGGGCCCAGGGAAACAGAGCACCAGTTTTGGACATCTGCACCTGCCAGGGTTGGGAATAGAGAGCTGTTCATGATACTCTTCCCTTCAGTTAAGCAACACCCAGGCACACCCTCGCCCCAAAAATCACACATTAAATAAATCAGCTTTGGTCTCAACAGACTTGGAACACATCTCTCATTCCCACTTCTTTCTGGAGGTGTCTTCTCCACCCCTTCGAGGATGGGCACCTCTGTATTTAAGGGAGAGCTGGGAAATCACAGCACTGGACCAGGAATCAAACTTGGATCATGCTGGCACAGCCCCTCCTGGGGCCAACACCAAAGAATCACTGAACACCAGGGATCTCAGGGATCACCTGGTCCAAATTCCTTGGCCAAAGTATGGTCCGGACATGAGGGCCCAGCACTTACTTGATCTGTTCCCAGGTCTTGGTGGCCAAATGCAGGACCCAGAGATCTTTGTAGTGGTAGAACTGCTCCCCGTTGGGAGAGGCAAACTCCCCCCCGAAGATCCAGAGCTGCCCCCCAGCCGTGGGCACCACAGCTGCCTGCAGGAGAGGGAAGAGCTGGATCAGAGAAGGATTCCAAACCAGGCACAGAACTTCACCAGTCAAGCACACGGCTCCAAATCCCAGGGAACAACAGCAGCTCTCTGGGGCTGCAGGAAGGAGAATTTGGAATAAAAGGTACTCAGTGTTTAGCACACCTTCCCTAGAGCAAGGGAAAGCTGGCCAAGGAGCTGGGCTCTTCCCACTTCCTGTGGGAAGTTCAGAGCTTCCTAGGAAACACCTTGGGATTGGTTCAACAAAAATTGTTCAACTCTCTCTGTTCAAAAAAAAAAAAAACAAACAAAAGAAAGAAAACAAAAGAAGGAAATGTGCAACATTTGGACAAGAGGAGAGACTGTTACTGCTTTGATCGTGTCATAGCACACAGGGGTCTTTTTGTATGTTGTTTTTGCACAGAGCAGCACCAAAACACCTCTGGCATGCCAGCTGCCAGTCAAAAGCAGGCAGGAGAGCAAGGCTCTACTTCATTAAAATTATCTGTGTTAGGACCAAGGAAGAAGAAAGGAATCCCAAAAAGGAAAAGCTGTGGCTGTGCAAATTTCAATTTGTGTTTTTTCCAGGGTACCCATCACAGATCAACTTTGGGATAATCTCTTCCCTCACAAGGCTTCATTCCGTGCCTGTCTCTCCCAGCAAAAGAAGATTTTGAGCCCCACACAGGACCATGCCCTGCCATAAACCAGCCCAAACACAAAATGATTAAATAAGAAAATCCAGGGTGTGCTTTCAGGCAGGATTTGTGGGAACATGAAGTTACCTGAACAAAGGGGATATGTGCCTGAATTCCATAGGCATCCAGTGCTTAAAAGCTTAAGGGGAAGCTTTATGCAACAGCCTGCTCATACTTGTGGGTGACCTTTCCAAGAGCTGGCTTGAAATTCATGACAAAACCAAACCTTTTCCTTGAACAACTGCCAACACCTGCCCTCAGCTCCTCTCACCTCCACTCCAACAGTGGATCATGTGTCAGAGACCAGAGATGACAAGTAAAACTGGAAACATGCACCTGCCACCCCCAGACACACTTCTGCTCAACCCTGAGCTATGCATCAAACACAAAGCCACAAGGAAGAGACACCACTCAGCTCGTGAGGCTGAACTGCCCCCTGTGAAACCATAATTAATTATCGGGCAGAAAACGCTGCTGAAGCAGGACTCCTCAGTTTATTGCTGTTGTGATCCAGCTGCAGCTCCTGATCTGCTCCCTTTGGATTGAGCTGCTCGACAGCCACCTGCTGGCTACTGGAATGCGGCCTCTGAAATCAAGTTCTAGTTTAAACAACACAAAGTAGCCCAAAAATCAAGTCAGGATCTTTCAACTCAAGGAGACACAGCTCGGAGCAAGACTGGCATTTAATAACGTAACGAGGGGATGTGAACCTAATTGGGGTGTTGGATCTTACCAGGGAGCTCTGGAGAGCTTTGGGATGGGTAGGAAAAGGACACTCACATTCTGTATGGCAGCTTTGGGAAGGTGCCAGTCACCCACTGGCTGCAGCAGGTAAGAAAATCTATCAGCTGGTGAGGGCCAAAGACCTGCAAGAAATACAAGTCTTTGGTCCAGTTTCTACTGTGCAGGTGTTCACATAAAGTAAACAAACCCAAATCCTTCACCCTCACAAGCAGCCAGTGACCTGGATTTCCAGAGGGGTGGAGAAGAGCCCAAGACCTCCCTGCTGGCAGCAGTGGCAGTGTCTGGGCTGCTCACGGATGTAGGGCTGTGGCCATGAAGGGAATAATGCACTCTGGCCAAATTCTAGTTTGAAAATTCAGGGCCTTCTCTGGGATTATGGATTTGAGCTGGTCCTTGTACAATGCAGCAAAGAGAATTCGTTTCTAAAGAACAATCTCCCCCCGAGCTCTGCTCGAGTCCTGCCACATCGACAGATACAACCCCAAATCTTCATTCCACACTGGACACTTCCAGAGGACACCCAGGGATCACAGCACCTTGGACAGGCTTGGACAGAGCTGAAGTGACACCCCTGGCAGCCCGTTACAAGGACAACAGAGAGAGGCAAGAAACCCTCAGGAGGTGAAAAGATTAAAAACCCTCCTCCCAAATCATCTTTAGAACAATTCCAGCTGCTGCTCTGGCAGCCAGAGCTTTACCTGGTGAGCACAACGCCTCGGGGGTGGGTTGGGGATCTCCAGTTTGGCCCAGCTGTTCTTCCTGATGTGGTAAACGTAGAGCTCATTGTACAGGTAGGTCTGTGAGGCAGGGACAGGAAACAGCAGCTCAGCCCAGCTCAGGTCAGCACGGCAGAATTGGGGGTGAGGACTGCAAAGCACAACCTCCTCAGCGGGCAGGGAAGGAGGACAAGGAGCTCCTGCACTGCACTGGGAGGCAGCAACTGTTCCACCGGGCTGGGATGTTCCTTCTCACACCACTGGTGACAGCTTGAGACACGAGGATTTAAAAAGCTGGAGCTTAACACAGATGTTCAGGTTAAAGCTGCTCAACTCCACCAGCAAAGAACAGCTCCAGGTGGTGAGAAAAAGCAGAATTAGTTTAGCACTTCTCACTGGGTAACCCCGAGGTGGCCAAATGTCACTGCCAGGCTGGAGTTTTCCAGAGCAGTTTGCCTCCAGGAGCACAACAACCACCTGCAACCTGGAGAAATTCAGGAACAAGAGCGTTCCTGGGTGCAATAATTTGCTGCTGCTCCCATCTCCAAAGCAGGCAATGCCTTGGCAGCAGCAAAGGTGCAGAAATATCTTGTTTTGAGAAGTGGAAGAAATCCTTCACTAGCTATCCCAAACGAGGGGCAGATACGGCTACAATTAAGTCTGGAGAAATTATGAAGCCCTGAAATATTGATGCTGAGACAATCACTCTGACTCCTTAATGGGTTCCAGCGTGTCTCCTTCCTGCCAACTGCTCAGCCACGAGACAGAGCCATGGCAGAATTAAAAGGCTATTTTGCTCTCATTCAGGGACAAATACATATTTTATGACTCTGCCTCGAATTTCCCTTCAAATGAGACTCGTGCAAATTACAGGAAAAGGAGGGAGGGGGGAGACAAAGAAGAAGAAAATGAAGTATACATTACTTTTTGGCCATTGAAATATTCACCTCCAAAAAGGATCAGCTCATCTCTCTCGGGGTGAGCGCAGAGGGAGCAGTTCAGCCTGAAAGAAAAAAAGAGGATGGAAAAAACAGATCTGAAAGTCCTTAAAACCCCAAACCTTGGAGCCTTTAACTCAGGCACCAGCACCTCTGCCCTCCAGCCACAAAGGTCTCTCCATCATCTGCCAAATTACCCTGCTGTGACCTTCACCCCAGGGCTAAAAACTTCTCCAAAGAAATTAATTTCTTCCAAAACTTCCAGCAAGATGAATTGGGCGCTGTCTGAGAGCCTCTCCTATTTCAGGAGCACACGTTACTCCGTGATTTAACTCCCCCTTTGACGTGAGCTCCTGAATTTTAATGCTGGGGTGGCAGGGACAAAAATGACTTTTATGAGGGCACAGAACTCTGGGCTGTCTCCTCTCCATTTATCTGCGCCATTATTCTGCACTTGCTGCTGGTCACTGCTCTCCTGAATACCCCAAATATGTGAACTAATAAAGTGGTTTTTACATCATGACACAACCTTTTGCCTCTGAATTCCCTTCAGCCCTCTAGCCTTTATTCCCTTTAGCCCAAATCCAAAACTTCCTCTTCACTTTTATCTTCTCTCAAAGCCCTGAAATCTAACTCTGCTTTGCCTCTTTTGTGCTGATGGGATGGTTAAAAAGTGGATTTTGACGCCCAAAAAAAAGGCTTTTGGTCTCTTTTTAACCAGAAATTCAGTATTCCAGGTGTTTCATAACTCCAGATATCAGGTATTTTCTTACTCCACATATCAGCTATGTCTTTCACTCTTGGGAAATAACTTCACATAAATAAATGCCATTAAAAGCACCCCCAACTGCTCTGCAAGTGGCAGCCAAAGCCTCACACAAGCTCTTACCTGGGTGAGGGGGGTGGGCAGGATGACTCAATTACTTGGGTCTTTTTAGCATCCAGACTCTGGAATTCTGCTATCAGGGCTTCAAGATCCTCCTGGAAATAAAAAGCCAGACACGAGCTGCTTGATGAGCACACATGAAACCAGCACTCACTCCCACAATTTCCCTTTTTTTTTAAAAAAGAAGAAAATAACTGCCCAAATACAACTGGAAACTCTTTTACATCCAGAGAAACCTCGTGTATCTTTATTCCCTTTCAACTTCACTCAATTCAAACCAAAATCTGCCCCGCCCCCCAAAACTGCCAACAGACCAAGGGCAGAAGAAGCAGCAGGAGGGAGGTTCTGAGCCAGGGTCTCTCCTACAGCCCCCCACTGCTCATCTCCTCCCTTCAGGTCACCTTTCTGAAGGTGTGGGCCGAGCNAGAAGAAAGTAACTGCCCAAATACAACTGGAAACTCTTTTACATCCAGAGAAACCTCGTGTATCTTTATTCCCTTTCAACTTCACTCAATTCAAACCAAAATCTGCCCCGCCCCCCAAAACTGCTGACAGACCAAGGGCAGAAGAAGCAGCAGGAGGGAGGTTCTGAGCCAGGGTCTCTCCTACAGCCCCCCACTGCTCATCTCCTCCCTTCAGGCCACCTTTCTGAAGGTGTGGGCCGAGCAGAGATTTCCAAAGGGTGGGAATTCTGCCTCTGCAGCATGGAATCAGCTCTCCCTGCAGCCAGGACACATCTACAGGCACACCTCCCATGCCTTTAAGTTTTGAATTAGGCCATTAACACCAGGTCTTGACGAGGGGAAAGTCGCTGTTTTGAGGCTTAAGTACAAGCAGCCCCGCCAGGAGTGTGAGAAACAAGGATTTTCGTTTGCTTTTAAGACCAGAAGAAAAGGATGAAGAGGATGGAAAGCAAGAAAGACCCTTAAACTGTGTTTTCCGGTCCTGCTTTTACACCTGCTCTCACACACAGGGGATCCCATGGGATTTAACCAAGTAACTGATTCTGCTTGGAATCAGAGAACCAAGGACTTTAAAGCTCGTCCCATTCCACGCCCTGCCATGGGCAGGGACACGTTCCACTATCCCAGATTGCTCCAAGGCCCGTCCAGCCCGGCCTGGAACACTCCCAGGGATCCAGGGGCATCCCTGGGAGTCCAAGTTCAAGGAGGTCCGGACAAGGCTCTCCGGCCCATGGTGGGTTGCTGAGGTGTGTGCGCAGGGCCGGGGGTCGGACCGGATGATCCACGTGGGTCCCCTCCAACTCGGGATATCCCACGCTTCCCTGATCCACGCTTTCCCTGGACAGCCCAGGTTCCGTTCGGATTCGCTCCTCTGCTGCCAACCCTGCCCTCAGCCTTCCCCCCGCACCCACAGCGGCCCCGCGCCCGTCACCTCCTCCTTCTTGGCTCTGCGGGACACCTTCTTCTCCATCTTGGCCGCCGTCTTCTCGGCGCCTTTCCCCTTCTTGTCGCGCTTCCCTTTCTTCCCCATGTCGGCGGGGCCGGGATGCCAGGGGATTCCAGAGGGATCACACCGGGACGGGACCGGGATACGCCGGGACCACACCGGGATCACAGCGGGCCGGGATACTCCGGGA
>VXAZ01007605.1:96290-175401 GCA_013399875.1 Gymnorhina tibicen
CTGCCGCGCCGGCGGACTCGTGGCCGCCGCCCGCGCTGAGGGAGCGCTGCGGGAGCTCCGCGGGCCGCGGCCGCCCCGAGCCGGCGTCAGGAGCCCCGCAGCGCCGGGGAGAGGGGTTAGTGCAGCCCCGCACGCCGGCCGGCACCGCCCGCACAGCCCTGGCACAGTTTGGGCACGTTGGGGTTGATGCCCGCCCCGAGCAGAACGTGGAGCCCACAAAATGGCCCCCTCCCCTCACACAAAATGGCCCCCCCTCAGGGGAGGGCAGGCGAGGACATGGGGGGCACAGGCTCGAGGGGAGGCTCAGGCTGGACGAGGGGACGGCAGCAATGGCCATAAACTGAACCACAACAAGTTCCACCTCGGCGTGAGGGTGGCAGAGCCCTGGAACAGCTGGCCCAGGGAGGTTAAGGAATCTCCCTCTCCGGACACATTCCAACCCCACTTTGGATGCGTGCCTGTGTCACCTGCTCCAGGTGGTCCTGCTTTGGGCTGGATGATCTCCAGAGCTCCCTTCCAACCCTAAATATTCCCTGATTCTGTGACGAGGATCGATTTATTCACTTGTTAAACACTGGAAGGGGCTGCCCAGAGAGGTTTGGAGTCCCCATCCCTGGAGATGTCCAAGGAAGGGCTGGAGGTGGCACTCAGTGCTCTGGGCGGGTGACGAGGTGGGGATCGGGCACAGCTTGGACTTGGTGATCCTGGAGCTCTTTTCCACCCTCAGTGATCCTGGGATTCTGTAATTCCATCACCTGAGACATGAGACCAGGCCTGGGGGAGGCCCTGTGCAGAGATAAAATAAAAATAAGCCACGGGCAGAATTCCCCGGGGATTGGGGCGCTGTGCAAGTGTTTTCATTTCCAGCGGCAAACTTTTGGGAATGGGGTTTATCCAGGCCACTCTCCAAGTCCTGAGTTGTTGGAGAGCCAATGTAAGTACAGGCACTGTCAGGTGATGCCGGGCAGCATTTTTCCCTCAGTGATGGGGAAGGAATAATGATGATTTACATGGTGTTTCACGCAGGTGCTGAGCCCAGGGAAAACTCCTGGGAAAACAGCTACTTGAGCACCTAAGGGTGTAAATAGGGGTTGAAATACATCTTTCTTGAAATACATCTTTGAGCTGCGCATCAAAATCGCCCCCATGATTGTTTCTTGCAGAGCAGAAGGAATACAATCATTATCTTTTCCACTAAATTCCCGCAAAACCCCTCACTGCCTGGAAGCAGGGTGGTTTTCTCCACCCCAAACCAGCGAGGATCTCCACTAAGGCACAGCTCAACACCCACCGAGTTATCCCAGACATCCAGCACGTGCCACGGAGTTGCAGGACGGATCCTTTGCTGTGAACATCCACCTGCTCTTGAACCCGGGATCAGGGAAGCACAGGCCCGGAGCACGGAGGGAAGAGCTGGGGAAGTTATTTTGAGGTTGCGGAAAACGCACGCCGTGAGCAGCACTTTGTTTTTCTGTTCGTTCTCAAAACACTGCGGTTCCAGCTCAAGCTGCAGCGTGTCCGTGTTTACGTGCAGGAAGGGGAACAGAAACTACGGAGGCACCGGGTCAAGTGAGTGGGACAATTGCAATTCCCAGATGTGGGAGCTCTGCCGAGTTCCCTGACACTACAAACGGGCTCGGAAGTTTCCCCGCTGCTCCTCGGGCTTCAACCTCAAAAAGACACCAGTGTGTGAAAACACGTCCCCTCCTGGTGTCTGCAGGTCAGCAATTCCTCTGGGTCCGGATCTTCCAGCACTTTTTAGGGGGGCTTTGAAACGAAAAAACTGCGTTTTTAGGAAATGAACCCTCAAAGTCTTCACCTGCTGAGGGAGCGAGAAGTTTTTCACCTCTTGCACGTCCAGCCCCACTCACCCCTTTTTGGTGCTTCGTCATTCACGGATATTTCCATGAGTTCGGAGATTCTCCAAGCTCAGCTCGCTTTCTCACCCCTTTCTTTTCCGTGTTTCTGGTGCAGTTTCGGATGTGCGGGGTCGTTCGGAGCTGGCTGCCCCGCGGGGCAGGACGCTGCTGGTGTGAGTTCTCTGATCTCTTGAACTGCCCAGCCCGGTTTCTCACGGGGGATGGGAGAAGGGAGGGCGGGGGGCACAAGCAAAGCTTTGCGCTGCACTTTGGGAATGCAAAGCACGACAGGAGCGTGAAGCAGGGCGGGAATTCCTCAGGGATAAACACAGCCCTGCTCCGCTGTTGAGGAGTTGCTGTGTCCACCATGGGGACTTAAGGGATGAGTCTGCCTCAAAAGGATGAGGGTAAAGATGAGACTAAAGACCTGAGAGCACCAGCATGCCCTAAAACATCAATTTGAGACTCCAGCACTGACTTAGGTGAGCTCTTTCCACAAGCTTCCCATCAGCCAGGATGGGAAAGGCCACTCCACGTTCCCACAGTCCCACCAACATCTGCACACAGCTGGCAGACAGCTGTGGCTCCGAGCTGGGGCGCACACACACACAGAGCTCCCACGCCCCGATGTCCCACACTCCTTTCTGTTGTGTCTCAGGTTCGGTCCCTGCTTTGTTTGGAGGAACATAAGCTGGACTTTGGCTGTGCTTGCACATTTCGTGCTCTGAAGTCGTCCCGTGCTGTTGTCTCTGGCAGCCCCTCTCCGGCTCTGACCTATACAAAGCCCACGTGGTTCGACTTTGTTATTTCTTTACAGTCTGGAATATGCTCATTCAACAGGATGGTAAATCCAGCTGTATCAGCAAAGTAAAGAATAACAGGCATGAAAGCCTCAGAAAAGGCTCAAAAGCTTTTTCCCACAAGTCTTCTTTGTGTGCTCTAACACTTGATTTATGTTTCCCTTGTTAATGCTTTCCGAAGCCAGTAGCAAGGAAGGACTTAATGCCACAGATTAAGCGGGAGGACATGCTGACAGCACAGGAACTAAATCAACCAAAAAGGCATTGCAGTGGTTGGAATTGCTGGTGTTGGACCTGTCTGTATGGAAAGAGGAGGATAAAGATAAGCCCTGCAAACAGAGAGAGCTGCGGGGCTGCTGATGGGGAGTGTTTCATGGAATCATGGAATGGTTTTGGTTGGAAGAGATCTTAAAAACCACCTCATCCCACCCCCTGCCATGGGCAGGGACAACGTCCACTATCCCAGGTTGCTCCAAGCCCTGTCCAGCCTGGCCTTGGACACTTCCAGGGACGAGGAGTCCAACCACGCTGGTGGGATGCACCACAGCGGGAGTTCGGAGCGCTGCCAGGGAACACAAACTCATGGCAGTGACATCTGGGAACACGGGGGTGTCAGAGAAGTTCAGCAGAGCCAGGGCTCCGAGTGCCCTGGGACATGTCAGGATGCTCAGGAAAAATAATTTTCTTTTTTAACTGCTCTGTGGTAAAAACCCCAGAAAATCATGGAATTGTTAAGGTTGGAGCAGGCCTTTAAGATCATCAAAGCAGCGCCACATTCACCGCTAACCACGTCCCCAAGTGCCACGTGCACATGGTTTTCACACACTTCCAGATATGAGGACTCCACCACTGCCCAGGACAGCCTGTTCCAGGGCTTGACAACCCTTTCCATGAAAAAATGTCCCCAGCATCCAATCTAAACCTCCCCTGGCAAATCCTGAGGCCATTTCCTCTCATCCTGTCACTGGAAGCAGCTTCACGCAGGAAAACTTCACGTGGTGAGTCAAAATAACCTTTGGTCTCCAGGCACGGGCTGCAATTTTCCTCCTCCACGCAGATAAAATCGGGAGAAATCCACCCAAAATGTGCCCTCCAGGCTCTGGTGCCAGCCAGAGTCGTTCATCTCCAAAGGCAAATCCAGCTGAGGGAAAAGGCGTGTCCATAACCAAGGCTCGCTTTGAAAAAAGTCGGGAATTCTTGGTTTTTATCCTGGCTATGCTGACAGTCCAGCAGAGGCCCCTCAATCCCTGCGTATGCCGGGAGCACCTGGAGCCGGACTGGGAGCAGGCAGGCGGCTGCTGCTCCATTCAAGGCTCATTTATAACCAGGAGCTGATAAAATCTCCCAGCCATTGAATTGGCTTCCTGGATTTTCTGTTTGGAAATCGGTGCTTTAATATCTCGAGAACAGAGGAAGCCAAGGAAGGCAGAGGCTTCCCCTGAGGGAAATACAAAGCGTGGCTGTATCCAGATACACCTCCCAAGGGACATCCATCTAAATCCATCAGCAAAGTGCCAGGCTTGAGGCCAAAAATTCCCCGTGAAGCTGTGAAAGCCCTTACTTTTGCCATTCCAGTAGGATTTCCTTGGGGTTTCTGCACTTTTTGAGAGGAAAATTGGAGCAAATAAATAGGAATGTCAGAGCAAAGGAGCCTGAGTCTCCCCCCATCTCTGATCTCTGGTTTTAACTGGTTGTGGATTGGGAGAAATACAGAATTTCTGGTTTGTGTAAAGCAGCTGACCCTGCCTCTGAGGGTGCTGAGGGAACACTGACAGTGCTGGGATCCACCTTCTGTGCCAGAGCAGGGAGACTGTGGAATTATTTCAGCTGTTCACCAGGAGCAGCTGCCGCATGAGAAGGGTCTGTTCCCACTGTTCACCGGCTTTCCAGCTTATCCCCACCCTCAAAAGCACCAGAATCCCAAAATTCCCTTCAGGGAAAGGTTCTGGTGACTCAATCCCAGCACACGTGTGTGCTCACATCTCCGAGTAAGCACGGCAGGACGGGGCTCTTGGAGGAATGGCTGTTTCCATGCTCTTCCAGCCCGACTTCCACCCAAATTTCTCTGCGAGTGTCACCGCCCTCCTTTGCTTGTCCTTTATCAGACACCAGGATTGCTGCAGGGACCGGGCTTTGGTGCCATTGTTTCATCAGGGCAGCTTTGGTGGGGGTGTTTGGGGTGTGCCCGCGGTGCCACCGAGCTGTGATGGGATTTACCAGCCCAGAACCGAGGCTGCTCCTGGGGGAAGTGCTCCAGCAGCTGCTCCGAAAGGCTCTGCCCAGCTCTTGCCACATTGTCTGGGACACCGACCCCCATCAATCTGCTCCTGCCGTGTGCCAGCACCACAAGGGCCATGAGAAAGCAGAAATCTTAGACTGTCTTTATGTCTGTCCTGGATCTTCATTAATTAGGCCGGTGAACCATTAATTAGGCTACCTAAGCTTCTTTAGAGATGCTTAATCTTCCTGGGCAAGCAGGGCTCACAATATCAGGGATGGATCCAGCTGACACCAGCTGAAACTGCTTTTCCCTGCCCATCACCAGCCTTGTTTTGCTCTATTCCCAATTTGCTTATGAGCAAGTTTTGATATTTTTCCACTCATTTGTGCCCCAAGCTGACCCAGAAGCACTTCAAATGCTTTGTCATTACACAGGTTCCTGGCTCACGTGGAGTCAAGGTTTTGTTGGTCCAGGGGCACAATCTGGGGCTCAACCCCGTATCTTTGAACCCACTTTGAAATTTCTAAAGAAATAATTGGGTGAACCTGAGAGAAATAAAGTGAGTAAAAGGAAACCTCGGAAAATCAGGGGTGAGAGTGAGAAGCGAGTCCTGGCCATAAGAAGTGAGGTCATATTGCTCAGAGAGCAAAGCAGCCAAAAATACCTTCAAATCTCCTGCCCTTATGCAAAGGAACATTTTTTTCGCCTGTTACTCAGACTCGGAGTCTGATGCAACCCGGGCTGGAGTGGAGTCAGCATGCAGTGGCTGCGGAGCCCCAGGAGGTGTCAGCGCCAGCGCAGCCCCGCTGCTGCTGCTGCAGCTGCTGGTGCTGGAACACCCGCCCCGGCCTTGCATCAGCTCCGAGCAGGGCTCAGGGTTCAGAGTGCGGATGTCCCGGCTCCGAGCACAGCTCAGGGTTCAGGGGTGCTGATGTCCCGGCCCTGAGCACAGCCCTGGATTCAGGGGTGCGGATGTCCCGGCTCCGAGCACAGCCCTGGATCCAGGGGTGCTGATGTCCCGGCTCCGAGCACAGCCCTGGATTCAGGAGTGCGGATGTCCCAGCCCTGAGCACAGCCCTGGATTCAGGGGTGCTGATGTCCCAGCTCTGAGCACAGCCCTGGATTCAGGGGTGCGGATGTCCCGGCCCTGAGCACAGCCCTGGATCCAGGAGTGCAGACGTCCCGGCCCTGAGTACAGCCCTGGATTCAGGGGTGCGGATGTCCCAGCTCCAGGAGGCCAGCAGGGAAGCAGCACAATGTTCTCCAGTGAGCAGAGATTGTTGAAATGGAGAAATCCTCTGTATTTCAGTTTTTCCAGCTTCAGGACAGCCTCAGGAATTCAGTGCTGGAGAAAGTATTTCCACTATTAATCCCATGTTTTTGCTGAAGAACGAGTCCAAGCACATTCAGGGACACCTGCTCTGCCACGAGGTGCCTGCACAGCCCACGGTTGTTTTTTGGGATACACCATCTCCAGCGCAGAGCCTGCGGTGGGTGCTGCAGAGGACTGGCCACAGTTCTCAGCACTGTTTGCCCTCAGAAAGCAGATACAAATTCACTTAAAAATAACCCTAAATGCTGTATTAACATCCAGTTATCTTACAGCCAGCGCTCAGTTCCCAGCAGAAACTCTTCCTCACAGGGCTCAGAACATTTGAGAGATGTTTCTCTGATGGGGAAGGAAGTGCTGGGGGCAGATGAAATCGGCAGTGAGGTACAGCCAGGCTGTGGCAGGGCAGGGTTTAGTGTCCCGCTGGCTTTTGTTGCAATCCAGGGGACAATGCCCTCATTCAGGTGACCTCCAGCACCAATTTTGCTCTGTCACTTCTAAGGGAGCCACAGGGACCTGGGCTCAGTGGCTCACCTGTGTTCAGGGGGAGCGATCTTGTGGCAGGGAGGATGAGGAGGATTCCGTATATATTACCAGAAAAAGGTTTAATTGAAACATCAGAGAAAAAAATGACTGAGTTCCAGCAGAGTGAGACTGGCTGGGGTGTCTGTGAAATTTCCACAGCTGTGTCTAAGCCCCTGCGACGCCAATTTCTGTCAAAGAGAGTGGGAGGGAGTCAACCTGTTCTGTGGAAAGAGTGGGTCTGAAACATTCCTCCCTGTCCTCCCATGCCCAGCTTTCACAGCCGAGCAGGTGAAGGACAGGGCCCGACCCTCAGTGGTTGATTTTTACCCACCTCAGCCCTAACAACAGTGACATTGCTGACAGCAATTCTGGTTTATCTCCGCAAAAACCCGCTGACCCTGGCCTGATGGGTGAGTAGGTTTTTCCACAACTGACTGGCATTGCCTTTCCTGGTGGTGCTGTGACAGCCTTTGGGATCAGATTATGGATTTACTGCCCTACCTGCTGCTGTCAAGGCATTTGACAAGGCTTTACCAGTTGGAGCAAGGCTCTGGGGAGGATTTGGTGTGTTGTGCTCCAGTTCAGTCTGGTTTCCTGAGCCCCCTCAGCAGAGATAACTCCTTACATCTCTTATCTTGCTCAGCCTTTACCCTCAGGAAACGATGACCCTGGCAAGATTCCTTGTGGTTTTGCAAAAACGAAAGAAATATTTGTTCATTCTCAGTGGCTTAAAAAGGTACAAGTGGGTGTGTTTAACCACTCTCTTGAGCAGAAATGTTCTGCTGAAGCATTAACCTGCGGGAGGAGGAGCTGCTCTGCTGGGGTCAGTGCAGGAGACACGGGAGAGCTCTGCTCCATGGTTGAAATTTTATTGGATTTCCTCTTTCTCACTCTTCCCTGCGAACCCCCAAAGTCTCAGCAGACCCTCTAGGAATGGCTGGCAATTTAGGGACCGTGAAATGTAAATAAATTTTCTTTTTCCTTCCGGCAGAACATGGAGTGTCATTTAGAGAGCCCCCCACCTCCTCCCAGCACTGTGCTCCTGTGTGGCTGCTTGGATGGATTCAGACTCCAGCAATTTAGATTTTAAAAGATGACATCACATCCGCTCCTGAACATGTCTGGGGGTGTTTTTACAGACGTGATGTAACGGGTGATTGTCCCATATCTCTTTATCACTGACTCAGGTTTTGAAGAAAAGGTCTAATTTTAACCTGCAATGTCAGTTAAGCGCTTCCACCCTGTCTCATGAACTGTTCTCTCCGAAAATAACCACTTTGGTTTCCTGACCTGTCATTTCTGTTTTCTAGAAAAGACAGACTCGCACCGGAAGGCCAACCCCGGGTGTCAGGGACACGTCACAGCTGGGGTTTTCTGCGCTGCCTGAATGGAAAGCAGGAGTTCCGTTCCGACTGCAGGAACAACGACCTCGCACACCACACCCCATCCATCCCGCCGGTGAGGCAGGTGGGGATCAGATGTCATTGGAAAACCAATATTTACCCAGCTCCCTGCTGGGCAGCTCTGTCTGGCATTGCTTGGAGTGCAAACGGGGTTTCTATGGTGGCTCCTGGCACCCGGCACAGCTTCACTCTTCCCACAGGATAAACCGGCACCTTTTGGGGAGGAGCAGCCCAGGAGGGATTGGGATTGGGATTGGGATGGTGGCCGAGTCCCTAGGGCTGGTGGGCTGCAGGGTGTCCATGAGGGGTTATTCCTCTTTTCCAGGCTGTCCCCACACCGCCAGAAGGAATGATGGGTTATACTCCCCTGGAAGAGAGTCCCGGAATATCCTGAGTTGGAGGGATCCATAAGGATCATTGAAATCCTACCCCTGGGTTTGATACAATTGCTCTTCTCTGCTCCCCAGGTACAAGGTGAGAGGCCAGGGCAGGCCCCTGGAAGAGGAGGACACAGGGAATGTGTTTGTGCACTGCCAGCTGCCCATTCCCCTCTGCTTTCACAGGCAGGCACCTCCTGCTCACTCATGGCTCTGGGGATCCCACAGAAAAGTTTGGCTATTTCAGGACACCCTGAAATCAAGGAGCTGCACAGCCCACACAGGGCACTGAGTCCTTCCCTGTGGCACTGCTGTCATGGGACATCCATTGGAGAAACTCCAGGAGGGTTTAATCAGTGGGAATTCGTGAGTATCACACAAACCCGTGAACCAGTGATGCTCTGAAGTGCAGAGCAGCTGTGAGGAGAGGCTGCAGCTGTGCCCAGGCACAGACTTGCCTGGAGAAGGGCTCAGCTGGAGGCAGGCATGGGCTGGTGCTGGGCTCATTCCTCCCAAATCCCTCGCCTTTATCCCCTGCAGCCGGAGGGCAGCGGGGTTTGAACAGGCCGATGGATATTTATTGGGGAGAGGCAGTGAGTCAGGCACAGCCAGTGCTCCTGCATCCTCCAAATTCCCTCAGCCCCAGGTAAAAACACGTGGAACTTCACCCAGGTGCTGCAGGCAGTCTGGGCTGGCCCTTGAGCAGCTTTATTCGGAGCCCTCCACTTCCCAAGGCGCTGCAATCCAAAGGTTGTGGCCCAGTTCTTCCCACCATCCCTTTGGGGTTCTGTGTACGGGGATTTCTTCCTCCTGCCCACCACCAAACCATGCACCCAGCAGGGCATCTCCTCCTGACCTTCCTTTTCCTGTTCGTAGGATCAAGATCCCTTTTTCATTCCAGGTCCATTTTCCTTTGTCCCCAGTTCCCCATCTCTTCCCAAGCCCCATTCCTGGCACACCTGGCTGGAACCAACCACCCCTGAGATCCATTTTGTCCTGGCTGTGTTCTCAGAGAGGGGTGGGAGAGGAGTCTCCCCCATATCCATGGGTTGCCAGTTGCAGCCCTCCCCATCCCAACAGGATTTTGGGAACGAGGACGGAGCACATCAGCCCTCAGTGATCCTCGGAGGATCAGGCCTGGCGCCTGGGAGGCTGTGGCACACAAAGCAGGGTGTGCAGCTCCACAGAAAAGCTGGAATTCATTTAATAGGGCCAAGGAAAACCAAATGAAAGCATCCTTCCCTGCCTAATCCCCTGCATGAATCAACAGGGCTGCAGCATCCAAAGGGTCCAGGCTGGAGCCTTTTTCCCAGCGGAGAGCAGGCCGCAACAGGCAGCTGGGGAAATCCAGGAGCTGCCATAAATTGTGTTCCTGGGGGAATCTCGTTCTGCAGCACAGCTTCCCGCTGCCGAGACACCGGCACAGCTCTGCGCTCAGCAGCCTCTAAGGCCCTTTCCTCCAAAAAAAAAAAAAGGAAGGAAGCAGAATCTGCAATTTTGGGGGAAAACAGGGCAGAGCCAGCTGATTCCTGCTGGGTTTTTTCTGATGCAACAGCCCTTGGCAGGATCTTGCATCAGTCCCCGAGGATGCTGCGAGCCCGTGGCCAGAACGAGGAGGGTGTCAAAGTGCTTTTTCAGGCTGATTTCTCTGTGTGGAGGGCAGGGAAGAAATCCAGATGGTGTTTGGCCCACACGGCGAGAAGCAAATCCCAGAGAGAATATTTTGCAGGATTTGTGGGTTTATCTTGTTTGCCTTGGGTACAGGAGCTTCTCTCAGATTTGGTTTAATGAATAAGACAGACTAAAACCTGTTTAACCTTTGCTCAGCAGTGATAGCACCTGCTCAGAAATTCCATGGGGTACTAGGAAAAAGGCTAATTTTGCTTCAATTTCTATTAATTTTAATTAAATGTGGAAGATAAAGACAGAATAGTTTGAGGCTTGCAGGATTTCTAGCTAGGGAATACCAGGCTTCTGATTTTTCTAGAAAATATTAGAGGTGCATGAAGAAAACAAATATAAACAAGGGACAAAAGGATTTTTCCATCCCCAAATGTTCCTCCTCAAGAAAAAAAAGTTGTGACCAGCAATAGTAATTTTTGATTATTCGGAGGGTCTGACATCCTCTGGGATTATTGTGGCTTTAAATGACTTTCTTCTGGGAACTGGGGTTTTTATTTTTGAAACCATTATTTCCTCTACCTGTGGAAGAACTCCCCAATTAACAGCCCAGACGTTTCCATGCAGCCGCTTTCCCGGGATCCTGCTCTCCCCTGGGAACGGGCTGTCCGGAGCTGGTTCCTGCAGTAATTGCTCAACCTGAGCCATCATGTGAGAGCTTAAACTCTTTACATTGTGGGGAGCCGGTGCCTCTGTGAAAAGCCTATTTCAGGCAACTTTGTCAATGTGGATTATGATTTTTTTCCCCCTAATGCAAACCCAGTGCTGGCACAGGGATAAATCCCACTGAGCAGGAGCGAGGCTGTGGACAGACAGACAGACACACACACACAGACAGGAGGCTGCAGCCCCCAGCAGGGAGCTCAGCCCAGCATTCCCAGCCCTGCAGTCCCTGAAGTTCACCGGGAATATCATTTAAAGATCAGCTGCCTCCAAGCAGGCAGGAAAAGGTGGCACTGCCCAGCTTCGGCCACCACCGCACATCCCTTCGTGTCCCTGGGGGCTTTCTCCTTGACCCAGAGCCTTGCAGGCAGCTCCCAGTGCCTGGCAGAGGGGCTGGCAGGGTGCTGTGCCAGGCCTGGAGGCGCGGGATGTGTGGGAGCCGAGCCCTGGGCATGCCCTCGGCTGCTCGGATCCCCCACGGCCACAGCACCGCTCCCCAGCCTCTGCTGGGACATCCCCAAAACCTTCAGCTTCATCTTCCCCAGAAAGTTTCCCTGGCCTGCTGGTTTTACAGCCACGGGCAGCTGCCCTGGTGCCTTTTGGCTGCTGGAAGCCGGGGCCAGCAGGAATCTCACTCAGCTCCTCACAGGCCCCGGGTGTGTTTGGGATGTTCTGCACCACACGGAGCCCGGCGGGGCTGAAATCCCAGCGGCCGAGCGGGAGCTTCACCCCCCGTCGCTCCTGGCACGGGCACCACGTCCCCTGCAGACATCTGATTTGACTTTCAGCTGAGCCGCTGCCTTTTCGCTCCCAGATCCAACATGCAGCAGCAGCTCCTTGCACCACAAACCTCCCGAATTCCTGAGGTGCCCAGACCTGATTCCTGAGCTCTGTGGAGCCCAGGGGACAACGTTCCCACCCTTGCAGCTCCCGCTGGTTACACAAGGCCCGGAGCTGCGTGTGGAGAGGGGGAGCCCCTGCTTTTCCCGGGCAAGTCGGAGCAGATATGACCTCACCGAAATCCAGAGCCAGGCTCCTGGAGATGTTGACCAAACCAGCCAGGAAACTGGTCCAAAGTGGAGCACACCACACTCCTGGAATACTGCAACATCCTGAGGATTTGCTCATGGCACAGAGCTCTGTGCCTTTGGTTCCTAGCACTCATTTTTGGGATAATCCTGGGCTGCTCTGGAGGCTACGGGATTTGTCACCAGATGCTGTTACAGTCCCTGGTGGCGCTCCAAGCACCTGGCACGATGCAGAAACACGGAGTGGGAGCTGTCCCTGCCCATGGGACTGGAGGAGCTTTAACCTCCAACCCAAACCATGCCGTGCCTCTGCGGTGTTAGGAGGGCAGGCAGCCACGGCCGAGTGCACCCCCGCCCGCCGAGGTGGCTTTGTGACCCGCACGTGTCCCTGTCACTGACACACTGACACCTGATGCCAGCTCAGGCACAAAAACTGGGAGAGCAGGGTAGGATCCTCGAGCTGGACATTGCAGGGCTACTGCCCTGGCTGCAGAGGGAGGCAGGGAATCGCTGCCAAAAGGAGGTGTTGGAAAGAGCTCTCCGTACAAAAAAAAAAGGAATTCTTTTCCCTACATAATGTGTCACCCTGCCTGTTTCCATGTCTTGGGCACTGTCCCTCACTCCTGGTGCCTTCCCAGCTCCATCCCAACTCTTTGCTGGCTGCCACGGCTCCAGTGCACATGTGGATAACTGGATTCAGCTCCCCCAAATCCGGGAACAGGCGCTCCAAGGCATGGATTGCACAGGCCTAAGGCAACAGGGACATTTTCTGCTCCAGCAAACCTTGACTGCAGACTGGTTTTGGAGACAGGGTCCTGCACGGTCACCCCAGGACAGTGGCTGAGGGACACGTTAATTAAATCAGGAAAGAGGCTCAGGCAACAGGAATTGCCACTTCTTGCTTCCCTGGTCCCTAATTCGATGGAGGGATCCAAATGTGGATTCATCTTTCCCGTTGTGCAGCTTGGATGAAGAGCAGGGGGATTTCCAGCACTTATTGCCCCAACTGATCGAGACAGAGCTTTAAATCTGTTCCTGGAAGAAGAGCAAGACCTTTCTCAGCTGGGGAAACTGAGGCACAGCCAGGAACAATGGTGGTTTCCATGGATTTCCAGGTCCCCCCTGCCCACCCCACTGTTTCCTGTGCCGTCCATTCCCAACGGGGAGAATTGCAGTCCAAGACAGGCAGGAAATTTGCATCTCCAGGAATTATGCAGGGGGAAAAAAACCTCACAGGGATCTGTAAAAAATCCCTGTTGCATTCCAAGGTCTGGAATCAGGGGGTGGGAGACGTCCTTTTGTTAGAGATCTTTAACACCCACTTTTCCAAAAATCCTGTGCTGCTGAGCTCTGACACCTAAAATAGATCTCCAGCAAAATCAGCTGGAGAGACACCTTCATTTCATGGCTTTTCAGGTTAAAATCAGCAACTCCTTTTAAAAATGACGAAAAAAAACACTCCTTCCAGGCAGTTCCCTTGCCTCAATATTCAGGGAACAATTTTGTTGCTGGCTGTTACTTTGCTGCAAGGAAGTTTGTCAACATCCAGTCTCCTTTTCTCCAATTTCCCTCATACCTGGAGCTTGTTTTCACTGAATTAATTTATTTCCCTCCGAGGATCCCTTTATTAGTTCCAGCCACAATTCCCTGTCAGCTCCTTGTTTTGATTTATCTGTGCACCCTTGAAGCTGTTCCCGGCCCGTGTCACACCCCACCCTGCAGCGGCTTCTTCCCAACCCAAACAGATTTAGGGCCTTTCATCTTCCACACAAATCTTCAAAGAAACAACAGTTTCATGGCTTTTGCAGTTCCTTCCAGTCCTGGGACATTCCCACCTGCTGCTCCAAGGGCTCACCCTTCCTTGGTGGCATTCCCTGTGCTGCTCTCCGTGGCCCTCCCACGCAGGAAGAGAAAAATTTGGGGAGAAAAATGTCCTGGTTTTGGTGGGAGGGTGGGAAAATGTCAGCCTTGCTCCCTGTGTGTTTTCCAGAGGGATGTGTTCCCACGCCTGCCCTCTCCCATCACCTCCAGCCCCCAGGACAGAGCCCAGCAGCCACAAGAGCAGAGCTGGGGACGTGTCTAGACAGTGCTGGGGCCACATGTGGCTGCCATTCCAGGAGTCCTTCCCAGGAAAAGCCCACAGGAGGCTCCCTCTGCCATGGTGGCACCGCTGATGAATCCATGTCCATCCTCTGGAGGAGTTTCCCAGAGAAGCCGTGGCTGCCCCATCCCTGGGAGTGTTTAAGGCCAGCTTGGACGGGGCTTGGAGCAACCTGGGATAGCTGGAAGGAGATGAGCTTTGAGGTCACTTCCGACCCAAAGCATTCCATGATTCTGTGAGGGCACAGTGGCACCCAGGAAAGGGCAGCTGGGGGGAAGCCGAGAGCCAGAGGGCCCCGTCTGCAGCAGCCAACAGTGGTGATGTCCAGGGAATGCGTGGAACAGGAGGTGTGATCCCTTCCCAGGTTTGCCCTGGACTCACAGAGTGTTAGGAACAAACGCTCTCACCTGCACACGGAGCTGTGAGCACCTCCCTGCCCCGTGATCAGCCCCGGGGTGTGCGGGCACTTCCTGCCTTTGTTGGGTGTCCAGGTCCTCTCCTGCTTCCCTCCCGGCGGGGTCACCGGCCGGGCTTGGGGCAGGAACACGGAGCAGCACTGCACAGATCCATGGGGAGTGCACAGATCCTTGGGGATTGCACAGATCCATGGGGATTGATCCCTGGGGATTGCACAGATCCGTGGGCACTGCACCCTGGGAATTGGGATATTCCTCCTCTGCTCCCTCCTCATGCCCAAAGCTCTCCCACTTTCCCATTCCCTTCGTTTTAACCTCAGGAAGATGAACTAGAGTTTTAAAAAGGAGGATGGAGGTGGAGGCACGGATGCTGTCACCGCTCCCAAATCCAGCTCCAACAGGGATCCTGGGAAACCCAGGGCCCAGGTGCTGATGGATGTGGGATCGTCACGGAAAAAGAAAAATTTTCGAGGCAAAGACCAGCAACGAGAGTGTTGTAATTCAGCTTTCTTTGTTAAAAAAACAGAACAAAACAACCCAAAACATGGAACAACCCAAACATTGAACAGATTTGTTAAACCACAGACATAAAAGAATCGAGAAATACTACCAAAAAAAAATAAAAATACATTGCAAGAGACATCTTGTTGTCCAAGGCCATTGGATTCAGGAGCTACTGGCTGACCAGCCCTCAGTCAGTGGAATTCTATGCTGCCAGGAACACAAATGTTGGGAATACACAGCGCTTACTGGAGAAGAATTAAGACTAAAAGATATTTACCCCTTTCAAATAAATAGTGTCATCTACAGCAATATTTAAATTAGTAAAATAGGGTTTTTTTTAAAGCAACCAAATATAACAAAATTGTAAAGCAGGTCTAGGTTTTCTTGTGTGTGTGTTAAGAGGCTTTCTTTCCTGGGAGTATTTAAAAAAAAAAAAAAAAAACAACAAAAATACAAAGCAAAGTGTTTCTGAAAAGTCAGATTCTTCACCAGGAGTGAAGGTCACCCTCCCTTTGTTCTGAGGGTCGGAGCAAGGCCTGGGAACCACTCAAGATCCTCCCTCTGCAAGGATTCTGGTGGGACATGGGCCTCCCCCTGTGCTCTGAACAAACCAGGAATTCTTTCCCTGTGCCTGACGCTGATCCCGGCGCAGCCCGAGCCCGGCACATCCCGCAGGCCGGGATGAGGGAGAGCCCCCGGGCCGAACGTCAGCCCTCGGGGAGAATTCAGGTGCAGCTATAAAGTCTCTTTTAGGCAGTTTAGAAATTAATTCAGTGTTTAAAAAAATACTTTTGTTTTTACTCATTCCCACTCCCCCAGCTGGAGGAAGCAACGCCCCTTCTCAGGCAAGGAATGGGGGCAAAAAGCGTGGAATTATCCTCTGGATATCGGATCCTTCGGGATCACCGACCCCGAGCCACCTTTCCTACCCTGCATCATCAAACTGGGAGCTCTTGGTTGCACCAGCAGCATCCCCCACACATTCCCAGCTCCAGTTCCAGCCGGGAAGAACTCGAGTCCAGGCAAACCCAGCACAATCCTGGCTGTAACTCCTCAAGGAGCCACCCACCGTGAGGAGTCCCTGGAGCATCCCTCAGCACCAAGGTCTCCCGGGCTGCCCCGGCAGGGATGAGGGAGCAGATTCCCGTCCCTGCAGGGATCTCCCTGCTTGGCAGCCAAGCGCGGCCGGCTCTGGCTCATCCCGGGGCTGGGGATGCTCCCGGGGCCGGCACAAGGCCGGGATTCAATCCCCGTGGTCACGGCCAGAGCTCGGCACCAGCCCCGAGCCACCTCGCCCTCGGGCTGCCCTTTCCCAAGCTCCAGGAGCCGCCTTGTTCCAGGCCTTTCCCAATCGCCCTCCCCTCTCATGTCGTGAGCACTGAGGTTGCACAATGGATGCTGGAAAAGCTGGCATCCCACGGGAACGGCCCCGAGCAGCAGCCGGAGCGTTGTGCAATGACAACGTTTGGCAGTTTCCTTACGGGCTTGGTTTTGAATTTTATTTTCTGTTAAAGCCCGAGAGCGCCGTGGCCCCGGCTGAAGGCACAGGTACCTCCCCAGACCGAGCAGAAACATTCCCTGGGATTCCCTGCAGCCAGAGCAGGACTCTGCTGCTGGGAACATCTCTCCAGGCTCGGGAAGTCACAGCTCTGCTGCAGCCCCACCGCCCCTGCCCAGACCCACCACAGCAGCCCCTGGAGGAACCCAACTGATTCCCTTGCCTGAGCCACCCACTGGGAGAGGACTTGGAGAACAACAAAGCCACTTCCCAGGAGTTTCAATCCAGCTGAAGGGCCTTTAAAGTTTGTTCAACTGTGCCAGAGTCCCTTTGAACTCTGTGGCCACCGAGGGGGCTGTTCCAAACAAAAGCCTGTTTACCAGAACACGGTGTCTGGGATGAGAAACACTGCAAATTCTGCAGGAAATTAAAAAAAAAAAAAAAATCATTAAAACTCCACCAGGATGACATAAATCCCCCTGATTTTTGCTGGGCTGAGCAGGGCTGGTTCCCCTCCCAGCTGGAGGAAGGGTTCATTTAGAAAGAGGAACCCAACGGGCACGGAAGCGCCTGGCCAGCAGCTCCTGCTCTGTTTAGCAATCCCTGCGGGATGCAGTTCCGTGAACACCCCAAACAACTGCCAGCCTGGGAGCCTGAACTCGAAAACAACTGGAGAGGAGCAGTCACTGAAGCTGGGGTCAGTCAGGGAGCACGGGATCGCTGCGGCACAGCCACGGCGCCGCCCTTGGGCTCCGCGACCTTCAAGGTCTTCTCCAACCTGAATTCCATGGACACAGCGGCTCCGCTGGACTTGCAGGAGCTGTCACATGGAAGAGATTCCTGTGGAACCTCATTTAGGTCACTGTGGTTGCAGGGTCCTCGTGGGGAGGATTCCTCTCCCTCCGTGGGTGCAGGAGCCGTGACCGACCACGGGCTCCAAAGAGCACAACAGAGAAACAAGAGGAAAAATCCCACCTCCGGTGCTGGGAATGATGGGAAACTCTGGGAACTCTCTGTCGCCCTCCCTGACATAGCAAGGAGGTCTTTCCCAGGGACGAGCTCTCCCTTTACCATACCCAAATCCATGGGAACAGCGCGAGATGGTCGCTGATCCCAGGGAAAGGCTGCCACGCTGGACAGCAGAGGCTGCTGGCAGCCGTTGCCCTGATGGGAGGAACGACTCCATTGCCTTTTCTTTCTAAAATGAAATTCAGTTCTACCCCCTCCCTCATCATCTCCCAAACCTCCAGGGAAAACCAACCCGAGCTCTTCCAGCCATGTCACCGAGCTCTGGTGGAGGGCAGCTATGGGGGATCAACAACTCCAGGGTCAAAGAAATCGGCTTTTTGGCAGGTAAATTTGAGATGTGAGCTGTGGCCGACCAAACTCGGCCTTTTTGTGGCTCTGTGCTGGTACCTGGTTCAGTTTCTTCCTAAACCTCTATTGCCAAGGAGATGCTGGCGAGATCCCCACGAGCACAGGATCAGTGCCAGAGCCTCAGGTTAGTACAAGAGAAAGATCTTCAGCAGCGAGTGAAAAATCAGGAAAATCCACGAAAAGCAAAGCAAGCGAGTTCAGGATTTCATTCAAATCCGTTAATTGAGAAAAAAATGGTTTTTAGTGTGACAGCTCCTCTTTCAAACCAGTGTGAAAGGGTCACCAGGAGGACACTGTGATGGTCATCACCTGATGGACAATGTGTGCATCCTTTGGGAGCTCTGGCCCCAATCCTGAGCTCTCTGTGGAGGGCCCTTGGTGCCAGCTGACTTTGGGTTGAGGTGGCTGAGATTCCAATGCCTTTGCTTTGCATCCCAAGGGATTCTGCCGGTGGGTTTTGGCACTGAGAGCCGCCACGCTGAACCCAGGCCCTGCAGGAGCTGCCCCGAGACCCTCACAGCCAAAACCCTGCAGCCCGAGTGGCAGGTGACAGCCTGAGCTCCCCTCTCCGTGGAACAGCTCCAGCAGGAGCCGTGATTTCCCATCGCCGCTCAAAACCATCTCAGCCTTCAGCTGGAAGAAGCCAAAACTCGAGTTCAGGTTTTGTGATTCACGACCTCATTTATGCCAAAGCCTCTCCACGGGCATCGGACCCGAGACGCTCCGGCTCATTGCACATGGGTCCCTGCACGCTCTGGGTTCTGCCCTGCGGATATTCCCAAACCAGCCAAGTCCTCATGGATTAACTCAGCTCCTGGACAGCTGGTTTGGGAATCTCCACGCCGTCACTGAGCCAGATTGGGAATCTCCACCCCAGCTGCCGTGGAATATAGAGCTGATTGTCTCCCCTGTTCCTGCCTCGGAGCAGGACGCGGGGCTGGCAAAGCAGGAGTGGAGCTGCACCTGGACACGGCCGCACAGCTGGGCAGGAGCTGCCCCTGCCCTGACACCCCTGGAGTGCTGCAGGACTTCCCAGCGAGTAGCATGGTGTCCTTAATGCCCCTTCATCCCAAAGAACCCTACGCTGCGAGGAGAATCCAGCGGGAAGCGACAGCTCCCGGAGCGTCCCAGCTTCCCAACAGCCAAGTTTACAAAAAAAATGGGAAACAGTTCACCAAGCCACCTGCACAAAGCACGAGCACAAAGATCTGCGACAGAGACAGCAAAGCAGCTCCAGTGGGGAAAGGATCAGAATTCCAGGTGATGTCGGAGCGCAGAGGCACAAGGAGCAAATGGTTCAGGAGCTGCAGCTTTCCACAAGGTGACCAGAGAAAGCAGCGTGTCCCTAAGGGGACAGTGCTGACTACTCGGGAACTACAGGAATTCTGGGAGTGCTCAGGGATGGGATGGCACCACCCACGACAGCAAACCAGGATTTCACATGGGGATCGTGGGTTGTGCCCAAGGATCGCTCCTGGAACGGGAGGGTGGTGCTGGGATCTCGTCAGGCCAGACCTGATCCACGGGGGAGGATCAGGCCCAGGCCCTGCTCCTTAGAGCAGGTATCACTTTCGTTACTCACAGGTGGGGAGGCCCTGGCACAGGGTGCTCACAGCAGCTGTGGCTGCCCCTGGATCCCTGGAAGTGTCCAAGGCCAGGTTGGACGGGGCTTGGAGCAGCCTGGGATAGTGGAAGGTGTCCCTGCCCATGAGCTTTAAGGTTCTTTCCCACCCAGCCCATTCCATGATCTCCAGCAGCCTGAGGTGAAAGCCAGGCTCCAGCCAGCCAGGACATCTGCCCTTCTCCACAGCCCAGACCCGGCTGGTCCCACCTCCGTGGCACATTCCAGAGGAGACACAGCAGGACAAAGGGAGCAGCACCAGGCAGCGCACGGAGAGACCCCAGGGAATGTGCCAGGGGAACCCCACCCTTTATTGCTCTCTGCAGACGGTTTAGGGGCTAACACGGCTCCCTGAGCAGGGCCATGAGGAGAGCACGGGGCTGCTCATCCCATGCTGGATGAAAGCCTGGCACGGAAAAGCAGGGAATGAGCAAGCCAAGGACTTGGCCTTCTGCTGACTGCAGTTCCTGGGTTTCTCAGCAGGAACTCCCCCCTCAGTGCTCATTCCCAGGGCCACGGGATGGGCACTGTGGGGAAGAGCATCCTGGAGGACTGGCTCAGCAGCAGGGAGCTGGCCTGGGTCTGAGAGTGGTGATCCAAATCCAAGGGGTGGCAGGGCCCCGAGTGCTCTAGGGAGGAACACAGTGACACTCCGAGGAGGCCCCCCCACGTCACCGATCCTGCTCTGCCTTGTCCCGCTGCTGGTGGTGTCCAGCAGCACCGGGGGTGTGAGTTTGGGGGGGGATGAGCCGACATCGGCCAACCTCTGCTTCCCAACCCCACCCCTGGGCCAGGCCAAGGTCCCCCCCAGGGCTCTGTGGCAGCCCCAGCCCCCCCCAGGCACTCTGAACACTCCAACCAGGCTCCAGCAGATCCCAGAGGCAAAGCAAAGGAGCCCCCCAGAGCCGAGCACAGCCCTCACACACACACAGAGGGCACAGGCAGCACCCCTGTGGAACTGCCCTTTGGAATTCCTCCTCCTGGCTCGTGCTCGTACCAAGAACTTCTCCTCGCTGGGCTGCGGGGCTGGCTGGGGCTGGAGGGGCTGCAGGAGGCGAAGCAGAGCCTGGGGGCCGTGGTGGCAGCGGGAAGCAGCTCCTGCGGGGCGCTCCGGTGCCTGGGATGCGGGAGGGAGGGGTCGGATCCTTGTGTCATCTCAAAATCACGTTGTGCGTTTCCTCGAGCTCAATGTCCCTGCTTTTCCTGCCTAGGATTCCTGAGGAACCACTTCCATCAGCTTCTGGCACAGGACTGTGGCGGAGACTGCGGAGAAAGCAAAGGAAAGGTCGGGGATCACCAGCAGAGACCTGGGTCCATGAGGGAAGGGCTGAGCCCTCGGCCTCCCCACCCTGAGTCCAAGTACAATTTAAGGCTTGAAATATCCCGGGGATACTCCCTACTCCATTCCCAGAATTCAAACCTCCCACTGGGAGCTCTGCTCCTGCAGCGAGGGCTCTGCACTGCCCCAGGACTCCTGGGCACAGCTTCTCCCTGCCTGCTGATACAGGACCTAAATTTGGATGCTCTGAGTGTGAGCAGCCAAAACTGAGTCAGGAATGGGCATGGGAAATCCAAGGTGAAGCTTTTGCTTCCAATTCTGAAAGCCACGTGAGCCCACAGGCTCTTCTGAAGGACAAACCCACCCAAAGCCCCCTGGCCTGCACATGGGGCAGAGGCCACTGCCTGGCCCAGGGCAGGTGGGAGCAAAGGGACCATTCCAGGTGCAGATTTCGCAGGAAAAGGTGCTCAACTGAAGCCATTTTATTATCCCACCCATCCGAACCCTCCTCTGCTCCCTGCTGCTCCACTCTGGTTGGAGATCACAAAATATTCCTGCCTGGCCAAACTAATTCTAAGCACAACCAAGTGAGGCTCAGATCAGTGGGAGGTGATCAAATTATCTGCAATGGATCAATAAATCCCATCTAAAGCTCCTGTGTTTCTCACTGGACGTTTGCAGGATTATCACTGTCTGTTCCCAGAATATTTTCAATATTCTCCTTACAACCCTTTGGTGGAGCAAAACAATGAATATGGTAATTTACCACCCAGGCATTGCAAAAATGCCTTTTCCAGGAACTGAGCCTAATATTCAGGATAAAAAAGTGAGTGTGGGAGACAGGGAGGGAGAGAGAGACAGGGGAAAAGAAGAATAACGAGTGCTGAGCGCTGCTGAAAGCCTTTTTCTTCCTCATAAAACACCCAGCTAAGGCTGGGCACTTCTCCTTGTCTGCTTTTCTAGGTCAGCCCCTTGCAGGAGAGCGGGGAGGAGCTGCTGAGTTCAGTCACTTGGACAGCAGGGATGGACTTTGTGGGCCCGGTGGTTGAGGCAGAGGTTCCGTGTGCCAAGCACGGCCTCTCCATCCCTCCAAACACACCCCGGCCTTGTGGCAGCTGGTGGGAAACCTTGGAGCAGATCCCTTAAAAATAAACCTGAGACAACACATCCAGGGACCTTCCCTCCCCTCTGCTCCGCTGCCACAGGGGGATGCCAAGGACAGCTCTGCCTGGATCCCAAATGTTAGCACTGGCTAAGCCAGGGATTGGGACTAATTGTGGATTTTCAGCAGCCAAATGGAGGCCAGCTGTGCTCAATCCTCCCTACACCACTGGGAAGGGATTCTCTGCTGAGCCAAGGCTTGGCCCTGGGCTTTTCCAGGAGCAGGGAATTAAGCTCTGCTGCTAACAACCTGTCTGCCAGGATTAAAACCCCCCCAGAAACATAGCGTTGGTCCCAAACTTTGCCATTATTGCAGATCAGGATGCATTTTGGGTGCTTGGCAGACATGGCAATCATCAGGATAAACTTGTTAGAGTGAAAGAAAAACAGATCAGAGCCAGGAGTTTGGAAGCTCCTCCACAGGGAGGGGAGCCAGCACTGCCAGCAGCAGCACAGCACTGGGAAGCTTTTTGGGAGCCAAAGCTGCTCCTCACTGCAGATACTCACAGATGCCTTGGAGAACCCACTTGGGCTTGTTTTGCCACCAGACCCCGAAGAAGTAAATGGGGATCCCACTGAGGATGATGGCAAAGCCGATCCCACATTCCTTGGGCGTCATCCAGAAGGAAACGGCAATGAGGAACAGGCAGGCCAGGATGAAGAAGATGGGCAGGCAGATGTTCACCTGAGCAGGGAGCAAGGGACAGGTTAGGAGATGTGTCAGGAGAGCAGGGGAGGCTTCCCAGGAGTTTATCCAGCCTGGGGAGGGATGGAATGATTGCTCCCCCATGGCCAAGAGCCTTTCTCAGCACCGTTTTGGACCTCAGTTCCATAATTCCATAATTCCTTACCCAAATCATCTGCACCAACAGCACCAAAGCCAGCAGAGACACAGCACAAGCTGGGGCTGTTTCCCAAGGGACTCCAAGCAGGGCACCCACGAGAGCAGCCCAGCTTTGAGAAGAAAACCCCAAAACCTAAGGGAACACCCAGCAGAGATTCCCTTTGGGAAGGGGCCGGTCCAGGCCCGTGGATTTGTTTCCCTGTGGGTGCTGCTGCCTGGCACGGACCCGAGCGTGCCGTGGGATGAGGGAAAAACAGCCTTTGGGGGAGAGGCACCGGGGGCTGACAGGATCTTGGCCTCCCCCCAGATGGGACACGGGGCTGCCAAGCTGGCCAAGGACAGCGGGGACAGAGCTCGGCACGGGGCCGGCTGCTTTAGCAGGAAACTATTTCAGGGGAATTCCACAGGGCTCCGGAGTGCTCCAGTGAGAGCCACGGCCCGGGGTCTGTCCTGGGGAGCGGGTCACTCCTGGACACTGATCCCACCGCAACACCCTGGCCCTGCCACCCGCAGCTCCCTCACCGTGCTGCCCCCGAGGCAGCTCCTCGTGCTCCTGCGTGGGTTCAGCAGCAGGGACCCCTCCTGCAGCTACAGCACAGCATTTCCCTGCGAGCCCAGCCCCTTTTCCATGCAGGACCAGCAGCTGGGCCTCCCCTGGTGCTGGGAGGGGATCTGGGGAGGACCCCCTGGCAGTGCCCACCCCGCTCTCACCTTGATGGGCCTCTCCAGCTCTGGCTTCTTGTACCGCAGCCACATCATCCCGATGATGGCCAGGGCCACGCACAGCCAGTTGAAGAAGCTGAAGAAGTTGATGACTGAGAAGATGTTGTTGGAGAAGGCATAGAGCAGGGTCATGACACACTGAATCCAGGGAAAAGGCCATTAGGAAAGGGAGCAGGCAAAACCACCTATGTTACAGCACTAAACAGGGGGATTTAGAGGAAATAGCTGCCAGGAAAGGGATCACATTGACTATTTTTTATTTATTTAACCCATTTTCAATTGGTGCCTGGAACCATTTCATAGGGTCATGGAATGGTAAGGGTTGGAAGGACCTCAAAGCTTAAAGGACCTCTAGTTCCAACCTCCTGCCATGGGCAGGGACACCTTCCACCATCCCAGGGGGCTCCAAGCCCTGTCCAACCTGGCCTTGGACACTTCCAGGGATGGGGAGCATTCAAGATGGAAGTGGACAATGAGGACATGATGGGGAGGGTCCATCTCCTGTAGGCACACGCAGGAATGGCCATGGCTCCATTCCACTGGGATCCCAGCCCTGATCCCTCCCCCCAGCCCGGCCCCAGGGCCTCACCGTGAACACGAGGGACGGGACAGGGGTGAGGAGCCGGGGGTGGATCATGGACAGGATCGAAGGCAGGTGCCCCTCTCGGGATCCCACGAAGAACAGCCTGGGAGGGGACGAGGAGGGGACACGGAGTCACAGCCCTGCAGGGCCTTGTGTTCAGCACAGAACAAGCGGGGCCAGCCCGAGCTCGGCCCTGCCGCCCCCGAGGCAGGACTGGAGCACCAGGACTGGAATTCCGGCCCCTGACTCACGGGAGGCTGGAGATGGCCGAGGAACTCAGGAAGGATGGGTTCACGTCCTGCTCTCCAGGGACAGCAATTCAGTGACTCCTCAGACAACTCAGGCATGTGTCAGAGCTGGAACCATCTCAGTCCTGCCCCTGCACAGCCTTTCTCTCCTTCCTGAGGGATTCTCATCCCTCAAGTTTCCCAACTTTCTGCTTTCCATTAAAGCCACTTTCTCACCAGCCCCGAGCCCTGAGCCTGTGTCTGGTTCTGGTTTATTGACCTCACCAGGACTTTGCTTGAGGAACAGAAGATTAAGAGCACTGAAAGGTTGCCTTTAATCTGGTTTTAAAGCCTGACTTTGTTTTCCTGCGTTCCCCACATGGCCTCCAGGCCCTCCAGACTTTGTGTCTGCCCACAGCCACTCTCTGGAGGAGAACTTTAAAGGAAGAGGACCTAAGGACAGCTCGTAAACAGAACCCACAGGATTGAGCAAGGAACCTACCGGGAAGAAGTGAAGAGAGATCCATTGACAGACCCAAAGCACGAGAGCCCAACAAAGACAGGGATGATCCAGGACATGACACCGAGGTGGTAGTTCCCAAAATCCTAAATGGGGGACAACGAGACACATTTCACACACCCACAATGTCCCAAAAAACAAAGGCTATTTGGAGAAATCTCAACAAATGACACAGCTCAGTGCTGAGCTGTGACGGAGTTTCCCATATTCCCACGTGCTGCTCCTCTTTCCTGAAAAAGCAGATTGTGGAACTGCTAAAACCCGTCAGCAGCCGGCCCTTCCCTCGGGGCCAGGACACAACATTTGTCCAACAGCTATCAGAAAGTTCAAGACCAAACGGAAACTGTGAGGAAACTCAGACAGCAGCTGCTGCCAAGTGCTGAGTCAGGAGCTGGGACACAGCCCTGGGGACACGCAGGGACCTGGCCTTGCAGCTTTTTGTCGCAGGCTGAGCCTGTGCTGCTCCACTGCGGCTTTGCACCAGCAAGATGGGATTGATTTCCAGCCCCTGCTGTTCCAGGCCAGGCTGGACAGGGCTTGGAGCACCCTGGGATAGTGGAAGGTGTCCCTGCCCATGGCAGGGGTGGAATGGGATGGGATTTCAGGTCCCTTCCCACCCAAACCATTCCAGGATTCCCTGCAGCACAGGCTGTGGGCTGGAGCAGGGCCTCGGTCCCAACCCAGAGGATGGAGCGGTGTCACCCGAGGGGCTCAGCTCATCCTGGGCTGGCAGATTCCCCCTGAAGCCCTGAACAATTCAGTCTCTGAGGCCTGCTCCCTTCCGAAGCCATCAGGGTTTCTGACCACACTGGCATTTTAATTAACAGAAGTATTATTATTCCTCTCTTAATTAAAACAGGGAAGACACAGAGAGAGAACAATCCAGTTCAGTGTTGACTGAGTGACCTTTCGCCATAAATATCAAGCTCTGGTAAGCGATGGGCAGTCACAAGGCCAGCAGCAACCTTCCCTAGCTCAGAATGAAGAGCAGCACTAAGTGCCACCCTCCCTGCTGCCTGGGATAATCCCCTCGGAATCACGTGTTCTTCCCTGCTCTCGTCAGGCTGCTCTTTATCTCCTGCTCAGCATCAGGGTTTCTGTAACAGCTCTGACCAGCCTGGAACAAAGCAGGAGATGTGTGCAGTGATTGCAAGGCTGATTTCACCTGCCCTGGGATGAGTCAGGCTGGAGCAGCAGGGATCTTACCACGGCCACGGCCTCAGACGTCAGCATCTGCTCCGTGCTCAGCGTGGTGAAGTAAGCCAAATTGGTCAGCACATACACCAGCGTGACGACAGGCAGGGAGATGATGATAGCCAGAGGCAGGTTTCTAGGAAAAAAACATCCACTGTCCTGGAGCAGCTCGGAGCAGGGAGCTGCTGATCCCAGAGATCGCCGCCCTCCCGCCCTCGCTCGCTTCGTTTGAGCCGCTCTGTTCTCCGGCTTTCCCGTGTGGCCGGTGTCCCAGGCACTCACTGCTCCCGGGAGAGAGGGGATATCCACAAGGGCACGGGCTGCCCGAGGAGTGGTGCAGTCCCCATCCCTCAGAAAACGTGTGGATGTGGCACTTGAGGACACGGTTAGTGGTGACCACGGTGGCGGTGCTGGTTCATGGTCTTACAGGTCTTTCCCAGCCTTAAGGACTCCGGGATTCCCTGAACAGCCTGGAGGCTGCAGATGGAAAGGGAAGGATTGTGGCAGAAGGGACTTTTTGCATGGAGAGGCTCCATGCAGGAGCACAAATCCAAGATCACTGCAGAGGTAATTAATTAAAAATACCCAGTGGCACCAGCACAGGGATTCTCTCTGGGCAAAGGAGCTCCCTTGTGCTGGGGGATTCCTGTGGGAGATGGGAACCTCAGGGCTGCAGTGGGCAGTTTTAGGCTCTAACTCTGTACAGCTGTCTGGGCTGAGGGAACTCAAAGACAAGGAGTTCAGGCACAGCTGGGTGGGTCTGTGACCAGCCTGCGTTGGTACAAGTTTGCCTTTGCTGACGGTTTAACTTCATTTGTGAACAGAAAGTGAAAAAGGAAACCCTGCTTGGTGCCACTCTTAATTGGTCCAGCAGAGCTCCAAGCTGCAGGAGCAGAGTCAAATACCACGACTGCATCCAGCAGACATGAAAATAATTGCAAAACGCAGCCCCCCTTTTGCTGTTTCTCTGGGAAGGGGCGGATCCAACCCTGTGCTTCCCAGCAGGACCAAAGCACCCCCAGGGTCAGCCAGGATGGGCTCTTGCACAAGTGCCCCCGAGCCTCGGCTCTCTGCAGCTCCCAGGCACCTTCCCAGGAGCAGAAGGGATTTCTCAGCACTGTCCTGTTCTGCTGAGGCCCTCAAATAACCCCGAGAGGCACGAGCAGAGCAGGAAGCAGCTCTTGCTCAACAGGATGGAAAGAGCACGGGACAAACACACGGAGAGCAGCACAAACACACGGAGAGCAGCACAAATGCTCGGGGGGGAGTTTAACCAAGGCAGCAGTAAAGGGCCTGAGTGCTCTTTCCTGGCCCATAACTCACAGAGGTGTCAGGCCAAGGAAGCAGAGATTTCTCCCAGCGCTGATAACACGGCACAGGAGAGCAGGGAAAACAACAGCCCTGCTCCTGCAGGGATTATTGTTCCCTTTCCCCGATTCCAGGGAGGTGGAAGGTCATTAATCCATCTTGTTTTCTCTTTTTCCAGATAAAGACCTTTTAACAGAGGCTTCCTCCTCTGGTAAACACAGGAGGAAGGGGCTTCCCCAAAACAGCAGCTTTTCCCCCAGGGAAGTCATCCCAGGACTCACACCTACCTGTAGGGATTTATCATCTCTTCTGTCACAAAATTCAAGTAATTCCTGCAATTTCAAAACGAAGGGGGTTAATTCTGGTTAGCCCATGGCATGAATAAACCCCTTCAGTTAAACTCATCTGCACAGGGATTCCAGGAGGGGTACAGGGACTGAGCCTGTGGGGAAAATTAGGATGGCTGATGTCCAAGGCCAGGCTGGACGGGGCTTGGAGCAACCTGGGATAGTGGGAGGCGTCCCTGCCCATTGGACTGGATGATCTCGAAGGTCCCTTCCAACCCAAAGCATTCCATGATTCCATGATCAGGAGCTCCAGTTTGGAACTGGAACTGAGTTCAGTGTGGAAGGAAGAGAGAGGGCTGTGCCTTACCATCCTCCGTAGGCAAAGAGGCCGCTGTACAGGGCCAGCACGATGTTCCCAACGCCCGTGTTGGTGCCCTGGAAGGATTTCTCAGGGGTCAGGTTTTCCACATCACCTGCAGGACACAAACCCCACTCAGTGCCACGGGCTCTGAACCCCAAAGGCCTCCAGAGAAACCTGGAGGCAAGAGCTGCTCTTTGGATTAATTATCTTAACTATCACCCCACTGCTTTTCGGGTTACACTGAGCACAGGCCCGCTTTCCCTCCAGTTTTCCAGGGATCAATCCAGCCGGGTTCATCCCCAAATGACGACCCCAAAACCACATCTCATCTGACTCCTCCGAACTTTCTCACGCTGCAACGTGCTGTCACCAAGGTGATGTCCCAGAGACATCCCGGGGACCTTCCTGCTGGAAGATGCTTTGCAAACAGAGACTGTCACGTTGTCCTCTCAACTCGAGGCTGCCGGCCTTCGATAAAGCCCCAGGATTTCCTGCACTTCCACCAGCCACCCAAACCCCCAGAAACCCAGGATTTCCTCCAGTCCCACCAGCCACCTGATAAAGCAGAGGCCTGTGGCAATCCCTTTGATTGAGGGAAGTCAGGTTCTGGGGGTTTGGATATCAGAAGTCACCTTCTTTAGGGCCTGATGATCAAAAGTTCCTGTTGTGGATCTGCTTTTGAAAGGAAAGGCCCGAAATAGAAGATTTGATTGTGCCTCTGGTCCCAGCTCTCCCTGAGCAGCCCCAGGTTTATTTATTTTGCTTTCAAATGCTCTGCAGTTGTTCTGTTCCCTGTCTTTGATGCAGGGTCTGGCTGTGGGACGGGGATGGCAGAGCCACGCTCCCAGCCCCGGAGCCGGAGCGCAGGGAATGTGGTGGGACCCAGAGGGGCACCTCTGCACCCAGGGAGCCCTGGGGGAGCCCATGTGATTCCTCTTAGGGCACAGATCTCTCCTAATCACCCCAGCAGCTGCATCACAAGGCAGTCAGCAGGGGCTGGAGCTTAACCCTTCATCCCCCGCACAGGGCACCCAGGAGGTGCTGCTGGAAAAGCACAGGGATGCTCCAACAGCAGGAATTTTCCCTCCGGACGGCCGCTCTTCCCGCCTCACGCTGGAAATTCTCCCTCCCCTGTGCAGCTGCTGCAGAGGCTGGGTGACAAACGTGGATGCACCGGCCCTGCAACACCTCCCACTCATCTTCCCAGCGCTGGGAAAGAGGGATTTTTCCCGGCAGCACCATCGGCCTCCCAGAGCATCTGTCACTCGTGGGGCTGCTCCAGACCTCTGCCAGTGCCGTGGAGCTGCCCTGTGGGAGTGGGAGAGCTCCATCTCCTCCTTCCTCCTCTTTCCCTGACCCATCCTCATCCTCTCCTTTGCAGGGGATGCTGTGGGTGGGAGCTGCAGGCCCACGGCAGCAGCTCATCCACAATCTGGGAATCCATCCAGAGTGGGAAACCCAAGGCTCCTCCTGCCCAGATCCCAACCCCAGCTGCTGTTTTCCGCTGGAGTCACCTCTTTCCCAGCAGCTCCTTGCACCAGGAAGGTCTTTCCCGCATCATCCTCGGGATGTGCTGGATGTATTTGACGCCCTGGAGCCCACGATCCTCCTCAGCAAAATGCACCAATCCTTTTTAAAAACACATCCCAAAATGCGCCAATCCTTTGTAAAACCACGCCCGAGTGCAACAGGAGAGCCGGGAAATGCAGGGACTGATAAAAGGCCGAGTTTAACCTCAACTCCTGCCTTGCAGGTTCTGCCCAGAATCCCAGTTTAGCCCAGGTGAATCCAAGGGCTGAGCAGGAGGGGTGTGCAGGGGATCACATTCCGCTGCATCCCTCGGGCTCAGCTTTCCCTGCCTCATTTTGTGCCCTTCCTGAATAATTACCAGCCTGGCTCTTCCCAGGCCTTTTGTTATAGGAATAAGAGACACTTTTTGTTCACAGTGCCTGTAATTAGCTACTGGAACAGCACATGGATGGACTGGGAGAGCAGGAGGCTCTCCAGGCATTTCAAATGCCCCTCGGGATGTCTCTTCTCAAAGGTCTCAGGCTCTCCATGTTCTCACCCCGATCCATGGATCATCACCTTCACCACCCAGGAGGATGCTCCCATGTGGGAGCAGCACAAGCCCCACTCCATTTCTTGTCCACAGCTGGACACCAGCTCTCCCAAAATCTTCCTTCTGTCTGTCACAGGCAAAACCCTCTCAGCCGACACCTCACTGTCCTTCCCACCTCACCTTCAGGGAGCTGGAGCTCCCCAAAACCTCCCAGTGAGTTGTTAAACTTCCCATTTCTGTGCCCCAGGATAAAATGGATTTAGCAGCATGTCAGGACACAGCTAAATAACCAGAGGAGTGCCCATGATCCGATGGCAGTGGTATTTATAATTGATCACAGTCAGTTACAGATTTCTTTGTTCTTTCTCCACACCCACTGCTGCACTTGACTGGTCTTTTGCTGCTGAAGGTCCTAATTTNAAAATCCCAGAATTATTAGGTTTGATCCTAATTTGGATCTTTGACCCAACCCCACCTTGTCAACCAGACCAAGGTGTGCTGGGGGAGGAGGGAGGAGTGACTGTGCTGGACCATCTACAAACCCTCCCAGCCACTCCACCCTTCAAGCCTCGACAATTCCAGCCCCCGGGCTTTTGGATCCGCAGCCTTTGGATCCGACCAAGGGTTACAAATGTGCGGGTGAGGTTGCCAAGCTCGGCCTCGGGGGCATCCCGGGCTCATCCCGGGCTCTGCCCGCCCCGGCTCCCGCCCCGCTCTCTCCAGGCCCTGCCCTGCCCGTGCCCGGCACCCCAGAGAGCCCAAGCCTGGTTTGAACCGGCTGTTCCACCGCACTCTGCTCTACAATTAACCAAATTAAGATAACGAGCTGTGACACAAAGCCCATTTGCTGCTCCTCCAGCTGCCAAGACCGCGGTAATTGCGCCGGCTCGGCCGGGGCCCTGCTGCGGGAGGGACCCGTGTGAGGCGCTGCGTGTTCGGGCCCTTCCTTCAGAAACGTTCATCTGCTCCCCAGTCGTGTCTGGTCTGGTTTTAATAGCACAGCAATCTTCTCCTGCACAAAGCATTGCAGGGTAATTAAATATTTTCAGCTTGCCCCGACAGCGAGGAGAGGGAACGCGGCCATGGAGAGAGGGGGGCCCTCAGCACGGGGTGTCTGTACCCAAAACCCCGGAGGAGGAGATGCACTCGGCCGCTGAGCCATGTCCTGGGCAAAGCACAGAGAACTCAGGGAACTGAGTCGGGAAAAGGAGAGAGAGGCAGGGGCCAGGGTTGGGAGAGCATCCCTGGGGACTCGGAGCTCCTGGCAAGTGCAGCTGGGCACCCACAGGAGCTGCTGGGAGCTTCCTCTCTGGTTTCTCCTCTCTGGCTGCCCCTCCCTGGTTGTTCCCCCCTGGTTTCTCCTGTCCGGGAGCAGCCCGGCCCGGGGCAGCCCCGAGCAGCAGCCCCGAGCGTGGCCGTGCAGCAGAGCTGTTTCTGGGCTGTGACCCTGGAGCAGGGAGGGCGTCCAAGGAGCAGCCGCAGCTCCCGGGTCACGGCCCGGCTCCGAGCGCCGGCTGCGGGCAGGCTGTGTCCCTTCCCCTGTTCCAAGGAAAAGCTCCCAGGGTTCGGGAGCTCTGCCAGAGACATTTGTGACATTCTTCTCCTCAGGGTGACCCCAAGGCTCCTGGGCTCACCCCTCACGACTCCAACTCCACAATTCCGTTTCCAGGGCTCCCCCAGGACACTGCTCAGGCCACACAAGGTGCTGTCACCTTTCCCACCTCCTCTGCATCCTGCTGAGCCACCAAAAAACCTCCCAAGCAAGAAAGGGGTTTGGGTGGGAAGGGACCTCAAAGCTCATCCCATTCCACCCCCGCCATGGGCAGGGACACCTTCCACTATCCCAGGGTGCTCCAAGCCCCATCCAGCCTGGCCTTGGACACTGCCAGGGATCCAGGGGCAGCCACAGCTTCCCGGACACCCCTGTCCAGGGGCTGTCCCGGGGCACAATCCCAGCCAGCTCTGCCACCCCCACCCCAATATTGTTTGTAAAAAGCTGTTTAGAAACGATGTTGTGGCTGGAAAATCTGAACTCTGCTGGGAGGGTTCTGAAAGTACCAGAAGGAAGACTCAGACCTTCAGAGTGCAGAGTTTGGCTCTTAAAATGCCACTTTTAGTACTCCAGGTGCAAGACATCATCTGGTACTGCGGGGTTGAGACATCTGGGTGCTGCTTTCATTTATCAGATCCCTTTTGCTCAAAAACGCCCCTCCGGCCTCTGGCTTTCTCCCTGGGGGTTATTTTGGTAGTTCCCAGCCCACATTTTTTTCTCTGCCTTTTTTTTTGGTGAAGAATCCCATTACTGAGAAAGAGGGAAGGAAAGCTGACTCCCTCTTCCTTTCCTCCCAGGCCTGGAGCACCCTGGGATAGGGGAAGGTGTCACGGCCCCGTGGCAGGGGTGGCACTGGATGGGCTTTAAGGTCCCTTCCAAACCAAATTATTCCATGATTCCATGAAAAAAAAAAAAAAAGCCCAAATTAAACCCAAACCTCCTGCCCAGTCTAAGCTCTGCTCTGGAGTTAAACCTGCCTGCTCTGTCCTTAACTGACCCCGTGCTGCTCTGGCAGATGCAGCTCTGCATCCGTGACAGCCCAAAGGAGTCAGGGAGAAAAATGCTGCTGCCACCCAACAGCTGCTGGAAGCACCACAGACCAGGAATTTCACATCAGGAATCAGCCAGGGACAGGGAAAGGGACAATAAATAAAGGGACACTAAATCCAATAAAAGCAATTCAATAAAATCGGTGTTAAATTCTATTTCTCTAAGTCCCAAAGGCCCAATTCCAGGTTTTCAAGCAGAGCTGCTGGTGAGGGATCACAGCAAGGGCTGGAGCTGCATCCCTGCTCCAGCTGCCTGAGGGCAGAGAAACACTCCAGAAACCTCAAGGAATCATTCACAGGAACAAACAGATGTAAAACATGTCTGTGATACGGTTTTTTCCTAATTTTTCGACATCAAAACCTTTCCTGAGCTTCCTCAGCTGTAAAAAGCATGAGGGTGTCCTTAATACCCAAATTTTTTGACCATTTCACACCTCAGTCAGTTTTTTAAAGGAAGGTTTTAAGGTGCAGGTATGGAGAGGACATAACCACAGAGCTCTGTATCACATCCAGGGCAGAACTAACCCTCAAACCTGCTGCCCAACCCTTCTCCGTGCTCCAGTCCCAGATATCCCAGGAATATGGCCAAAAAATACCCAGCTGGACAGAAAGCAAACTTGAGAGAGCTGGTAAAATAAGAGAACCAAAATAAACCTTGTTTTTATAACACTGGAGTGAAAAAAGTGATCTTCTCTATGTTTGAAGTTATTTCTATTATTTAAGTTATTTCCAGAAGTATTTAAATGCGTTATTTATTATTTATTTAAGTTTAATTACTTTATTTCTGTTATTTCCAGGCTGTAACCTGGGGGCCAAACACAAGGTTTTACACACCAACACCCAAATCCAGGACTTTTCAAACCACACATCTCCAGCCCCACCAAGGCTTTCAAAAGCTCCATTTTTGTATCAATAAAATAATTTCATCCCAAGCAGCTCAGTTGCACTGAGTCAACCTCCAAGCACTTAAAAAGGCTGAGTAGGAAACCAACTTCCAGCCTCCTCCTTTGGAAAGGGCAGGGAAGGAGTGATGGGAAGCAGCTGCTGGCAGGGAAATGCTCTTTCCTGTGGGGCAAAATTGCCACAGACTCCTTTGTCCTTGAGAGATTCCTGCTCTTCTGCAAATCAGGAAAAGAGCCAAGGAGAGGAGAAAAAGAGAAAAAGCCAAGAGCTGAAGGTGGGAGGTCAGTGCAGAGAGGTTTTTGTGAAAGCACAGGAATTTCCGCATTTGAGAGAAAAATGTGGTGTTGCTGCTCTGGGCTGTTTGTGGATACTGGGAACACAAACCAGCAGTGGGACAGGAACCAGTAAAACCAGTTCATTGTCCAGAGCATCCTGGGAACTCACAACCCCATCCCCCCCAAAACAGCAGCCCCAGACAAACCAGCTGGGTGCAGATCTCACCCCAAAACCAGCCGCCAGCTTGGCTGGATTCACCCAGCTCTGGTGGGAAGAGTCCCCTTTGTCCAAAAAAAAACCACCTTGGAATGGGCACAGCAGGACACAAGGGCGTGGAAATGTGGCTCTGAGTGGGACAAAGCAGTGTCTTCCCATTGTCACTGAAAATGGAAACTTTTGTGCTTTCCTTGAATAAAAAAAATGAAGGAAAAAGACAACCTCTTGCTGTATCCCTGCCAAAAGCACGGAGCCACCTGGAATGACTGAAAGGAAAATGGAGCAAGGTGCAAACTGCAGGTGGGAGATGAGGAAGGGCCAGGAAAGGAGCTTGCACGTTCCTAAGGACTCAGCAGAGCACCTGGAACTTCCCTAAGGAGATTAATGAAATCCATGCTGGAGCCCAGGCAGAACCCAGCTGTGGCACAGGGATTCAGACAGGCGGGAATGTGGCACTTGGGACAAGAAGCCAGGATCTGCTCTGGATCCCAAGGATCCCACAGACAGGGAGAAAAGGTCTTTGCCTACAGGTGTTACTGTCCAGGAACTGCTTTTGATCTCCCTGCCAGGTGGTTCAGCAGGAAAATAAATCCCATGGAATTCCCTGCCCTGCAAGGTCTGCACAGCCACAAACACCTGAAACTGAGACAAAATTCAAAGGAAGTTTGTTTAAAACAACTCCCGGGACACAGGAGGGGAGGGGGGATTTTTATCGTACACAGGGCAGAAATCCCTTCTTGGTCACACACAGAAGTCAAGGGAAACCTCGTGGATTCCCACCTGAAGCAGCAGGGCAGAAAGTGGCTCAGCCTCTCCCAAAAAAGGCCAGAAGAACAGCACATTCTGAAGATGCAAATTAAGATTATATCTGCAAACAAAGCCCAGTTGTAAAGATCTTCATGGTAAAATGTTAACCAACTAAAAGAGATTTACAGCGACTTATCCTTTTCCTCCTGGGAGAGAATCAAAAGGTTCAGCAGGGCAGGCTGGGGAGCTGGGCAGAGGGAGGAGGTGTATTTTGTGATAAGCCTCAAACAATGTCCCTGTTGAGCGTCTGCACTGAGCTGGAAGAAAATAAAACCTCTGACAAAGCAAGAAATTCTGCAAAGACAGCACTGGCTCCCAGAGCTGGGACAGGAATTAGAGACCCACAAGCACACACAGACACACCCCCTGTGCAGGGACAGGATTCCCTGGGGATTTTATCCCCTTTTTAGCAAAAAATAAGGAATGGACTGTTCCCCAAGAAATGTTTATTCCCACAAAACTGGCACGAGAAAGCCACACTTTGGTTTAACTGTGAGTTGATCAGGTTTGGAACAAACCCAAATGGGTTTGGAACAAACCATCTCCCTGCTTTGAGAGGATTTCATGTGTGCATGAAGCAAACCAGCAGAACCACCAGAAAATCTGCTTTATCTTCCCATTTTTATCTCCTTTTCCAGGTGCCAGCACCAGCTGAGAGCTCCAGTCCCTCTGCACCTCGTGGGCTCTGCAGCCCTGCCTGACCCAGGTGTCCCTGGGTGACCCAGAGCTGGCCTGAGCCACTCCACACCTGGAACAGGATGAAGGGAAATGTGCAGGGGGAGCTCGTGGAAGGATTAGGATGACTGGGAGTGGTTTGCACATGCAGATGGTTCTCTGCGAGCAAAAGGCCCCGCGTTACAGAGACACTTCCCAGTGCAGCAGCGCCAGCATTTTCACTCCCTGCAGTCCCAAAGGGAGAAGCTACAGTCTCTGTCTGAGCGGGAAAGACTTCGAGTGGTTTCAGCAGCATGAAATGAAGCCTGGCAGTGATATAAAATATAAAACCCCACAAATGAAATGCAAAACCTCAGCCCTTGGCAAAGCTGGAAGCATCCCCCAAGCACCCGAGAGAACAGAGGAGGTTTGCAAAGCTCTGCAACACCTGGGGTTGGACTCCTGGGCTTTGTCCCTCATCCTGCTTTACCTGCACAGCGGGAACAGAACTCACCCTTTGCCAGCTGCACGAAGCCCAGGATGATGATGAGAGCCAGCGCCAGCAGCTTGGCCGCAGCAAAGGCGTCCTGCACACGGGTGGCAGCCTTGACACTGTAGCAGTTCACAGCTGTGAGCAGCACTGAGGGGACACACAGGGACAAAGTCAGCACCCAGGGAGACATGCCAGATGCACCAAAAATCACAAGGAATCTTTAGATGGGAAGGAATCTTTATTGGGAAGGAATTCCTGGCTGTGAGAGTGGGGAGGCCCTGGCACAGGGTACCCAGAGCAGCTGTGGCTGCCCCATTCCTGGAAGTTCCAAGGTCAGGTTGGACGGGGCTTGGAGCAACCTGGGCCATGGAAGCTGTCCCTGCCCACGGCAGGGGTGGAATGAGATGATCTCCACGGTCCCTTCCAACCCAAACCATTCTGTGATTCCTTTTTGCTGAAACAACCAACCAGAGCCTCTTCCCAGAAGAGAAACTTGTTGAAAGCTCTGCAGCCTCACACTTCCCAGTTCCAGCCTTTATTTTGGCAGTAAGTGGTGTGAATAGTGCCTGTGGTCCCTGGGACATGGAACGGCACTGCTGCATTGGGAAACGCTTCTGAGGGCCTGTAAAAAACAGGCCTGACTGCACCAACCCCTGGCCACAGTCCCTGTCCCACCGACCCCGTTTGGTGCTGCTGGTGTGGGGAAACACTTCAGGGATGTCAGGCCGAGCCCCCAGGAATGATCCATGGTGATTTTATAACAACAGCACCCCAAAGGCTCTGAGGCCACACCACCATGACCCTGCTGAAGGGACAGGAGCTGGCCCTGCCCCGACCCCGGGCTGGATGCAAACAACGCCTGCAGGTCCTGGGGCAGGGTGGGAAGAGGAGCTGGAGCTGTGGAAAGCCCCATCTTCCGTTCATCAGTGCCAGGGCCAGCTGTGGGGCTGTGCCACAGCTCCCTGGGGCCGGAGGAGAGGATTTCCCAGCATGGCACTGCCTCCCCAGCAGTATTTGTTTGCTGAGAAGCTCCCGCTGCCCACAAGTTGCCCTGTGGTTAATGCAGCTATTGGGGTTTATTTCCGACCTTTTTTTGCCATATCCCTCCCCCTTTCTCCTCTGTACCCCGCTCCTGCCAGTGTGACATTCCTGCCTGAACTAAAGGCCTTGTCTAAAGCCCCAGAGCCGCTCCTGGCCGAGCTTCACCTGCTGCAGAGCAAATAATGGCCAAGCTCTGCTGCCCTCACGAACCCCTGACTATTTTGGTGCCCTGCTCCCCGCCCAGAGCCTGCTGCTTGTTATGGACACAGGCAAATGTCACACCGAGGGTGACAGTGCCCACGTGCTGGACACCTCCCTCCAGCCCGGTGACCCCTCGCTGTCCCCTGGCCGTCCCCTGGCCAGCCCCAGCCCTGAGCGCTCACCAGCAGCTCAGGGAGGAGTAGATCCCAAATCTCCTCCTGGAGCTGGAGGCTTTTCCCTGCAGGATCCTTTCCCCACTGCCCTCATGCAAAGGCTCTTTCCCAGAGCCTGCAGCTCCTTCTCACAGGAGCCCAAGGCCTCGACCAGAGCCAAGCAGCTGCTCCTCAAAACATCCCAATCCCACTCTCCCGACGGTGTGAGCTGGATCTGCACTCCCAGCTTAGAGCCCAGAGCATCTGATCCCAGAATCCCAAAAGAGTTTGGGTTGTAAGGACCTTAAAGATCCAGTGCCACCCCTGCCATGGGCAGGGACACCTTCCACTATCCCAGGGTGCTCCAAGCCCCGTCCAGCCTGGCCTTGGGCACTTCCAGGGATCCAGGAACAGCCCATGCCAGTGTCCCAGGACTGACAGCTTTTTTCACTGGCTCCTTCCCCTGCCCTCCCATCTCCAGGATCCGCTGCCATTTCAACACAAGAGCATTTAAAGTGTGGAGAAGTGAGAGCTGGATGTGTCAGGAAGGAAAGCACATGATCCAATCCATCCCACAAGTAAACAGGGATTGGAGATGGATTTTTTTATCGTGCCCTTCAGGAGTGTGGCTGAGACCGAAATGACCCTGAGCTGCTTTTGGGGAAGCAGAGCCGTGCTGGGGTCACGGGACAGCACGAGCTGGGCTCTGGCCAGGAGCAGGGGTGAGTGGTTGTGGTGACAGATGTGCCACACCGCTGTCCCCGTGCCAGGGCCCTCCGCCCAGCGCCGCTCCGGGAGATGGACGGGGACAGGGACGGTCACACCACGGCCAGGCCTGAGGGTTCCCAGCCCCTGCAGCAGCCCTGTGCCTGCGGGGTCACAGCTCTGTCACCACACTGGGACACTGGGACACCGGGACACGTCTGCCTCCAGGGACAGGGCAAAAGACAGGGTCAGACAGCAGGGAGCAGCAAACACGGCTTAACCGGGTGACCTTACAGTGCTACAGGGGACAAGGAAACCCAGGGGACGTCACCCAGCAAAATCACGACTCATCCACTGAAGGCACCTCCAGTGAATCCTCACGGGCAGGGAGCTTTGGAGCCAGGATTCCCTCTGACCAGAGACTACACTAAAAATAAACCTGCCCTTGTTTACAGAGGGATATTTAAAGGATGAGCTCAGCCGTCTAAAACCACGTTGCTGCTGCTGCTCCTGTGGTGAGGACAGCCCTGAGAGGTGTGACAGTGACATTCCCTGCCCCATTTAGGCATTCTGTGTCTGTGACAGTAACTGCTTCACCCCCACTTCAACACTGATTTTTAGGAGCTGTTTGCCAGGTCCTGGTTCTGTACAGAGTCCCCTGAAGGGGTGGTGGTGAAAATAAAAGGCTAAAGTTTCCTACACAGTCCAAGTGTCCGTGTTCAGCCCCAAAACCCCATCAGTGCCAGATAAACAGGCTCCCTAAAAACAAGAAAACACTTTGGGATCAGAGAATAAACAGGGCTGGAAGTTTCTGCCACGGTCTTTGAGTCAGAGCCCTTGCAGTCACATTCCCTCTGCTTTGCTTTTCCCACTTTACAGTAGTATTTGTCTTTCCTAAAGGAGCACGGTGGAGTTACTCCACTTCAATACTTCCAACATAGGAATGGCCAAAAATCCCCCAGTCTCGCCCATCAGGAAGAATCCTACAGACAGCAAACAGGACGAGAGCCTTCTCCATAAAACTCCAGGATAAATTCCAGTGGCTGCTGAGCTTCTCAGGAGGCTGGGATTTCTGAAAGCAGCGAGTTTGACTGCTTTGATCCCAGATGCTGCCCTGCCACGCAGGGGCTGCGGGATCCTCCTGGCAGCGCTCCCTCACCTCGGCTGAACCGCTCCAGGAAAAACACGGCAAAGCTGCCATAAATCAGGGCAGTGATACAGAGAGCAGGCTGTGCTGCCCTAATTCCTGCACTGTTTCCCTAAGGCTCCAGCCCCTGTCGGACAGCAGCCAGGCAGAGCTTCGGAGTGACCCATCAGGAATCGCTCTAGGAACGAGGATTTCAGCATGACCTGACGCGCCACGGCCCGGCTGAGCCAGCAGCCCCTCTCCAAAGCTTTACATAATTGGGATAATAAGTGTTAGAAAGCTGAAGGGATGGCAGATGGACAGGGGGTGACTTTTCATAGAATCCCAGACTGGTTTGGGTTGGAAGGAACCTTAAGGCTCATCTTGTTCCAATCCCACGGGCAGGGACACCTTCCACTATCCCGGGGTGCTCCAAGTCTATTCCAGCCCAGCCTTGGGCACTTCCAGGGATCCAGGGGCAGCCACAGCTTCTTCTGGGCACCCTGTGCCAGGGCCTCCCCACCCCCACAATAACAAATGTTTCCCTTGCATCTCATCTAGCCCAAGTTATTTATTACTCATCACTCTGGCAGGAGAGATCCTGGTTTTTGCTCTCCAGGTGCTGTTCACCCCTTCACCCCTCCAGGGACTGCTCCAGCCCAGCCTCATTCCAAGATAACTCAAGCCACAGGCTTTCAGAGGGAAATTTGGCTTTCTAAAGACAACAGGCTTCAGTATTTCCTCTGGCCTGCAGTCCCTGCTGGCTTCAGGCATCTCACTGAACCTGCTCCACTGGCACTCACCTGCACAGCCAGGGAATTCCCCATTCCTGATAGGAACAAGGACAAACATCAGACCCAGGACTTTACCCCCCCCAGTTCTCACATTATGGCTGTATCCCTTTGAAGTCACCTCCCAGACACAACTCCTAGATGACAACCGGAATAAATGCCTGTGAGGCAGCCAGAGAAATGGCTCAATCCCACCTAGAACACATCCAGGATAAATGCTGGAACAGCAGCTCCTGTGTGTCCGGGGGAAAGGCAGCACGGGGGAGAGCTGAGGCTCTGCCCAGAGCAAACAGGGGGAATGGAGCCGGACACAGGAGAACCCGGGCCTGCCACTTCTGTTGCAACAGCCTTGGCAAGATTCCTGTAACACAGGCAGGGCTGCAGCTTTCCCGGGACAACCGAGTGGAGATGGAGTAAAGATCCAATCCCAGCCCCACCTGGAACTGGCTGGGGGTGACAGGAGCTTGCTCAACCCAAGATCCTCAGCAGCTCTGCAGGTGAAACGTTCCTGGAATGAGCACAGGAATTCCTGAGGTACTGGCACGGCTGCATTCGTGCTGCCTGTGGGGTCACACACACTTGCACAATGTCCCTTCTGTCCCTAATTTCACCTCCTGTAGGATTCCCTGGGCCTGACCTGCGGGGCTGCCTGTGCAATTCCACGCACACCTCTGGGACAGGAATAAATGTGTGGAAGTATCTGCCTTTACAGGGTTAAACTCGTTAACATGCTCTGAATTCCCCAGGGGTTCCTTTTTGTGGTATTACAGGACCCAGTGAAAACGCACTGCAGGTTGGGAAGTTGTGGAAAATAAAGGGAAAATGAAGGGAAATCCCCTCCGTTGGCTTCCCTGCCAGGAAAGCAAGGAATGTGAACTGTTCTATCATGCATGACTCTGTCTGTAACTCACATTTCCAAAGTGCCTGGCCCTTGCCACTGTAAGATGATGCTCCCATTTACCATCTGCCGCTGGCTGATGCTGATTTTCCCTCACAATTAGTCCCAGAATCCAGCTCCTTTCCCTTCCCCATGCCACAGCAAAGGCTGCTCCTCTCCCTCCCCGTGAAGCGCAGGTGACACACGAGCAGTTTTCTCTCCCACCAACCGTGCTGAAAGCAGGTTTCAGGCAGAGACAGGACGAGCTGAGCCTGTGGGACCAAGAAACAAATCCCAGGGATGGCAGAGCACATGGGACAGGCACAGAACATCCATGGCCTTTAGGGAATTGCTGTTTAAGATCACCAGAGGTTGGAAAACAGAGTTAATCCACACAGCACAAAGAAAAAAGTCAGTTATACTGACTAGAGAGGATTAAACCCATGGGAAAATCAATTCACCAAGGCAAAAATGCCCCACCAATTTTATATTCCAGTGGCTGGGATGCCACACTGTCTCCCAAAAGTCTCAGGGGCTTCCAGCTGCACAGTCCAACATGAGACAGGCAAGGTCACAGGCAAAAAATGCTTCAAGAGATTTCACCTTGACAGGTATTGACTGAAGGCTTTTGTGCCCTGCAAGGTGGGGAAGGGAAAAAGCAGAGCGAAAAACTTTGCAGATATTTCTGCAAGGACAAATCCCTGGAGAAACTTAACACCCAGGGCAACCAGTCTGGGAAAGGGAGAGGCCTGGGGGCACACGAGGCTGTTGGAAAGCACTTGGCCCCAGAACAAATGTGTCTATATTAAAATCTACTTATAATGATCAACATACCTGGCAACGCTTTCCAATTCCCTTTTTATTCCTCTTCCCAAAACAGCAGTCAGGGAATGGTGCCTCAACAAAGGAGAAGGCAAACTGCCCTACCAGGGAGTTTAAAAAAAGGGATCATCTCCAAATCTGCCTGAGGCCAGGAGCTCTGGATGTCCCAACACACAACCCCAGACACCCTGAACAGGTCAAATCTGTGTAACACCCCTATCCCTGTGGTGCCAGCATCCCGTAATGACAGTGGGACACTCTGACACGGGAAAACTCCCAAGAATTCCTCAGTGTTGGGAGAGGTGGCTCCTACCTAGAGGCAGGAGTTGCTGTTTTGTCCCCTTAGGAGGAAGGTTGTGATGTGCTGCCAAGGTTTCCAGAGGACATGACACAGCAGTTCCACAAACAGGAATTTTACCACAGGAAGACAAACAAAATATAGAGAGAAAAGATATGGAAAAAGCTCTTTCTCCCTATTTCTTCCATTCCCAGCAAATGAACCACCCCAAGCTAAGCATCTCCTCCACGCTCACCTCACTGAAGCACCTTCCCAGCAGCAAGCAGCACTTGCTGGTATTTTACGTGCACAGAACTCAGCTCTGCATCCTGGCTGGAAAAAGTGGCTTTCCCACCCCTTGGATTGGACCCCCAGGCCACCTCTGACCCTGGGACTGTGAGACTCTTGGAATACTCAAAACAAGTGATGCTGCTTTGAGTGAGGCTGACCCTGGAGGGGTTTCCCACAAAAACCTTCCCGATTTGTTCACGCCGGAGGAGAAAGGCTCTGAATGCTCTCAGTGATAACATAAAATCATCCAAACACAGCAACATTTAATGGGATAATTGTTGTGAGAGCCAGGAGAAGGCTGCTGGAATTGCAGTGGCTGCTCACTGTGTGTTTCAAGAGCCCTCCAAGCCCTCATTGATTTCTGGAGAGTCCTGCGAGTGTCAGAGCCTGTTTTCATTAATGCTGCTCTAATTAAACACAGATTAAAAAAGCAACCTCAGCCTTGCAGCCTTTGCCATCCAGCAGGGATTCCACAGACCCCTTCCTTCCACTCCGCTCCAACGAGGGCAATTTGCTGATGGAGCTTTAGTCCCTTAATCCACCTTTCTGGAGGAGGAAAAATAAATCTTCAAAGCTTCACACCCAGCTTGTCCCGGCTGATGAATTAAAAGCAGCACTGCTGCAGCATGAACCCATCTCAGACAGACAGGCCCTGGGTGTGTTTTGGGTTTGCTTTTCATCATTTAATACCTGATGAAGTGAAAACCCACCTCCTCTGCCCTGCACACACCTGGACAAAGAGCTGAGCTTGGCAGGTTGGAAGCAAAACCTCCATGTCAATAAAGACATTCCTGCTTCCCACTGAATCTGTGATTTCTGGGTGGAATGCTGCCACTGGATATTCCCTTCTGGACCGCTTGGCAGCTCCCCTGGGTTGGACTCCTTCTCCTCCCCTCACTCCCAGGTTCCTCGCAGGAGTGTCAGGCACTTCCACGGGACAAGGGCTCTCAGACCGGACTCAGCCCTGCCCTGGCTGCTGCTCGTTCTAAGAGAGACAAATGAGGAATTCATCAGCATTCCCTGGAACTCCACGCCGGCAGGAGGAGTGCTCAACAGCAGAGTCCAGAAGCAGTGAAGGAAGTTTTGGTAAATTTTCAGGAAGATTAGAATTCCCTGGCTTTGGAAGTAGCTAGCTATTAGCTGTGCGGGGGTGATTAGTGCCAGATTTGCATACCTAATTAACAAGCGAGACAAGAATTCAGAAGCAAACCGCCAAACTTGCTGACACTGAAGAGCAAGAAGAAAATTATGTACAACGGAATATCCCGAGCTGGAAGGGAGCCACAAGGATTATCGAGCCCAATCCCAGTTTTCCAGTGCGGAGCAGATCTTATTGTCGGGAAATCAGGGAATTGTAGAAGGAGCTGTGTGTGGCACCCAGGGCGTGAGGATGTGTGGGATGAACAGCTCGGGCACTTGTGGAACACCAAGAACCAGCTCAGGGCCGGGAGCAGCTTCATTCCTTGTCTCCCCGATCCACAGGGATTAATTTACCGTGCCACAGCCCAAACGCCTGGGAAGGTACCTCTGTGCAAGCAGGAAATCCACAAATTAACAGGGGGCAACGAGGAATATCCAGGGGATCTTTAACAGATCAGTTTAACACTTTCCGTCCCCGAGCCCTCTCTGCAGCACACAGGGAGTACTGGTGATCTTTAATGAATTTGTTAGGGTTTATCAGTTTGAGTTGAAGGAATGTTCACACGAGTGGCAGCAGGATGGGAAAGAAAACCTGAGCCCCTCGCACCTGAGCCAGAGCACGGGATCCGTGGTTTAATTCTCTGCCATGTCCAGTACTGACACTGTAATACGGATCATCAAATATGCAAATTCAGGACCTATTAACCATCCCTCCACCCACTACAGAAGGGGTAAAACTGGTTTAGATGAGATCAGAAGTGAGAGAATTCGAATTATTGCTGGGTTTTCACACAAATGCGCACTCTGCTTCCTGAACTTTCAATTTTTGTGTTCCAAACACTTGGCTGGATTCTGTGTTTGCTGTCCCTTGGCTTTTGCTCTTCTGGTTTATCAGTTTTAAACCATCAGCCATCCAACCTCACAGGTAAAAGAGCTGCTCCAGTTTCTCAATCACCCAAGTAACCTGCAGCCTGGAAAGCCTTCAGCCAAATATTTGGGGAACATGAATCGAGCCAGGCTAAGGATGAACAGCCTGACCCATCCTGCTCCAGGAACACTTCCCTGCAGTGCCTTCCCACCCTGCGTTTGGCAAACACCACGGGCACTCCCGGTGCCCATGAAAGAAGCCCTGCATACCAGCCGCGTGTAGATTACGATCTGCAGAGCAGAAAATGCCTGTTTGTAGTTAAATCCTCCTTACCACCCACCTTGTTTTCCTCAGCACCTTTCAGGGGAACTAAATTCCCTCTTCCAACCATTTTTCCCATTCGCTCGAGGCCGTGATTTAGATTCTCTTAATGCATTAATTCCGTCTCTGAAGCTCACGGTGGCAAACTCTGCACAACACATGATTTATTCAACTGTTCGACAGCAGCAAAGTGGGAACAAATAACTTTTGTCATTCCTCCTCTTACTACAAACTGTGCAGCCAAGTGCACTTCGTGTGGAGATACAGACTCTGTAAGGAATAGAGCTGGGACTGTTCTGCGAGGCTGGATTTTGGCTACTGTATTCCAGCCCCAGGTCCCAAATTCCTCTGCTGCTTCCCAAGCTGCTCTCCCCCGTTCTGAGGTAACTCATTAATGTATGTGCTACAGCCTATGCACAAATAGGTCATTTTTTCTACTCTGGAGCTTTTGAAAGGAATAAAAAGTCTCTCCCTGGGCAGTTTCTGTTGGAACAAAGCCGTTTGTTAGTCCCCACAAGTGTTGTGTGACTCCCCAAGCCCTCGGAGCAGATTTACTTCATTTATTGTTCCTGGGCCGCGGTGTGGTTTTGGCACCGGGGAGATGAAAAGCTGATGCCAAAAATCAAAGTTTCAGAAATCAAAGTTCCCGAAAGCTGCCTCGCTGAAGGCGCTGCAGGATGAACAAACCTCTTTGAGCAGAGGAGACAACCCCAAATTTAACCCAAAGCATAAACAAAGCAAGAGCCAGCGGTACAGGGGGGAGCAGAGTTGAAAGGAGAAACACATGGAAATGATGCAGTTGTGGAGAACTCCAAACTCTTGCCGTGGCATTTCAGGATAAAGGTTCAAGAACAAATTCCGCCGCAGGGAAACTCCTAATTGCTACCAAAGGAAGGCTGGAGACATTTCTTGGAGAAGGATAAACGGGAATGAGACCTGGCTTCAAGGAGTTTCATGCTGCAAATCCCCCATCAGTGAACAGATCCCAGCACGGGCAGGTCTGTTTAACCCTGCACTGGGTTTTGAGCAGTAAAATGGGGACAGAGACCAGTTTTGGGAACGATCCTGCAGATGAAAAGTCACTTACAGTTAGGAACACGTCCTCAAAGGCTTTGCCAGCTCCAATCTGTGCTTGCACAGCAAAACTTTGCCATAAGGCAGCAAGAAAACCCTAAATTATGCCCTAATTCCTTGGTTTTTCAGCAAGGAACACGAATGCCACGTCCATCCATGCCCCTCTCCTGTGTGCCCCTGAGGAAACCACAGCGCAGACTGGCAGGAAAGCTCGAAAATCAGATTTCCAAAAGGCAAGACACCCATCAGCAGCACTATTCCCTGGCCACGCTACAGCTTTCTTGGTTAAATGACTACATTTCCCTAATAAACGCCCTCCACACTGCAAAAAAACTTGGATGGAAATGCACATGCCTGCCTAGGTACCTTTATACTCCTAAAAATTCAGCTGGGGACTGAGAAATGTCAGCCTTGCCTGAAGAAAGCACAACCCACTGCCCGGCCTGTTATCAATCCTAAAATTAGCCATATAATTTGCCTCCCAAAGCCTGGATCAGGTTGGCTGTGAGACATTTCCAGATAATATATCTTCCCATAACGACCATGTGCTGCAGCTTTGGGATGCCTGAGATCCTCAGAAGGGGAAGGAATCTCACACAATCCCCTGGGAAAGGGCAGCACCAATGAGCAGCCTCCTCTTCATCACCCGAAATGCAGGAATACAGAGATCACCTGGCTGTGGTTTTGTACAGCGAACAAACGCTTTATAAACCCCTCACAAAATTGTATCCTCTCTCCCAATAAACACCTTTATAAGGGCATTAAATTCCAGTGGAGCAGAACGGATTGAATGGGAGACGAGGAGGGGAAAAGCAGGACACGGTCCCGTATTTAAAGGATTGGGAATTTACAGGATTGGGAATTTGGATGGGGTGGCTTTGCAGTCACCAGAGGAACGGAAAATAGGACTGGAGCGGCAAAACTGCAGACCCCGAAACACCAGAGAGGTGACAAAAAGTGCCCCAGGAGAGAGATCTGCGTGCCCAGACAGATCCGCGTGCCCAGGCTGGCACCACTGAATCCATCCCACCGTGACTGAACTTCTCCGCACGGCAACGCCTCACAGACAGACACAACGTTTGCTAGCAAAAAGAAACCCCACAAAAGCGGGTTCTGAGCACGGTGCCAGCGCACACGCGGCCGGGAAATATCTCCTCTCTCAAGTGGTGCTGAAAGCAGCTCAGAGGCGTGTTCAGCACCAGTTGCTGGTGAGAGATAATAGTTCTCCTCACCCAAACCAGCATCAGCGCCCATCCCGGCCCTGCAGAGCCTCGGCACAAGGGGATCTTCCCCTGCCCGGGCACGGTCCTGTGCGAGAGCTCCAGAAATCCTATTCCAGCCCCCAGGAAAAGAGCACGCTGCATTTATCACACGCTGCTCGCTGCGCTGTCGGGAATCAAGAGAGCCTCACAAGCCCACAGCTAGCATTCGGGGAAATTTTTGCTCAATTCATTACGGATGGGGCCACATTTTCTGCGGTGGCTATTCAAAACAGCCAAAAAAATCCCTCCAGCACGCGGCCAGAGTATCACGGGAGAGATGGTGCGGATCTTTTGGGGAAGGTGATGGTGAGTGAGGAACCACGTGGAGTAGGGCAGCGGGGACCTGCAGAGGGTCATCGAACCATGGAATGACTTGGGTAGGAAGGGAATTTAAAGCCCATCCCGTCCCACGGGCAGGGTCACCCTCCACCAGACCAGGATGCTCCAAGCCCTGTCCAACCTGGGCACTTCCAGGGATCCAGGGGCAGCCGCAGCTCCTCTGGGCACCCTGTGCCAGGCCCTCCCCACCCTCCCAGGGAACAATTCCCTTCCCAATATCCCACCTAACCCACCCTCTGTCAGCTGAAAGCCACGGGCGGCTACTTACGGACACACAGACAGGCCACCAGCTTGGCAGCCTCGTCGGGCACGGGGCAGGTGGGGAAGATGGGCTTGAGCAGGTACGTGGCGAACACCAGAGCCACGATGTACTGCGAGGAGGGCCGGATGATGAGCAGCTCTATCCAGAGCTTGAGGAAGGCGGGCAGGGAGCCGTACACCTCCAGCATGTAGGCGTAGTCCCCGCCGGACTTGGTGATGGTGGTGCCGAGCTCGGCGTAGCACAGCGCGCCCACGATGGAGAAGGCGCCGCACACGGCCCAGACCACGAGCGACAGCCCCGGCGAGCCGGCCTCCCGCAGCACGCCCGTGGGGGTGACGAAGATGCCGGAGCCGATGATGGTGCCCACGATGATGGCAACGCCGTTCAGCAGGGTGATGTTCCGCTGCAGGGTCACCCCCTCCGCCGAGCCGCAGGGCGACGGCGAGCGGGCACAGCCGTTCTCCTGCGCCCCTTCCAGCATCTTCTCCATCGCCTGCTTCTCCTCCTCCTGCGCCAGCGAGGCGGCCGAGCCGGCGGGGCTCCGCTTCTTCACGGCATTGCCGGGGGAGCTGCCGCCGCCGGCCGACATGGTTGAAGCAGCGGCGCAGCGGCAGGCGCGGCTGTGCCGCCACCTTCGGCCGCCCCTTTTGTTCCGGCGGCGGTGGGCCGGGCTCCTTTCCGGGGGGCGGGGGAAGAGAGCTGCGGTAGAGAGCCCGCTGCCGCTGGGTTTGCCGCTGCGTTTTGCTCTCGGCCCCAAAACGGGAGAGAAGGAGCCATCCGGCAGCTCTGCCCCAGCCCCGGCACAGGGCGCTGCTCGCTGCCGGCAGGGGAGGTGTGTTGGCAGCCCTTCACCTCCCTGCACGGCTCCTGTAGGGAAGGGCTGTGTGTTCCTATAAAGGAGAATGGATGCCTGTGTGTGTCCAAACCCGCAGGTCCTGCCTCTCCCAGCTCCCTCCAGCCCCGGCCTGCTGGGCTTTTTCCATCCAAATACACAAGCACGGGGCAAGGCCCCGGTGCTGCATCACCTGCACCTCTGCAGAGGCGCTGCAGGAGTCAGCCCCTCCTGTCAGACACCAAAATCGCCAAAAGGGCTTGTCTGCAAAAGAAATAATCCACCAACCTCAAATCTGACAGATGGCAAAGTCACCGAAAATGCTTGTTTGCAAAACGAAAATACAAAATAATTCACCAGTCTGGCAGTCGTGCAGGCAAAAAGGGCAGTCCCTGCCTCACTGAAGGCAGAGGTGCATCCAAGGAGAACCACTGGGATACTGCAATAATGCCCAAGGAGAACCACTTGCATCCTGAAATAATGCCCAAGGAGAATCACTTGGATACTGCAATAATGCCCAAGGAGAATCACTTGCATCCTGAAATAATGCCCAAGGAGCCAATCCTTCAGCAAATTCAGACTCCCTCTTGCCCTGGTGGGACAGGAGAGGAGCTCAGAGGCTCCTGGAAGCTCTGATTCCAAACATTCCCTCTGAGAGTGGAAGTGGTACCTCCGAGGAGCCTCTTCCCAGCGGGTGCTGCCACACGAGGAGCGGTGCCCGAGCTCCGAACCCCAAGGTCGGTGTCCATCCTCCCGGAGCACCCTCTGGGCGCGTTTCAGACAGGCAGGAGGTGGGGTGGGAGATTTTCTCCAGGAGAACTCCGGGGAAAAGTGAGCTCGACATTCTGGGGGAAAAGGGCACATTTCAGTTACATTTCATTCCCATCCTTTGGGATCCATTTCCAGGGATCCCAACCGGCCCAGCTCTCGGAGCACTAATCCGAACCTGCCATCTAGTGGCTGCTCAGGGGCTCAAAAATCTGCTGCCGCCTTTATGTAAACATTAATTAAAAATTTAGGAAGAGAGCAGAGACAGAAATTACCTGGGCACCGAGCGCGTTCCTCCGGTTTTCAAGGAGAAATGGGATCCTGAAGAGACTGAAAAGGCTCTGACAATTAATTAAAAATAAACAACGGAACATTTATCACAGTTTTTCTGTAACCCCAAAAGCCTCTCTTTACTTTACCTTAGCAGTTTACCAATACAGGCAATTTTTGTAACTGCATTTCGTGATTTATCCCCGGTAAAATGTTCAAAGGACCGTGAAACCGGGAAAAGAAGCAGGTACTTACAACATTTGGGATTATCCCTGTGTGACCCTCATTACATCAGGATCCAGCCCACAGGACTGGGGACTGAAATTAAGTATTTGCTTCAGGTGTTTTCAGATGAATGCTCAAACTCAGTCATGTATTGGGGGAATAAAAGCATTCATCAAGGGATTGACTTCAGTGCTCCAGGCCAAGCTCCTCAAGGCCAATAATGACCTAGAACCAGCATCTCCTGAGTTGGGAGGGACCCACGGGGATCAAGTCCAACTCCTGGCCCCCAGAACCCCACCATGGGCATTTTACACCTGACATTAACCCTCACAGACACTTCCATGAGCTCTCACAAGCGTGGGCCTGAGTTATCCTGTTCTAATTCTTCCAAAAGGGAATTTCTTCACAGACTCAACCTGGAAATCCCAGGCTCCAGAGGCAGTGGAGCAGCAGCCACTGAACTGCCCTTTTCCAAGCCAACCGCATACTTGACTCTCTTGAAAATTAATCCACGGTAGTTAATTCTGCAACTGTTTTTCCATTTGTATTCCTGAGAAAACACCAGCCTGGCATTGGGGTGTGTTCCCGGAGTGCTTGATATCTTCAAAGCACTTCCCAAATGCCGAGTGTTGTTATCAGCCCGGCCACGAACATTACCTCTCCTCAGGCCCCCAAGTTATTCCGCAGGATCTTTGAAGACTATTTGATTATCCAATCAGTTCTCCATGTGCTAACACTCAGGCACTCGGGCTTTGGCACATCAAAAAGGAGGAGGGAAGGAATGATTTGTCAGGAGGACAAACAATGAGCAGGAGCAGGAGCAAATTGGCCATTTGTGAGGAGCGATGGGGATGTTTTTAACCGGTTCTTTGGAAAAGCTGCCTTGATCCAGCCACCCTGCTGGCAGCAAATCCCCCATTTCTTCAGCAAACACCTCAGCTGTGCTGATAAAGAGCTCAGAGCTGGTTTTCCTGGGTAAATGGAAGTGGTGGCAGCTTCTAGAACCATTAAATGGTCACAAGAGCAGAGCTGGCCTCACTCCTAGCCCAGGCTACTCTTTCTCCAGAAGAAAATGGGCTGCCTACCCCACAGCACAGGTGGGGAGCCTTCAAGAAACATTACCTACAATTATTTTAGGGGGATTCCTTAACCAGGAATGGAATCTCCTGTTTTTCCTATCAAAAGAAACTTCTTTGGATTAATCCAGCTAAACAAAACCCGTGTGACAGCTGGACTCCAAGCATGGCTCAGCTGTGAGACAGAGAAATTAATGCTTATTTCACCCAACTTCCACCCAACCATGGAATGGTTTGGGATGAAGGGACCTTAAAGCTCATCCAGTTCCAACCCTGACACCTTCCACTATCCCAGGGTGCTCCAAGCCCCATCCAGCCTGGCTTTGGACACTGCCAGGGATCCAGGGGCAGCCACAGCTGCTCTGGGCACCCTGTGCCAGGGCCTCCCCACCCTCACAGGGATGGATTCCTTCCCCATATCTAATCTAAACCCACTCTTACATCACCTTTTAATTTATATCAGTCATTTAATTTATTTAGAGGGGGTTTTTTAGGGTTATTTGATAGCATTTTTGTAGCCACAAGCACCGAGTCACACCACACATGGGCTCGAGGCTCAGTTCTGCCAAGGCCATTGACAGGACAGAGGAAGGAGCTCAGCTGACAGCTCCAGCTTAGTGGGCAGTGTCCAGTGAAGGAGTTCAGCAGACATCCTGAAACCCTGGAATCCTGCAGGAGATGGCCTGTGGCATCTAGCTGGATGTGATCAATCACGAGATACCCTTCATCAGCACAGCAGCACAGAGAGCTCATTGTGCTTTCATTCTAACACAGTTCAGCAGAGTCTTTCAGAGCTTGGAAGTATCACAGAACATCTGACAGCTGATCAGACTCCACTCCTAATGAACTGGGGCATTCCCAAAGAGGAATTTGAGTATTTTCTTTGACAGGAAATCTGATTTTTTTTACTTGAAAAGCTTAATTACACAACGAGATACAGGAATGGGTTTCTCTGTTCCTTTATTGTAGTTGCACTATAATGGTAACAGTGTAAAATGCAGCAGCTGAAAGGTTCTATACATCGGGGAATAACTCAGGGAAAGGGCCTGTATCCCAGGAAAACATAGAGCATTCCCTGTTCCAGGTGTTGGCTGCAGAGACAGTGATTTCCGTCAGTTACGATCAGGCAGGTAACAGACATTAAACACACAGTGTAATAAAGGCCACAAAACCGAGATGCACAAAGGGAAAAAAGCCAAGATGTGCCAAGAAATACAAGTTAAAACATCCCAGGTTAAGGCATGAAGGGACCCTTCCTCCAAAGCAGAATTCCAGTCCTCTAAAACCCCATGGAGATCAATGCAAACTCCAATTCTAGAGCTTCCAAAACGAGGGGAGACCCCTCTGTGCTGACAGAAGGCAGCACAAAAGTGGTCAGGAACACCTGAAGAGTGAAAGTTCTGGAATGCAGGAACAGGGATCCAACATTCCAACACCACAGGAAGTTGTCCCAGCTATGGAGTCACCAAGGACAAGGTAAGAGCAGCATTTCAGAGAAAGACTGAAAGGCAGCTGGAAGTCAGGCCAGAACAGACACAGATCTGTGCTCCAAACCTTCTCCTCCCTTTCCAGGGAGTTGTCCCAGAATTATTCCTGTTAAGTCTTTAATTCCTAGGATTTGCTGCCCCAGGAATGCCTCCCAGGGCAGTATTTAGTAATAAAGTGACTCTTCTGCAAGGAAAATACAAATATGTGCTTTGACCCTTTTGTACTGTGCCACCCAAAAGAGCCCAAAGATTCCTCTTTAACTTAATTGTGCAAAATCATCACAAAAATCAGCTCTAACCCAACAATCAAATCATTTTTCCACACAGAACTGAGAGACTAAGGCACAGGGATTCCATCCCATCTCTTGCTCTACACACATGTGCAGGCACACAATTATTTTCCCAAAGTTAACATTCACAAGGTCAATAATGTCATTGTAACAGAAAAGTTAAAACTGAAAAAAAAAACCCCAGAAAACACCTTTGTGTTCATTTCCAGATTAATTCCAACAATCTGCCCTGCAGCTGAGCTCTTGCCTGCCTTAAGGAGATGCTAAAACACTACACATAAACGCAGGACTCAAGAAACAGCAAAATAAATGTAACAAAACCCCTGTAAAACTTCTTTTTGCACCACAGTAGAGTTATTTTTTTATCTATATTAACCCTGTTTCCAGATAATTTTAAGTGATCAGTGCTGAAATTGGAATTTATTCATTTTATGTCAGTAAAAATAGGCGTGATTTGATGTAAATGTGGATACAGCTTAACCGTGTGAGTGGATAATTCACTATTCTAACACAGCTTGCATGGCAATGCTTGAACAAAGTAAACCTCGGTGAGAACTTTAAATAAATTCTATGAGAACTTTAACTGGATCACTGGGAAGGGAATATCCCACATCCCCTCTGGTGGGTGCAGGGTGGTGAGTGTGTTCAAAAGGGCTTTACACATCCAGGAAGAAAATCAGATTGAGTGGAGCATGGAGAGCTCAGTGGGTGTGAGGCTGCTACAGAGTTACAGAGCAGCTGAAGTTGAACAGTAACACCCTGGCAGCTCCCTCTGAAAATCTGAATTTTGGGTTTGTTGGGAAAGCTGGATCAGCTGGTGATTCTTCTCAGTGGATCAGAGACATCCAAAATCTCAGTGGAAATTGCAAAGGCAATCAAGAAACTGAGCAATTACAAAAGCTTTTTAAAAGATCCATTCATAAATGACAAGGAGATTGATGCACCTACAGCCCAGTGCTGCTGAGGCAGTTCTATTTTTAATTAAAAGGCAACATTAAGATGTCTGTGTATTACAGTTTTTTCTATTAATGAGTAGAAAATATCTGAGCTGCTGCCATCTTTCTCCAGGGTCCTCCTCAGGAAAGTGTCTGCAAGAACAGCACTGAACAAAAATCTCAAACTTAGTGACTGGATCATTATTATTATATATTCAGGCAAAAAGTAAAATAATTCTTTTCCTGTTGCCAGAGCTGTAGATATTCCTTCCAGCTTTATTTTGGAATATGTCATTCTCCAGCAAAATCATCACTGATGTGTTTTTGTAGCTAAAAGTCTGTGTGATGATGGCAAAGACTGCAGAGTTCAACTGAGATCGTGGAATCATAAAACCATGGAATGGTTTGGGTGGGAAAGGACCTTAAAGCTCATCCCATCCCACCCCTGCCATGGCAGGGACACCTCCCACTGTCCCAGGCTGCTCCCAGCCCCATCCAAAGAGAGATGGCACAACCCAGATGGAAACGTTCCCCCAGGCAGGGAGGGCTTGGGAGAAGTGGCGAAACCCAGGAGGCTCCACTGCCACACTGAATTCCCTACAGGAAAAATACCCTGCACTGGGATAGAAGGAGATTTTCTTCCTTTTACCACCCAGAGTCACTCCAGTTGAAGTGGCCACATTTCAGGGGACAAAGGCACGACTGCTGCACCGTAGCAACAGACTGAGGTAGAGCTACTGAGGAAGGAAGGGCAGGATCTGGGCACTCAACTGGTTCAACAAGATTACCTCAAACCCTTAAAATCATCAGGGTCACACTAAAAAGTGTTAAGGTGCTTTGAAACTGAACACTCGGACTTTAAGAAACAAAAGTATCAATTGGAAAGGTCTGGATTTAGCACTGCCAAGCCAGGTCATGGCTTCACTTGTGCTGAATCCCACCAGAAATCAAAAAGGAGGAAAGATTCCTTAAAAGACTCCTCAAACACAACCCACTGAGATCACACAGAGTTCACAGACAGAGCTGCTCCTCATCAGAAATCCAGTGCATGGATTTCATTTGCTAAATACAGCAGAGCATGAAGAGCCAGAGAGAAAGGTGCCTGAGGGACAATTAGGCTTAGCAGGATGTGAGAGGTAGGCAATCCTTGGGGCAGCTGGACCACAGCTCCTGGAAAAGGCTCGGAGCCGGCAGCTCCCACTGCAGCTCTGCTTGGTCCACGTGTGAATTCCAACCCCCACTGCACCTCGCTGCCGTGAGGTGCAATAAAAACAAACTGGTCCCCACTTGTCCTGAACCTGGGTAAGTCTTCTTATAGGAAAAGACATCTCAAGGCAGAACTCTGAAGAGAGCACACTGTGAGTTACTGAAATAAAACTCCTTTCTGAGTGCTGCATTTTGTCCACACTCTCCTAGCACTGGTTTCAGGAATTGGTTTGGGGTTTTTTCCCCCCCTTAAGCCCACTGGGAAGGTCAGCTGGGCCTTATCTGACCTTGCTTTCCTTTGACATGATCAGTTTCCTGGGATCAATTGGGCATTTTCACCTAATTTGCTGCTCTTGCCAGTCTTGAGATACTGGTGAATTCTCTTCTCCTCCCTTCTCCGGATACATTATTAACAAAGGAAAACAAAAGCTGCCAAAGCCAAAAGCTTCTACAGTTGTTAAAAGGTTTTAGAAGAAGTCTTCTGGCTCGTGATGTAGTTACAGTGGGCATTCTGTGGCACCCACATCAAACATGCAATGTGCAGCCAACAGAACGGAGAGAGATCTTGGAAGTCATTTTTGTCCTTCACCTCTTGTCATCCAAGAAGAAAAGAAGAAGGTAAGATGTCTCTGAGACAAGCTGGTTCCCTTCCAGCTCTCTTCTCAGACATCAAACAATTCCCCAAAAGGATCTGATCAGTACTCACATTTTTCATTTCTTCCCACTTCCTTCCTAACAATTTTTACCCAGATTATTAATTCATGCGAGGCACTGAAAGAGCATTTGAAGAGACGCAGAACAATTCAGAGAAGGGGCAGGGGACAAGCTCTTCTGCCCTTATTTTTCCTTTAACGGTCAAAATATGTCCTTATATTGATCCCTGCCTTAGAGCAAGTCAACTTGTTACAGGTTAATATTATTTACTTCTTGAAAAACAGCAAAACTACAAAAACCCCACAGCTTCTCTAGCGAAGGTCGAGGGGCACTGGCTGTGAAAGGGCTGCAGAGAAAGGAGCAATCACCCAGACTGCTGTGCTGTGCAGCTGGACTGAGGGTGCTGGGCCATCTAAGGCCTGACCTGGGCCACCTAAGGCCTGACCTGCTCAGCGTGGGGCCGGAGCTCGGGGTCCAGCAGGCGCTGGGGGCGGAAGGACGAGCGCACCGTGCGGTTCATCAGCGGCTGCAGCGGGCGGAAGTTGTCCACCATCCTCTTCTCCTCCTCCCCGTCCGACGTGAACAGCAGCATCCGAAAGGCCTCCAGCTGGGAACCAGAAACGGCCACTTGAGTCACTTCCCAAGAACTCCCCAGCCAGGGGATTCATGGCAAAAGGACAAGCATTTATTCTTGGCGAGGAGAATAAAATCAAAGGTAGCGCTACGTTTGCTTTCTGAGGGATTTTAGCACCAACACCTTGGCCACCTGCTGGTAAAGATTATCCCATACCCACACCAATGTGCCGTCCTTAGGGAAATTAAATCCCAAATGTGGCACACCTGAGAGAGCTATTTCCATTCAAATACTTCATCCAGCCTCCACTTACGCCCTCGCTGGCACCCAGAAAAGAGGGAACCCCAAAAAGCACCAATCCCCAGAGCTGTTCTCTCACTGGGATTAAAATAAAGTATGCAGCAGATCAGCTTCTAATGCTCATTCCAATGGTAAGTCACTGCTATGCCATGAAAGAATGAGAGTAAACAGCCAAGAAAAAAAGAACAAATGAGAAAAATTTCAGTTTAAAAGAATGCCACACTATGCCTGCAGTTCTCTGTTAACAATCTCCATTTCACAAGATCTTCCCTTTTTCCCTTCCCTCCACAAAAAAGGCTCCATCATGCTAAGGAGAGCAAAATTATGCAGTATTCCAGTGAATTCCTAAAACCTCCCCAGTTTGCAAGGGGGCAGCTCCCAGAACTGTGTATCACAGATCGAGATAAAACTCTTGAGAATAGTCAGAAAAGTTGAATAAAGCTGGAAGAACATCTTGGAGAGGTCTTAGGTCTTTCAGTATCAGCTGCTGCTGGGATTCCTCCCCAAATCCTGAGCTGAAGCAGTCACAGATCTCTGTGCAAACACAGCCAATTTTTGCGTTTTCACAGAGAATTGCTGGTGAACAACTGGTTCTGTGCAGCTGCCCCTCTGTGGCAGCACGAGGGGTGATCTGAAAGGAAAAACTGAGATTTACCTGATCCTCGTCCACCTCTATTGGCTTCTTCTTAATGATCCACGTGACTGATTCGGTGAGGGGGGGAGTGGTCAAAGAGCCGGCGTAGGTCCAGTAATCAGGGCAGGAAGGGATCAAACAGGAGGGGTCAAAGACATCAAACTCGATCACAGTGTCCTAAACAGCAGGAAAAAACGTTCTTAAGGATGGTGTTTTGAGGGGAAAAAAAAATGGCAGAAAGTTGGAAAAGATCTTGACAACGAGATTAAAAACTGTGTGTGCATGGGAAATGAGGTGTTGGGAATATTAATAATGTAATCCTTTTAAACCCCACAAAGTTGTAGAAAATTGGGTTTGAGGTGTAAGGGGCAGCTGCTGAGCAGACGAAATTTAAGTATTTCTGCTGTCCCCACAAACCATGAGGAATTCAGTGCAGGAGGAACAAGGAGTGAGAAGGATCAACGGCCTAAGGCTTTGTGGGAGCTGGATGCAACCAGGAAAAAGAGGGAATAAGTGGTGGAATAAGTTCAGGTAGCTGTGCCAGATCCTTAAAAGACTGCAAACAAGAAGTGTTTTACTTTTCACCACGTGATTTTAGGCAGCAGAAAGAGGACTGAAGTTTCATTTAAATCAAATATTCCTGTCTCCAGAATGTTCAGTCCCACAAGTGGGATATCGGACAGAATGTAGGAGCTTCAAAACCCAGGACTTCCCACACAAACATTGCTCCTGGGGGATTTTCAGGATATACTGGCAGATCTTGGCTTAGTTTCTTTTAAATTCACATGCTGTCAATTATTATATATTGTCATAAAAGATGGACATTCAGACTTGGGGAGGTCTTCTGGCACTGAACTGCCGTGTTTGGTGTTTATCTGGCACAGTTGTCACCGCTCTGATACAAAAACTTGGTTTTATTTGGATTTTAGTAACTCCTTTCTGTAAGAAATAGTGGCACAGCGACTTCAGCTGGATGCGAGTGGAAGTTGAAAAGGTAGATGTGGTTTTCTGTGTTTTTCAGAAGTGGTTTTTGCAGTCGGAGCGGTTTTTCAGAAGGGAACGGGCACAGGGAGGAGGAGGAGCTGCTTCTGAGCACTGTCAGAGACCCAGCGCTCCCTCTCCTGGCAGGAGTCTGCTAGGAACGATCCCATTCCCCCAGCAGAAAATTCAGTGTTTATAAAGAAGCAAATAATCCCCTCCTCAAAGAGCAGACAAAAATCAAAAAGCCTTAATCCCACAGTAAATAAATCCCCACTTCAAGCATATCCTTGTAAGGGGAAAAACACTCAAGAGCAGCATTTCTTCAAGTGGTTTGGAAAGCTTAAAGTATCCAATTCCTCCTGAAAAATCAGCTTCCCCTCCCACTTCCATCATCATCAACAAGCAGCACCCCGGCTAAAATTTAAAGAAGAAAGCTTTTCTCGGTGTTTTGTTGTTCTCTGAGTGTTCTTTCTGTTGGGTGACAATGGCTGGGACACCTCAGAGCACTGACCTTGTGTCTGACTGCTGGCAGGGCATCCACCAGGGTCTGCAGCCCTTCGTGCCGTGCTCCCAGCTGCAGGGACAGGGAGGGGGTTGGACAATCAATAAGCTGATCAATAATCAATCAGTTCTACTTACCAGCATTAGTATTTTTTTATAACAGCAATCACAGAATATTGAGGGTTAGAAGGGAGCTCTGGAGATCATCTGGTGCAAGGCAGGGACCTGGAGCAGGTGCCAAAGGAACACATCCAGGTGGGTTTGGAAAGAACACATCCAGGTGGGTTTGGAAAGTCTCCAGACAGGGAGACTCCAGGCCCTCCCTGGGCAGCTGTTCTACCCTCAACATAAAGTTCTTCATATTGAGGTGAAGCTGGTTTTAATTTCTGCCCATTTGCTCCTCATCCTGTCGCTGGCACCACCGAACAGAGCCTAGCACCATCCTCTGACACCCCTTGGAGACATTTGCATGGATTGATGGGATCCCCTCCCAGCCTTCCCTTAATTGCCCTAAATTGGCTTTAACAGAATGCAAACAGAAAGGACTCGTTACAGCTGGTCACACAGAATGAAGTTACCTTTAAGAACACTCCAATAACAGCCAAGCCATTCCCCTCCATCACAGCCTCCTCAAAACTCGGGTACTCCACAGCATTCCAGTGCACCAAATGCAGCTGAAACAGGAATGAGGGAGAGCTCAAGCCCTGCTCAGAGCACAGACATCACACCTGCCTTCTGACCTCGGCTGCATTTGCTCCTCGGCAGTGTGAGGCACTGCAGGGAGCTGCCTCAGAAACCACACACCACAGCAATGAGGAACAAAGTGCTGTGGTAAATTATGGTCCTTCCCTTCCTTGTTTGTTTGGTTTTTTGCCTTAAACAATAGCTAAAGACCCATCCCATGGGCATTTCCCATGTATAAAAGGGATTTAGTCTGTGGGAGTCTGCCTGCAGGAACGCTGGGCAAAGGCACGGACAAAGCTCAGTATTCCTGGAGCTAAAGGGCTCTTCCATCTCTTCCCAGGAAGAGCAGGGCACACTGTCCTCCCGAGGAACATCCTCCTGCACATAATGATCTTCCTCTGCACTGCTGACAGCCAATACATTGAAGAGTTTTGCGTGGTAAATAAATACCCCAGCCCAAAAACTTAGTCACAGTCGTCCTGTTAATGAGGATCTTCCCAAGCTGGCAGCACCACTATGAACACACCAACAGGAGACAAACATCTCCTTAAAAATAACCCATCATCACTTGACAAATTCTCCTCCTTTGGCAAAGAACTGTGGTCAAAGCTGTCACACTTCCACATTTTCCCCCACTGACTCCATCCGTTTTATTGACGTTTTCTTCCTTAGCAGTTACTTAAGCATCAAAGTTTTGCTATTTTCGTAACTGTTTCAAGAGTTGGAAACAGAAAATAAAGTGATGGTTTTTTTAGAGTACTTACTACATGCTTTGTTTCTCTGAAAGATTTAGTAACAATAAACAAAGTGATTTTTAACTTTCAGCAGTGGGGCCAATGTCCAATTTTCAGGCTGTTCTTCTCCAGAAAACGCAGTGAATTTTTACAGAATAAAACAGCAGATGAGTTCCAGCACCCCACCAGGTCTGATCCTTAAAAATAAACTGCAATTCCTCACTTTGGGAGTTTTCACAGACACACCTGAGACAAGTATTCGCATTGTTCAGCATTTCATCTCATACCTCTGCTGGGTAAAATTTACTGTCAACTGTGTGCTCTGAGCCCCAGTCGTTTATAGCTCCCCAGTGGAAGTGGAACTGCTTTAGCCGGTATTGGTTTTCCAAGGGCCCTCCAACGATGACTAGAAAACAAAACAAGACACACACGTTGATAAATATGAGTTAGAACTGGCCAGACAAGTGAATCCTTGGAAAAAAACTTGCCCGGGAAAAAGTATCAGGTGGAGCAACTCAAGCAGTGCCCTACTGCTTGGCTACTTGTACACTTTGCCATGACCAAATTATTCAAGCAAACACATTCCTGGTTTTCCCTGCATCAAGCTGGAGATGAGCTGAAGAGTCTCCTCATCCATCTCCTCTCTCAAGGGAATGCTTTGCCAGTTGACACCAAGTTTGGCACAGTCACAGTGATGAGTTTCACACTCTCACCCCTCTGTCAGAGCAGGAGTGTGAGGGCTGCCTGGCCAGAAGACACTTGGCAGGTGACACAGCAGTGACACATCTATTAAATGTATTAAATGACAGCCCTGCAAGCCTCAGGATCTGTGAAAAATATTGACACTTCTCATGACAAGACTTCAAAAAGCAAATTTTGCCAGACAAATCAGTATATTGAGTCAAGTGTTCAACTCTCCTCCAAGCTATAAAAATCCAAACACCTGACTCTGCTTCAACACAGCTTTCAGACTGCACAAGCAAAGGTCAGCCAGAAATATGTTTTATTGGGCCTACAAGCTGTGCATGAAGTACTTAAACAGCCAGTCTGCCTCTGGGCAAGTTTCTGAAAGCTTTAATGCCCTTTTCATCAATGAGTAAAGGTAAACCTTCAGTCTGTTCTCCTGATTTCAGAAGGCCTCCCATCCTTTTGCAAACACATGAATGAAGAAGTCCATGCCCAGCTTTCTGCTTCCACTCATTCCCTCCTACCTGGACCAAAGACATCCTGCAAAGTCATCTTGCTAATTATTACATCAGAGCATCTGGTAAATGAGAAACCATAATTACTTCCCAAGGGCTAATAACACTTATGGAATCAGAGAATCATTTAGGTTGGAAAAGAGCTTTAAGATCCTCGAGTCCCACTGTGCATCCAGCACTAAACCATCAGCATCTGTTGATTTTTACTGAACTGTAGGACATGGTGAAGTTTTACAGCAAGCCATGGCATAAAGCACCTAATCCCAACACTGCTTTTGGAAATAAGTTAATCACTTTCTTGCTAAGGAGAAAACAATGAGAGGAATTAAGAGATTTTCTGGTATTTTTTTTTTTTTTCCTGAAAGCCAGCCAGCAGGTTTGAAATTCTAACCAGACAGGCCTGGCTGTGATAAAGGAATAAATTAAAACAAGCTGTGCAAAATGACACTGAATTCATTTCTTCCGCTGCTGCTGAGCTCTGGGCATGAATGCAATACCAACCAACACTGGAAAATCACAATGCCCCATCCCTGAAAGTGTCCAAGGCCAGGCTGGACAGGGCTTGGAGCAACCTGGGATAGTGGAAGGTGTCCCTGCCCATGGCAGGGGGTGGAATGGGATGAGTTTTAAGGTCCTTTCCCACTCAAACCATCCTGGGATTCTGTGATGGAGAAGGGGTGGGATGAAGACGTGGCTCACACAGCCAGGCCTTTCAGAACTGAAGTTTCTGTGCTTCCTGAGTATGTGATGATGCAAACCCACAAGTGACTACAAATTTGTGTTAATAACCACATCCACTTAAACATGTGCCTCACAATTAACTTTAGGCACAGACACACATATGGAGAGACCCAGGTTCCTGTAGTGGCCACCAGAAAGTGACAGGAAACAAACAGGAACTTCAGTCCCTTTAGAAGCATTTCCTCTCAAATTACAATCTTTAAAATTTCGAAGCAGAATAAAAAGTTCAAGGGGCTCTAACAACAAGAATCACATCAGGTGTTTATTGCAGCCCTGGCTCTGTTTCAGTCTCGTTTCTGATGGCACCACACACAGACAGACCACGTGCTGTACATACCTTCCCCTCACCCTCTTCTTCCTCCTCCTCCTCTCCTCCTGCTCTACCTTCAGCTTTAGCCCAAGTCTTGCAAACCCCATGTCAGGATTCAGGCATTTTTGTCTATCCTGGGTGTCTTTCTCATCTTCTGTTTCAACTGTGGTGCTTTTGTTTGTTCCCAAGCTTTCTTCTCTGGATTTCTATGACTGTTAGAGAGAAGCTGGCAGGGAGAAAAACCAGAAACAGCAAGAGTAAAGAGAGAAAGGTGGAGGAGAGATGCAGGCACCTGAAAACCAGGGGATTATACAGCAACACCTCACTACCTGTTGTCGGATGATGGAAAGGCAGCAAATGCTCACAGGGAAAGATTTACCTCGAGGAAAGTCTTACAGACAAAGCAGGTAAGATCTTTCACAGGTGAGCACCTGAGTCCTGGTGATTCCAGCCTACCCTGCCCCTGTGCAGTTAATTATTGTGTATTTCTGAACCCCCTACAGGCAATTCCCCTTTGCTACATCAATTCTTGCAGAAAAAAATCCAACTTTGTTATCCACTAAACACTTTCCAGGATCTTATCCTCAACAGGTAGCGGGGTGTGGCTTATAAAGCAAGAGGCTGTTAAATTAAAAGCAAAGCCAATCTAAAGTTAGTAAATTAAAATCACTGATGAGGTAACAAGTGATGTCTCTCCCCTAACCCAACCTCACTAAAAAAACCAGCACTTTGTGCTGGAGAAACAGAAGGACAAGACTTGGCTTCTTCATGATATCAGTGCTCAAAGGAGCAAGGGCAAGGGTATTCCCCCTTGGGAATGGATATTCTGAGTGAACAGCTGGAAACAAGCCCCAAACATCACATGAGCTCCCTGCATTCCACCACCACCATTTCTGCTGCACCATTTTATCAGCCTCTTTCCAAACATCAGCCAAAAATACTGGTGTTGTGAAGACAAAGTGTTTGTTTGTGTGCTGGAGGTTCCCTTCCCAAGGGCATTGCTAAATCCCTCGGGAAGCTGGAGGATCTCTCATGGTGAGCAGCCACCTTAAACATAAATGGCTCAAATCCAACAGGTTCAAACTTGCTCGGGGTCTCTCAGTTTCTTCCTTCAGGGCAAGCTGGGCAATCGTGTGCTTCACAACAGCCCTGACCAATTGCTACCAGCTCACCTGCCCTTATGAAATATCTTTATATTCTGCAATATCCTTTGGTAAAGTCAGCTTTTAGCAGGAACAATGAACAGAAAATCTGGAATTTAGGAACGATATCTTGATTTTAAGTCAATTTTTCCACTCTACTGGGCATTTAAAAAGGTTGAACTGCTCAGGCCAGAGGCCTGTTCACATGAAATTGCTGGAACGCATGGTTGGATGTTCCACGCACTCCTGTTTCCCCTAAAACAACAGGGACACACACACACCTGCTCCCGAGGGCAGAGCTCAGTGTTATTCCATTCCCTAAAACCCCACGGAGATAACCATGTGTGCTTTCCAACTGCAACTCATTTGCCTGCTGATTATTTCAAGTGCATTAAATATGTCTATTAACACCACAAAAGATAAGTGGCAGATTACTTCAATAAAGAGCAGTGATGGAATCAGGTTTCAAATTGAGTAGGTACACACACAAATGACTGAAGATTGACTCACGTGGGCAAAGCTTATTGCAAAACCTACAAGACAGGGCACTGAGGCTTGAGAAATGAGTTTCAACATACAGCAGGAGACTTGTGCACGGTGTCCACGGTCATAATAACACTGTAAATGTGAAGTCTTTACAGAATTTCTTCATTATGGTTCCCACCACTGTAAACCCACGTTTAACTCCAGCATTTTTTAACTGCACATTCATTTTCCACACGAGGTCTTACATCACACAAGTATTTCTCCTCTCTAAGCATTAAGGAGACATCAAATAGATTTTTTTTTTTTCCCCCCTGAGTTTTGCTTACTTGATCTGTCAGTAGAATCATCAAACTCCACCAGGAAGGAGTAGCCATTGTTCCAGATGTGAAGACAGGTGGTTGGGTCGTAGGTGATTTTCAGAGGCTTCAGGAAGGGATCATAAACACTGTCCCTCCACTGGATGTTGATGGGAGACTGCCGGGTGCCTCCGGGAATTGTCAGCGGGCTCTGCCACAGCGGATGCACTGGAAGATGAGGAGGAGAGTCAGGCTCTGAGGCAGGATACAGAACTTTCTGGCAAGGGAAGATGCTGTGTCACCAAAGGCTAATTCGAGTCAGCTGGTGCCCAGGAAAGTAAAAGAAAAATAAAACATTCCAGTGGCATGACTCAAAGCCACATAGGGAAGCGCAGCAATTTGACTTAGACCCATGTTAGTACCTTTCTGCCTTTGCAAAATGCTCTGCAAAGAAGTTGTCCCCCTATTTCCCAGATAAAAAGAATGCTTCCCTGTTATTGCCAGATTTTAAGGCAGCTTTGTTTTACAGCTTTCATTACATACCAGTACCATCAGCTGAGCTGGGAGCGCTCCAGACATGGGATAATTCCCACTGGGAAGCAAAACATTCTCTAGAAGGCAACACAAGCACAGGAGTTACCCCACAAAGGAGGGTTTAGAGCTCCCGCAGCAGCCACACCAATCCTGACCAAAACTGCTTCGTGCAGACGGGTCCTGCTGATCCCACACCTGTAAAACCCAAACCCAGCAATTTTGGGGGCAGCTTGGGGTCCTTAAAACTGGCACAAGCAAGGTAGGTACGTGAATGGTTTCCAGCAATTTTGGGGGCAGCTTGGGGTCCTTAAAACTGGCACAAGCAAGGTAGGTACGTGAATGGTTTCCACAGGAGTTTATTCTGCTTAAAACCAGAACTGGCACCTGCGTGGACCTGTTCACCTGGTGACCCACACTCAGGTTTTGGTGCCCTGTCCCTCTGCTGAACCCCAAATTGCGATGCTTCGAGCATCACCTTACAGGCTACTTCACCAGATACAACCGCTCAGGGTCTTTTACACACAGGAATTAAAAATAAATTAAACCTTCAAACCACTCACATGAGGGGTGGCTGAACAACTTCAGCCCCGTTTTCCCTCAGCGAGGAGCAAACTTCACGGAGCTCCGTAAGGTCACTTCAGGCAAAGGCGGTGCAAAAACACTCCCTATACTTAGCACTGCCACTTCCTGACGTTTCAGCCGAGGACAAAGGCAGGCTGAGCTCGGCGTCCCTGCGGCTCCTACACGAAGTCTGGCAGCGCGGGGGGCTGGAAGCGATGGCGGGGCAGGGGCAGGGCGAGGAGAAGGGGCTGAGGGAGAGCGGCACTCACGGGCGTCTCGCAGGCGGTAGGAGCAGCAGGCGCCGAGGCTGCACCGGCGGCTGCCCGGCCGTGAGGAGCAGGAGGACGAAGAGGCGGCGGCGGCCGCCCAAGCGCGGCGGAGCAGCGGCAGCATCGCGGCGGAGATCGCGGAGCCGCCGCCACCGCCCAGCCCGGCCCGGCCCGGCNACAGCCGCGGAGAGGCGGCGGCAGCTCCGTGCGGGGTTGGAGTTCGCCATTTCCCGTGCTCGGGGTGGTCCCCGTGCCCCTGTCAGAAGCGCGGCCCCTCACACCAAGCGTGCCCCCCCCAGCCCCGCACCGACAGTGATTCCTTCGCACCGAGTACATCCCCTCAAAAGAGTATCTCCTCACCCAAAAAAGCGTCCCCCCACACCAAAATAGTACTTATTCCCTCACACCGAAGCGTTTTTTTTCCTCATATCAAGTGTTTTCCCTCACGTCAAGGGAATATTTATTACCTCAAGTCGCAAGTGATTCCTTCGCATCGAGCGCATCCCTTCACAACAAACGGGTATCGCCTCACGCCAAAATGTGTCCCTTCACATCCAAAGTGCATCCCCTCACACCAAAATAGTATTTATTCCCTCACATCAAAGTACTTCTCCTCACGCCAAGCGCATCCCCTAACGCCAAAGAAGTATTTATTCCTTCACACCGAAAGCAATTCCTTTGCACTGGGTACATCCTCTGACACCAAAAGAGAATTGCCTCACCCCAAAAAAGTGTCCCCTCACACCAAAAGCATATCTTCACACCAAGCGTTTCCCCTCCCACCAAAAGCGATCCCTTTGCACCAAAAAATGCACAGAGATGGGTGGCCCTGGCACAGCGCAGTCCCTGCTCCAAGATACCTTTGGAAAAGTTACGAAAAGTTAATTTTAATTTTACTTTTCGTGGCTGTCACAAAGGCAGGAGGCCAAAATAACCCCAACCTTGGATGATGAAAGGGTCAACTCAACTCAACTGCACTTGGTATTCACCTGCCACCGCTTGAGGCAGTGAAACCTTGATGAAACTGGTTAAAACCTTGGTCACTCCTCGCATGTTTTTGCTGTTCCAGCTGCCAGCGAGGAACACACAGCAAAAAATAAACTTAAAAAAAAAAAGGAAAGCCTGTAGAAAGCTGAAAGCATCAGTGAAAGCACAGAGATCAAGCAAGAGTTCTAATTTCTGCCAATTCTCTTGGGCAGCCAGGAGAAGAACACCACCCTCAACTCCTGACCTTCACCTTGCTGTATGATCGTATTTCTTAGTTACTCTCTTAAAATCATTTTTCAAATCTGCACTTATCTTCTGGGGATTTTTTAAAAAATCTTGTTAGGACGAGTACATTTGAATTTTCCCGAGGGACCTGACATATTGTGAAAGAAGTTTCCATTGCATTCACGGTATATAACGTGTTTAAAGTACTCCTGAGTTGAGTAAGAGCAGGTTGAAATCTGGCAAACGATTTGCTTGGAGTGGCTACACAATCACAAGCAGATCATCAGGAGATGTGCAAACAGCTTGTGATGTCAGGGGTGTTAAACCGGGTTTAAATTTCATTTTACTTCATCCCTGCAGCCTTTTCTTGTGTACCGGGGTTCAGCTGCAAACAACATGAATTCTCGGTTTGACTCCCGACGTTTTTTAGGACAACTAATTTACTATTCTCAACAGAATGCTTCCTGTAGGTTAAAAAGAAGAGGTGAATAATCAATGAAATTGAAAAGACCTGCTGCCCATAAACATCATGATTCAGTCAGGCTTAATCACAGTTTAACAGCCTATTGATCACGGTTAGGCAACTCTTTAGCACAGGTCAGACGTGTCTTGCTGAAGCTGCTGCTGAACAACAGAGAGCTCCTGGTCATCGGGACAGCCCAGATGGGCTTCAGGTGTTTTACATTCAGCACAAACAAGAGATACTGGGGGTTATTCTCATCTACCAACAAATTACCGCCATCCCTTCACCGTTCTCCCTTGTTCCATTCTTCCAGGATGTGGCCTCTAAATTCAGCTGATAACCTTGGGCAGCTTAGAAATTACATCTACGCCTGGTTCTGTAATTATAGGAAATCACAGAAAATTACAACTATCCCTTTTCCGTATGTTACAGCCGATGAAATAAAAAGCCTCAAACTCCAGTGCTTTACGCAGTTTACAGCCGACGAAATAAAAAGCCTCAAGCTCCAGTGCTTTACGCAGTGGCACTAACACAACCCAACTCCACGAAGCTTTTTGGTGGTTTGATCCCACAAGGTTTTGAAAAACATGGAGTTTTTTACAGTCACTGAGCTGAACAGAGCGAGTCACTTGCTCTTCCTCCAGTAGCACAACCCAAAGGGGGTTTATGGCACGATCTCGGAAATAATGGGCCAGTGAGGTACAAAACTAAAGAGAAATAACTTGGACCGGCAGCACTTTCGTTTCTCTCCTGAATCATTCACAGAACCTCCATCCAGTTTTTTACCTGCACGTGCTGCTTCTTCCTGAGCATAAAGTTCAGTGAAACTCTGGCATTCAATTTAAAAAATCCTTCAAAGAAAACCCTTCAAAATATGAGCTCAGAGGCAGGGAGATGGTTTGGAAACTGCAGACAGAAAGACAAAAACTACCTGTGCAAAAAGGAAGCCTAAGCCCTAAGCCTTGTTCCTAGCACTTAACCAATGTAGCCAAAATCTTCTTTTCTGGACCATTCCAGAAACAGAGTTTTCCCTTGGCCATGCCCCAGCTCGGGATGGTGATTTATGCAAGAGAGACGTAGCTCTCACGCAGCAAGAGCTGGAGAGAACAGCAGCAGCCAGAATCACAATATCCCTGTTGTTTCCCCCAAACTGTTACATTTCTGGGCCATCTGGGAGGTTCCAGCTGGGCTCTCTCTGTTCCTGAGCCCAGAGTGGTTTCCACAACCAGAAAGAGAAGAGCCCAGGGGATGAGCTCAAGTGATGCAGAACCTCTGTGGAAAGAGAAACAGAAACCTCACCTAGGAGGTCTGTTTTCCAACGTCCAAAGTTAACTTAAAAAAAGGTGAGAATTGAGAAATAAATGTGCAGTTTGCACCCTTTGCTCACTGAGGAAAGGCCTGCTCTGGTGTTTGCCTTTCTCACACACCCACCTCTGGTATGGTTCAGAGCAGTTAAACTAAATTTTGTCATACGAAAAGCATGACCAAGATGTGAATCACCCGTGAAAAGGCATTTGCCACAAACAGACCTAATCTGTGCCTGATTTGACTTTTTTAAAACCTCCCCAACAGACACAGTGATGCTCCATCTAATTTTACAATATTCGGGGGCTTAAATTTGCACTGTGATTTTTTCCCCACTTTTCCATATAGAGCCATTCAAATAGTCCCAATATTCAGAACTATTTTCTATAATTAATTGCACCTTTTGAAGTATTTGTTTAAAAGTCCATTTAGGATTGATGCAAGTATCAAAAGCTTCAGGATGGGAGTCAAGATCCAGATGAAAAGACAGGTTTTAATCTTTGAAAAGAAAAAGACCTGTTGAATCAAGTGCTTTGATTTCTTTACACAGGGACTTTCAAATGAGATAAACCGGGACAGACAGGGTAGTAGGAAGAGCTGAGAAACCCCACCCAGGGGAAGGAAATGAGGCCCTGTTTGCCATAGCAACACATTCTGAATGAGAAAATAAAATATACACATTCCTGAAACTCAGTTAAGAACCATTTTAAACTCTAAAGGACCACGGCTCTGCTTCAGCCACTGGGATCGAACATTGCAGAGGAAATCCAAGATAGGTTGATTTCCTTGGAGCTCTTTTTGTCTGAATCAAGATTTTGGAGGATAACAGCGCTGGCTGGCTCAGGCCCATCGTGACAAGGTGCCGAAAGTTGTGCTGAATTGATGTCAGATGGGGACTGTGATTTAGGCCAGTTTATTGATAAACAGCCCGGTGCTTTTTATCAGACAGATGTAGCTGACAGGGTGCTCCCAGCTCGACAGGGGAGCAGCAGCAGATCGTGAAATGCTGAGCTTTTCTCTGCCTCCACAGTGTTTGGCTGAGATAGGAGCCTGGCTGAGGAGGCAGTGGCTGAGCCCAGATAAGGGGGAGGTAATTCCAGCTGGCAAGGTAAAGCAAACAGAGGCTTTATCTTCTTCTGTATAAAAACATTTGCTGAAATTATGCATGCAGGCTTAGGAACTCGGCATGGAAAGGGCTTGGAAGAGAACTCCTGGACAGTTTGGGGAAGCACTGCAGTTGTACGTGCAGGCCTGGAGATGGCACACCTGGATTGTGTGGCACTGCTGGGCTCATACAAGTCTTTGGGAAAAAACCCAAAAGCTTGAAGGATTCTGCTTTTCTTGTAACTGCTTCTAAAAGGGCAAGAAAGGAAAAAGCCATTTAGGTCTGCTCTGGTAATAATTAGTAAATGAGGCTTAAAAATCCTCATGGAGGGCATTTCCAGCAATTATTCTAAAAAATTAATGTCTGAAGCCTCCATCTCCTTGTGTTGTCACAAGATACACCTCAGAGCTTGGCACAGACACCCCCTGGGAATTTTGACATCCGTGCCACAGTTCTCACCAACATTTCTACAGGGCTTTCCCAGTGAAGTGCAGGAAAAGCCCTTTGTCCTTGCAGGGTCACAAGGGGAAGCCAAAAAGCTCTAGAAATTGTCAGCCTTTGGGTTGTTTAACCCTGGCCTGAGTAACAGTGGAGTAACCCACAGGCTGCCTCACTCAGAGCTCCTGTGCACTCCCTGCCTGCCAAAACCAGCCATTCCAAAGATAGGGTTTTCCGGAATCAGTTTGTTTTGGCATTTCCTGCAGGAATGGCACAGAGAAAGATTTAAGGAATAAATAGTATCTGTCTTAAATTGAACAGAGGAAAGCGAGTAAAAAGGGATACCAATTGTAGTTCATTCAGTCAGCAGTGGTCCTTGGATGGAACAGCCTGGTCTGATCTCCTCTTGGAATGGGATCTCCTCTTACCCTGGGTAACCATAAAATAATTCCTGTCTGCATCCCATGTGGAAGTCCAGAGCTCAGCTCTTCTCCAGTTTAACTTCTCACTCCACCGAACAACTCCAAATCATTTCCCCAGAGTGACACCTCCTCTGATAAAACAGAAACGGAACATTTAATTCCAACACACCCTGTCCCAGAAGTTTATAATTCTATGGGCCATATATTTTGGTGGTGCATTAACACTGAGCAAGCAGAAAAACCGGGGCTGCATGGAAGGAGTCTGTGCTGCTGTTCCATGGATTTCATTACTTTAGAACAACTTAGACTATGCCTTCCAAATTGGAAGCTGCTGGACTCACCATAAATATTCCCTTGCAATCTTGGTTCGTGTCTTCAGATATAAAAGTAAGGAATAAAAACACAGGGTAATGACAGAGTTTTTAACCACAATTCCAGAGGATTCTCTGGGTTTCCCCTTGGAAGCAGTAATTCCTGTCAGTGCTCACCATGAGCAGTCGGTGTGAGCCCAGCACTGCTCTTCCTGGCACAGGGTTGGGGTTTAGCTCTTCAGTCTCTCCTGAATTGCAAAAGTTTGCTGATAAAATGGAGAAAAAGGAGTGATTTAGGCAGTGCTTGGGAATAAATTCTCTCATGTGCACCCACCCATCCGTGGAGTGAGTGTACACACAGTCGGGCAGACTAACACATCTAATTAATACGAATTCACTAGGAAAGCTACTATTACATGCACCTAATTAATACTAATTTACTGCAAAGGCTGTTATTTTATAAGGTTGAATCACTGTTTTCCTAAATGCTACAGTAGTGCTTTTCTTTGAAGAACAAGGTATTTTTCCTTGTTTGAATGGGGAAAATGAAGTTTCTGAGAGTGCCTGTAGAGGACAAACTGGGAGTTAATGAGTATTTCTTGGAGTTTCCATATAAAGAGCCTTGTCATCTCCACTCTGCCTTAGTTTATATCACAAAATTATCCATTTTTCATAAATAAATACAAAATTTGGCATTAGCTAATTTAAATAGAAGGGGATCACACCTCACTGTTTGAGGAGGAACCTGGCTCTGTTCTTTGGGAGAAGTTATTACACTGAATAAATTTACAGAGGAAAAAACCAGGAAAACAAAAGGTTTTTCTAGCTATAAGGAATTACTCTTTACTATTCTCCAGTTGACATTATCTGCACAGCAGTGAGTAGACACAATCTCTGGCTGGCCCCATCTTATCTGTAAGCAAGTTAATCAGTATTTTAAATAACTAAATCTTTAACATCTTCCAGGAGTATCTTGCACCTCAAAGTGATTTATTGCAGGTCCGTACAGCGCATTTGGAGGGGTTTGTGGCTTGTACTAGGCCTCATTTTCCAAATCAAGCATTGCAGTGGCTATGAAATTCCAAGTCAAAATCAATTTGTGCTAAATGTGGTTTGAATTATGCTCATAAATGCAGTTTTCATTGAAAGCAGCCAAGCCTCCCAAGTAACGATTGCATTTTGTTACAGGCTGGAGTCACAAACAACCCAGTGACACGGCAGAAATAAAGAACAAGGCTGAACCCTGAAATTCCACCAAGTATTTCCATTTCTTTCATTCTATCCACTCCTTTTTCTTCAACCTTTCAGCCACATTCCCAAATTCCCCGGTAAATAAGAACAACACCCAACCACACCAGCTCTCTTCCCACCTCAGCCTCTCCCACTTTTCACCTGTTTGGATGTAATGGAGTGACTTACAGGCAGCATTCCTGGGTTTTTTCCGGGAGCAGGCAGCCAGGCTGCAGGGCCGTGCTGGCCCAGCTCGGAGGGTTTGCAGCTGCTTGCAGAGACGCACCAGGGCTGGCACCTTCACCCCATTCATCGCTGCCACCCGGGCACCCCAAACCTTCACCGCCTCCCTCAGCAGAGCCTCCCACAGCCTAACAACCCATCAGCACGACAGAGAATAAAAAATCCTATGGGTGTAGAGCTCCACGGGAACTGAGGGGTCGCCAGGCTTATTTATAAATAATTTTGAGAGCACCCTTTGCTGCTTGAAAGGTGGAGCCAGCCCAGGAGTTAATTTTCAACTTGTCCCTGCTCTGTCTTCTTCATTGGCTCTCCATTCTCTCCGAGGGGCTGGCTGGTTGATGATTATTCCACGTGTGCTTTCCAGAGGTTTTTTTTCCTCCCCCTCAGCTGGCTCTAAGAACACCAAAGGGTTGCAGAAAACTCCTCTTTGGTATGCAAGGAGAGGGTTCTTATCACTCCTTCATGCATGCACGCTTTGAAGAGTTGTGTATCTGCACACTGATAGCCAAGAGGTGCTATCAGGAACAGCTGAATTGCTCCGAGCTGGGGCTCAAGCTGAGGAATTCCCAGAAATCCAGGAGCTGTGCAGGGCTGGGCCCAGGGGAACAGGGAGAGCAGCATTTTAGCTCTGAGCATTTACTTCAGCAGCGTTGCAGCCTCCAGGTAAGGAACTGCAGAACAAGGGATGCCAACAACAGGTTTTGTGACAAGAACATCCCCTAATTTTGTATAAGCTAAAAATAGTGACACAAGGAATCACAGTTACTCCTCTGCTCACACTCGGACCCAGCTGAAGTTGTTGTCTGGGAGAGGACAGATGGAGACCTTTTCCTGACCCATATTTCTCAGAGATGCAAACAAGAAGGTTACTCTCTTGCTGTTCCCAGGGGCACCTCCAATAACTTTGTTACCTTATGTGAAAATTCCGTACAGAAATCCCACACCTGAATTTTCTTCGGGATGCTTGCTCTTCCTCCAGTAACTAAAATCCATGTCGATGGCACAGACACATCCAAGTCAGAGCTGTGGTTTCTCAGGCCAGGCACAGAAACACAGGAAAGGAATTATTCCTATAAAAATTTCCCAATATTTCAGAGTATTACAGGCCAAATGGGAATGAAAATGGGGAGCCATTGAAGATGGAATCATCCTTCCCAAGGACAAACCAGCACAGCAGCACCTGAACCAAAGGGTCCCCTGGCAACCCCAGCCCCCGTGAGTGACAAACCAGGTCCAAGGTCCAACCCAGGAGCACAGGAAGGAACAAAAGAGGACACGGCCAAAGCTAAGAAGCAAAAAAGGGTCCCAAGTCCTTCCCAGAAACAAAAACAAAAGCAAACCTGAAAACAAGAGCCCCCTACCAGAGCTGAGGCTTAAATGGGCTCCCGAATCACTGTGGTGGGTGGAGGCTGCAGGTGAGGATTATTGGGGTCATTAAAACTTAATTTAAAAATCCCTTAGGCTCACGACAAAAATGAAAGTATTTACAAAACCCATGTGATTCTTTTTCTGATTTACACATTACAGAAATCACACTTTACAAATTACAGAATCCATCAATGACCGAGCAAGAAGTGACAAGCAATAAGACTATTAACATTCTGCCATTAAAAGTTTGCCATTAAACCCATTTTTTAAATTCATAAATTACCTTTGAACTATTTTTCAATAGTTTTGAATTGTGTTCTAGGGGGTTTTTTTGTTGGTTTTTTTTGTTTTTTTTTTTAACAAACTGGAGTTTTGAATTAGAAACTTCTTGGTGATGTTTTCATGAAACATCTGCCTGTCTGTCATCTCTTATCACACAGGGTGTCAGTGCAGGGCTCAGGCTCAGGGAATCCTCTTTAGTATCCTAAAGTGGCCAGCTTAGCTGTGCTATTTATTATTCCAACCCCTCCTGTTTAGCAGAGTCTTCCTTACTGCTTGTCATTTATTCCCTGAGCTGCCAGCTCTGGAGTGAGAGCACGGCCTGCACTGTCAGCTCTGAGTTCTGCCCAAAGGACTGGAACATCAGCTGTTCGTAACTGGGTAATTTGGGTGAGGGGTGTGACTGTGCACACTGAAAATGGGCTTTTTTGGCTTCACAGAAACTAAACAAGTGAAAATCTAGAAATGTCTTGCTGTCAGCTATCTGACTTTTGCTGTCAGTGCCTCCAGACTGGGCAGAAAGGATTGATAATTGGGGTCTTTTTAACTGGAGCATTGCCAGTACTTACTTGGTTTTAGATTACCATTGTTCATATTAATTGTGTGACTTTTAATTGTCACACAATTTAATTGTGTGCAGTGAGGGAAAATCACCTCCTCACTGCAGCGTGTCCAAGGAATCTGATTCCCCAGGCGTCCTGCTTGGAAGGGTGTTCCTGCCCTAGTGTTGCCTCAGTTGCAAGTCACACACAATAGTTCAGCAAAAAATACAGTGTTAGTGTAATTAGATATCACAAAAGTGATTTAATAATGAACGTTTTCCTCACCTAATTATTGTCTAATTGGCAGGACAATCAGTCAAGTCGTGGGAAGCTGCCTGGGATTTTTGAGGCTGAGGAGTGAGTGGAAACCTCTATGGAGTGGCTGAAAATGTCACTTAGGGCAGGTTCCCCACAGGAGCCAGGTCATCCCTGGGTGGCTTTGCCCCTCATTTCCCCGAGGACAGGCTCACACTTCCCCTGGCAGATTTTACTCGAGGGAAGCTGTTTTATGATGTCCACGTTTTGCTGGGACTCTTCGTCCAGCTGAGCTCAGCAGCCGGGGAGCCACCTCTGCTTTTTCATTCTCTGCCTTGCACCGGGGTCCCCAAACAGGACAGAACATTCCAGCTGCGTCCCCGTGAGTGCCGAGCAGGGGGAATTCCTGAGACGTGCAGGAATGCTCTGCCCGATACAGCCCGGGGACCTCCATCCCTGCGAGGCTGCGCTCCAGGACCTGCTGGAGAACACCCGGAAAGGGAGAAAAGCTCTGTCTGCAGAGCTTTGCGGTCCCCAGGCTGTAGGGAAGCACAGGGTTACACCATCCCAAGGGGTTGGAATTTGCCTCTGTTGCCCTGGATGAGGTTCCGGCTGACCTGCGTTGCCCGGAGTGCCCCGAAGGGCAGCCCTGCCCTCCTGCCTCTGCCACGTGGAGACCTGCTCAGGGGCATCCTGTCACCCCGGGGCCACAGCTGGACATCTACACTCAGTTTACTTTGCCTCTCACACCTGAAAGGTTTGGGTTACATTAGAAATAATTTTGGATGTGTTTAAATGGATAGAGGTGCAGAATTAGGAGATGGTCAAATTCGGCTTAGAATCATAGGAGGATAAAATCCTCTAAAATGTGTAGGTGTCATGGGCTCCCCTTCAGGCTCTGGTAATCCCCCCTAAAATAGTGGTGGTGATAATGGTACCTGACCAAATGCACGTGGTCTGGGGCAAACCTGACCAGAGCTGGGCAAATCTCAGCTGTGTAGGGGAGGTAAAAGGGCAGAGAAGCAGCTCTGAGTGATCCTGGGAAGATCCCGGGCAGGCAAAGTGTAAACACAGGGCTTGTGCCAGGGGCACATTTCTCAGAAGGGCGAGAGCCTCCCCTCATGTTTTTTTCCATGATGTACCCAGGGAGATGAGGAGTCTGTAAATAAACAAGAGAACGTTGAGATCGTGCCTGACCCTTCCCACCTCGTTTCTCAGACTGGCAGAAATGACCTTACAGGACCATGGACTTTGACCAGCTGGATGGCAAAACGTGTAACAGTGTTTTTCTCTCTGCTGAGGGGATTCAAGGCCTTTTCCTCCATCCCTGTTCGTGAAAATTAGGAGTATTCTCATCGAATAAAATGGAGTTTACTCAGCATAAACCAGAGTGAGATCAGAGTAATGATACAGAGGTGGCTGAAGTAGGTTCAGGAGCAAAACCCACTTGATCCTGCCCTGTTTTCTGTTACAAATCAGAGTTCTGAGAGGTTTGAAAATGGTTGTGGTGTCTGAAAAGTAAATGATCTTCCCCTCATATGCTGCTACAGCACATTTACAAATAATATTAATATTCTCTTGGTTAAAGATGTGTTTTATGTAACTTTCCCTTAAGCGTCACCATCACAACACAGGACACAATACACACCTTATGAAGGCTGGGTTCGTTTCCCTCTCCGGTTACAAGAGATGTTATAGAGAAAATGAATAAACCCAAAGAGAAGGGAATGAATCCACAGGGGAGCTTCAAGTACTCTTTTTACTTGGATGTGATTGAGGATTTTATCCCTAGGAAACAAAATCATTCTTCCAGGAGTGCCTTCTGCGCCCTGCTCACATCTTCCCCGTCCCTTTGTCCCTGTATCCTCATGCTCAGCAGTGAGGATAATTATGAATGTGTGCCACTTGTTTAAACAAACGCTTTGTTTGGCAACCTTTGTTTTCCTGCTGCTGCTGCTGCTGCAGCTGCAAAATTGTGTGCACAGTGTGTCAATTTTCCACCTTTGATGCTATGGGAAGGGTTTTTTTCCCTAATGAAAAAAAAAGGAAACCAGTGAATGAGATCCCAATCTCTCCTGATCCACACAAAACATGTGAAAGCAGCAACTTCCTCAGAAAACAATAGTAAATGAATGCTGATACCAGGGTAAAATAAGCTGGATACTTCCTGGAAGCAAATGATTCCTCATAACATGGCAAAGCACAGACATAAAAAGCAAGAGAGAGACTGAAAAAAAAGAGCATGGAAATGTGAGGAAATAAAACAACAAAGAAATCCTTTGTTTTATTCGGGACAACAGGCTAACAGGGCAACAGGAGGTATTTTCTTCTGTAAAATTAAAAAATTAAATTATATGTTAGCACCCTGAAGTTCTCCGTTATTTTTATATGAGGACAGGAAATTAAGAATGGATTTGATGTAGGCACTTGAGCAAATTATCGTGGTTTAAATCAGAATAAACCTTCCATTGTATCAAGTTCTTCTTGGCATTTGCTCCTAGGCAGACTCTTATCCCAGGGTAAAGCGAAGCCCTCATTCACTGAATGGGGATTACACTGAATTTCATTCAGTTATTGCAGAAACAGTCACGGGAGCTCAGTTTTGGCAGCTCCTGGAGCTCAGGAGGTTGTGAAGCACGGGAAGCAATTACCCTTTGGTCAGTCGCTCACTGGTACTGGGAATCAAAGACTAAAAGCCAAACCTGGGCCTCCAGATTTCACAGGAAGATCTTTCCTCTCTTTCAGCCAGACTTTCTCTGCTGCATGGAGTGTTTGTCCCATCTGGCTGTGCAGTCTCAAGGAAACACGGGATAAGCCATGATAATGGAGCCTTTCCATGACTTACTGGTGACATTCATAATTTTAAAAAGAAATGCCTCCTGCTTTGGGGAAAAAAATCCAAAATCATTGCTCTGGTAAAGAGGGAAAGACTCTTAGAAGCAGTAAAGTAATTGTGGGCTGGCAGGAGGAGGTGCTGCAGCCTCCCTTCGTGATAAATTGTTTTATTTGTTTATTCTGCTGTTATCTCCAATCAGAGTTGCAGACATCAGTTGGATCCCGCCTGTATTTCCTGCAGTTAATTTGAGATAAATTAACTTTGGGTAAACACTGTAACTGGTTGATGACAATGACAGTCGTTGTGTTTGTGTTGTGAAGCGATTCACGGCTCTCCAGAGGAGCAGGATCTCACACCTCCAGCAAGCGGGAGTTCACACTCTTTGGGATGGGAATATTATGAAATTAGGAGAAATCAGGGCAGCTTTCACACTGGGCTGGTTTAGGATGGCAAAAGCTTTTAGCAGCAGCTCCCCACAGCAGGCGGAACACGGATATTTGTATCCCTGTTTTTCCAGCTGGGACCCGCAATTGCTGGGGTCCAGCAGAAACTCTTTAGTTTCTATTGCAGGGCAAATCCCTGCAGCAAAGCGTGAAATAATCCGATGTGAAAAGTCAGTTTCTAAGTAGTTTAACCTTTGACCTGCCTAATCTGCCTGCGAAGGGGGAGAACACGGTAAATAAATCAAGAGACTCGGCTGAGCCCTTGCAAACGTGGGTGAGGGAGCAATTTCCGAACGCACCGGGTTTGCAGGTGTCAGGACAACCAGTTCCAGCTGAACCAGAGTGGATTCAGCTGTGTGACACGACACTGGAGAACCCCATTAGGCATCTTTTTTAAGGAATAGTTTAATTTAATAGCTGCTGGCTACACTGAAGCTGAAAAATGAAGTACGGTTGGGCTTTATCGGGCAACGCTGTGCTAAATAAAGACATAAAATCGTCTAATCTTTGTTCCCTCTCAGAGCTTGCATACACTTCCTCCGTGCTTCTTTTTTTGGGGCTTTTGCGTATTTTTGTCATCCCCAGAAGGTTCGCAGAGCCTTCCCCACCTTCGCCCAGCCCTCCTGTTCTCGCAGCACCCGCAGGAGCGCGAGTGACAGAAGAGCGAGGCTGCTGGGCTAATTTAGCAAATTCCCACTCGCTGCCTGCTGCTCAGCTGTGCTCCGGGCACCGCGACATTTCTCTCCTTAACACGACAGCTGACATCCAGCTCATCCCAGCTCCGCGCCCAGGAGCTGGCGGAGGGGGAGGAATCTGATGGAAGGAGCAGAGGAATGAGTAGGGGATGGGAATGGTGTGAATGACTCGGGGGGTGCAGATCCCCTTCTAACCTGCAGCCTGACAGCTGTGCTGGCCGAGTGCTGTGGACATTGAGGGGCTGGAGTCCAGGGCAGGGAATGGAGCTGGAGCAGCAGGAGAGGCTGAGGGAGCTGGGAAAGGGGCTCAGCCTGGAGAAAAGGAGGCTCAGGGGGGCCCTTGTGGCTCTGCACAAGTCCCTGACAGGAGGGAGCAGCCGGGGGGGTCGGGCTCTGCTCCCAGGGAACAGGGACAGGAGGAGAGGGAACGGCCTCAGGCTGGGCCAGGGGAGGCTCAGGTTGGACACCAGCAGGAACTTCCCCATGGAAAGGGTGCTCCGGCCTTGGAAGTGCCCAGGGAGGTTTGGAGTCCCCATCCCTGGAGGTGTCCAAGGAATGCCTGGAGGTGGCACTCAGTGCTCTGGGCTGGGTGACGAGGTGGGGATCGGGCACAGGTGGGACTCGATGATCACGGGCTCCTGTAATTCCGCGATTCCCTGACTACGCTTCCCGGCACGCCCCGCGCCACCCGCGCGTACTACAGGTCCCGGCGTGCTCCTGCGGGGGCGCGCGCGCCGCCCTCTGGGAGTCGTAGTCCGGTCCCCGCTGCGGCGCCTCGGCGGGGAAGGGCGGGGGCATCGCGCGCGCGGGCGCGGCGCGTG
>VXAZ01007605.1:175546-198195 GCA_013399875.1 Gymnorhina tibicen
GAGCGGCCGAGGCGGGGGGGCCGCGCGCCCCCCTCCGCCTCCCCCCCACCCCCATCGCTCTCATGGGGGTCGCCCGTGATTCGATATCGGGGAGAAATTCCTCCCTGTGAGGGTGCTGAGGCCGTGGCACAGGGTGCCCAGAGAAGCTGTGGCTGCCCCTGGATCCCTGGAAGTGTCCAAGGCCAGGCTGGACGGGGCTTGGAGCAGCCTGGCATGGAGGAAGGTGTCCCTGCCCATGGGCAGGGGTGGAACAAGATGAGCTTTAAGGTCCGTTCCACCCAAAGGTTTGGCTCTTCCCCGCCCCGCTCCGGGGGTCACCCCCTTGCCTGGCTCCCCGGTGCTGGGCTCGGTGTCCCGGTGTCCCCCCGGGATGTGTTTGGAGCCGGGCGCTGCAGGCTCGGGCTGGGATGGGAGCGCTCCTCCATCCCCCGTGCTGGTGCAGCAGTGCCCGGGCTCGGGGCTGCCGCTGCTCGCGGGAGCGGGCACGGACAGGGAACGTCCCCGGGGTCTCTCCCAGCCCTGGGAGGGAGCTGCTCTGGCGTGCGGTCATTTAGTGCCAGACAGGGTTTTTCACATCCCTATCAGGAGTGGTGTTTTCTATCCTCTTCATACCAGTTTGACATAGGAGAGAGAGCGGGTTTAGATGGGATAGTGGGAAGGAATTCTTCCCTGTGCGGGTGGTGAGGCTCTGGCACAGGTTTCCCTGGATCTGCCCCATCCCTGGAAGTGTCCAAGGCCAGGTTGGACGGGGCTTGGAGCAGCCTGGGATAGTGGGAGGTGTCCCTGCCCATGGCAGGGGGTGGAACGAGGTGAGCTTTAAGGTCCCTTCCCACCCAAACCATTCCAGGATTCCATGATTTTCTGAACATACTCGGTATTCCTATGCCCTTATTTGCAATTCAAGTGTTGCCTCCTTTTTTTCTTTTTTTTTTTACCCTTTTTTTTTTTGTTTGGTTTTATTTTTAAATCCATCCACAGTGGCAAGTTGTGTACTTAACCAAATATAGTCATTTTATCCTGCTATGGCACGGATGCTTTATGGATCAGTTTATTTTTGGAGCTCTCCAGGGAAGACTTTTTGAAGTAAACAAGGATTATTAGCAACTGAGAGATTGCTTTGGTGGAAGCAGCTTTTTGGAGTGGTTTTTGGTAGTTTCTTGCCTTCTGTGTGGGGTTACCTGAGGTGTGGTGCCCTGTCGATACCAAGGTTTCAAGAAGCAAACCTGAAATTTGTATAGCTTTGAATATTTAAACCAAGATTTTAAAATACCAGACAGAAAAGTGTTTGAATTTCGTAGCAGTGACTCTTGGAACAGAGGGCTTTCTCTGTTAGGAAGTATTTCTATATGTATTTTTATATATTTTTTGCATAGTTGTTTTTAGAAGTGCACCAGAATAACAAGGCTTCGATTCTGAAACTCTCAGCACCTTTTCTCATCATTAAATGACACCTTGGCTGTAGTTTCATTTTCAGTAAGAGATGCTAGGAAGAAAGATTAATTTATTGAGAGCATAAAAAGATGGAGGTTGGATTTGGGAAACATTCCATCTCCTCCAGAGGACGAAAACGTTTTATAACTTTGTTGTTTTAGTTTATCACCTCTTCTCCAGCACCTGGGTTTTCTGTCTGAATCAGCCAGCCACGTGAAAGTTGCGTGGTTCCAGAGCAGGTGTTAATTAAGCTTTTTTAAAAGGACTAATTGATTAATAACATCCAGAGTAATTGAATAAAACCATTAAGGGCGTGGTGCTAATTAGCAACGCTCACAGCTGCACGGCTTCCAGCAGCGCCTGCTCCGATAAATAAGTTTGGAAAAGGCTCCTTTCCTGCCCTGTGCTGGCTTTGGAGTCCTTTTTCTGGAATTTTGGGGTGTTCAGGTGAGGAAAAATGAGCTTTTAGTGGCAGCTCCGTGTCACCAGAGCTGCCGAGTCTGGATTTACCTTGGCTTGGCCAGGAGTTGTGCTGCCCCATGGGAATCACACCCGCGGGAATTCCAGGAGGAGGCTCCCGTTTGCAAGGACTTTGAGTTTGTCTCTGGTTTTCCTCTCGAGCTTCCCCCTCAACTCGTGAAGCTTTGTGGGTGCAGGAGCAACGCGTGGCTTTATTTTGGCAGAATTCCAGGGTTTTCATCTCTTTCCTTGAAGGAACCCAGGAATTGGGATTGCTGGGGTTGAGGTGCTTGTGGGAGGAGACAGAGCAAAGCCAGTGGTCGGAATTAGAACCACAAAATGTCTTTGTGTACAGAACTTTGCCAATAAAATTTTGGTCACAGGTTGATATTTAGTCATTGACAGTTGAAGTAATTTTCTTTTCTCTTTTATCCATGCTCATTGAAAGGTTAATCATCATCATTTTTTTTTCCCCCTCCAAGTAAAATAAAAGGAATAAAATGTCTTCACAGTCACATAAACCACTTGTTTCCTTGCAGGTTTAGGTTGTTAAAGGTGGTGTAAAATAGTGAATTTTGCAACCAGTTAGAGTGAAAAATACACAGAAGGTTTAACTTCGTCACACCCTTGGTACGTGGGACCTGAAATAAAATAATTTGTGGTGTTGTCTGTTGAACAGAATCATTTTATGTTGTTTCCTGCTTGTGACCCCTGACTTAGAGCACTTAAGGGAAAAATCTATTCAGTTCAAACCTCTGAAAACGTGAGTTTTATCATGGAGAAGAATGGAGGGAATTGATGGCAGCTGGGGAAGGCACCCTTTACATCCCTGCTCCTCAGATATAAATGGATCAACCTGGTCCTTTCCAACACCCTCTGAATTGATGGTTTGGGGAGTCTCAAGCTGAATTTAGTTGGGATTTTTGTCTTAATTAGAGGGAGGGGAGCTGCCAAGCCAGGATCAGGTGGTATGAATGAAGATTCAAAATTGGGAGGCAAGGTGGGGGTTTGGGCTCTGCTGCCAGGGAACAGGGACAGGAGGAGAGGGAATGGCCTCAGGCTGGGCCAGGGGAGGCTCAGGTTGGACAGCAGCAGGAATTTCCCCATGGAAAGGGTGCTCAGGCCTTGGAACTGCCAGGGAGGTTTGGAGTGCCCATCCCTGGAGATGGCACTCAGTGCTCTGGGCTGGGGACAAATGGGAATAAAGGCACAGCTTGGTGAGCTCCATGATCCCACGGCTCTTTTCCAACCTAAATAATCCTATGGGAATAATTCAGAATTTGGAGAACTGCTCACTTAATGTTTCCCTACTGAAATGATGCTCTTCAGTTTATTTTCATTAATATTTTTGGCAAGAACTGGAAAATCCTGGTATCTCTGTGTTACAAGGCAGTGCTGAGGTCTGGTTTGGCAGCTGGGATGGTTCCTTTTCCTTGATGGCTGCAGCAGGAAAACCCATTAGAAAGGCTTTGGAGTGAGCAGGTTACTTGGATTTGGTGTTGGCTTTCCTGCTTTTTTGTAGTAGCAGCCTGTGCCAGCACTGGGGGCTGTCCTTGTCTCCTCTGGAATTGTTGGAGCAGAAACTTTTTCCAGTGTATTGAAGACTAGCAGTGCACATGGTAGGAAAAATATGAAATGAGAAAAAATAGAAATTATTATTTTTATTAATATTCTCTTTTGTTGCTAGAGGTAAGCTGACAGGCCAAGAGGGAGTGGCCCTAAGATAAAGAAGGGCGGGGATAAGTGGGATATTGGGAAGGAATTCCTCCCTGTGAGGGTGGGGAGGCCCTGGCACAGGGTGCCCAGAGAAGCTGTGGCTGCCCCTGGATCCCTGGAAGTGTCCCAGGCCAGGCTGGACGGGGCTTGGAGCAGCCTGGGACAGTGGGAGGTGGATGAAACAAATCCTGGAAGTTTGTTCTTTGAATTTCCTGGAATAATGGAATACCCTGAGTTGGAAGGGACCCACTGGGATCATCCAGTCCAGCTCCTGGCTCTGCACAGGACATTCCCAAATTCCCACCCTGGGCATCTCTGGCAGCGCTGTCCAAACGCTCCTGGAGCTCTGGCAGCCTCGGGGCCGTGCCCATTCCCTGGGGAGCCTGGGCAGTGCCCAGCACCCTCTGGGGGAAGAACCTTTCCCTGATCTCCAACGTGAGGCTCCCCTGGAAGCCCTTGCAGGATTTTTGGAGGTGTTCCCAATAAAAATCCTCCATCTAGTGGCTGAAAACAAGAAAACAACGGGACAGAATTTGCTGTCTGGGCAGGGCTGGGCTCACGTTTGCCACTTTTCAGCGAACCGTACAAATTGTGCCTGGTGTGAACGATCCCTGTCCGGAATAATCCCACCAGGATACAGAACCCAGCCTCTGCCTCAAGGCCTGGGATCTGCAACCACTTAGATCCCTCCCTGGGGGTGGGCTGCCGGAGTTCAAGGGGATTAAATGTCTGTAAATTGAATTCAGGCCTCTCTGCGTGTGCAAGCACCTGAAAGCGGAGCTGTGACGCGTGTGAACATATCCTCCCCAGCTCCCTCGGGAACGATTGCATCCAGCCCGTGCCAGAGGGGCTTGGCACGGGCAGCAGTGTTTGTACAAGATCCACGGGGAATTTGGGCTGGAAGTCCTGGGCTGTGTGACCACCCACTGGCATTCCCCGTGCCAGAGCGTGTTCAGCGCCTGGGAGGACACTGGGAAGCAGGGAAGGCATTCCTGGATTATTTGTTGGGTGTTGTGTTAGGGTTGGTGCCAGGGTTAGAAGAGTTGGGAGAAGACATCCAAGCAAAACAGCGCCTTGTACCAGGTGGAATGAAAAAAACAACCCCTAAAAAGCGAATATTTCTGAAAGCAAAACAATCAACCAACAATAATAACGGGAGCTTTTGCGGTAATACTGGAGAATTTCTGCCTCCCTGGGAGGTTCTGTACTCCAGAGAAGTTTCCAGCTCCTTTATTCCTGGAGCAGCCATTTCTCTTTTTTTGGTTGCTGTCTGAATTTTTACCACTTGCACTGGAGTCCATCACCATATTATCTCTGTGAGTGATATTTATTTGATATATCCATCTCCGGGATGTTGTGCCTGGTGTCCTGGTTTTCCCAGATAGGGAATATTTCTGTCGTTTTTTTGGGAGAACAGACATTTTTCCTGATCTTTGGCTGAACCACGGCTGCTTGTCTATTATTACACTCGTTTTTAAACGGTTCAACTGAAACGTTTGTGTGGTTTTACTATGAAATTTAATTGAAACACAGTGTTTTTCCTTGATTGAGAATAAGAGTGGCAGCCAAACAGATGCTGAGAAAAGTTATTCTCCTTTGTAGTTTTGGGTAGTAAGAAGGAAGTGTAAATCTGATCTCTTCCTCCCAAAATGGGTTTTGACTCACCTTGTGCTGGGCTGCAGGGAGCTGGGGCTGGAAGGAGGCTCTGGGATTTACAGTGCAGTGAGCCCTGCGTGCTCTCAGAGTGTTGCTTTTTATTCTGTTACATTTGCACTGGCGTGGCTTTTCTGGGAATTGGGAATTAGTGCAGGAAGGCTCCGTTCCAGCTGCCAACCCGAGTGATTTTATCACGGAGGAAAAGCCAGGCTCAGGGTTAGAAAATTGTTTCAAGTCACGGAGCAAGACCGAACAGAGAATTGTTGTGTCCTGAGCTTTGTAACTCCCGGGAACAGTTCATGTATCCAGTTATCCCAGCAGTCCCAGTTGTGTCCCTGGAGCTGCTCCCGGAGGTTGTTCCCCAGGACGCTCCAGAGGGGTCACAGCTCTGCCAGCCCAGCTGGGCTTGGAGCCTCCAGAGGGGGGTGGTTCTTCCTGGAGACCTTCACAGGGACAGTTCTTGGGATGCTGCTCTGCTGGGATTCCATAGTTTTGCTTCCCAAGTGGATTTTAACTGTGGATTATTCCTTGCCCAGACACAGCTCAGTGCCCCTTTGGGCTGTTTCCCTGCAGGGATGAGACCTCAGGGATTTAACTAAAAACCAAATTAATGAGCATTTTGTCCTCTGCATCTTTCCTGGAGAGGGCGGCTGATGTTTATTCCATAATCCCTTGAGGAGATTGCTTGAGGTCATTTCTCTCCTCACGGAGATCAGCCCTGGCCTGTGCTGGATTTATTCCTGTCACTGGGCTGGGCTTTGTGTTCACCTGCTTTGGGAAACCTTGAAAAGTGTCACTAAATCAGAGTTTTTGCGGGATAAGAACCTTTGTTCCTTTGGCTCAGAAAAACTGGCTGCTGGGCTCAATTAATCAATAAATTCGTTGGAGGGGAATGGTTTTACATGGAGAGGGGCAGGGAGAGATGGGATACTGGGAAGGGATGAGGGTGGCGAGGCCCTGGGATGGATTTCCCAGAGCAGCTGTGGCTGCCCCTGGATCCCTGGAAGTGTCCGGGGCTTGGAGCAGCCTGGGACGGTGGAAGGTGTCCCTGGGGTGGGATGGGATGATCCTCGAGGTCCCTTCCCACCCAAACAATTCCAGGATTCCAAACGTGGTCATATAGAGGTTTTTGTAACAGAAACTCTGTATTTGAGAATTGCCTTTAGTAGCTTTAAAGGAAGAGTGGAATGAAGAAGAGGAAGAACACTTGGGTTGGGCAGAGGGAAGTGGCATTTTCCAGCTTTTCCCACACAATCAGCAAGGAATATTTGAACACTTGGAGCTCTTGGGTCGGGCAGAGGGAAATGGCATTTTCCAGCTTTTCCCACACAATCAGCAAGGAATATTTGAACACTTGGAGCTCTTGGGTCGGGCAGAGGGAAAGGGCATTTTCCAGCTTTTCCCACGCAATCAGCAGGGAATATTTGCCACGGTGCAAGTTGGAGTCTGAGGGAAGATTTTTCCTTTATCAATAGCACTGGGAAGTGTCCGAGGGAGCTCAGCTCCTCCAGCCAGAGCAGTGCAGCTCCAAGCACGGCTTTGGAACATGCTTTGATTTTTTAAAGATAATGTTTACCCTCACTAATTAATTAATATGAGAGAGAGGATTTATGTTTTGTGCGTGTTTTCCTATGTTAACAAGGCACTGGATGGGTTTGATTATCCACTTTGGAATGCTGCCCCATGACTTGGGAAAGCCATCAGATATTTCAGTAAATAGCTTTGTTTACAAGGGACTGCTCAGAAGAATTATTCGGAATTAATGTTTTAAAATAGATTAATTAAATTGCATTAAGCTTGTGTGTGGAAAAGCTAATCTGGAATTCAGGTGAATTTAATTTAGTTGCTTACAAATATTAATTTACTTAATTAAACAAAGGCTGATTGAATTCTGTGCTAAGTGTATCAATTCTGAGTAAGAGTATTGGCAGAGATATTTAATGTAATTTATCTAATCAGCTTTAAATTTATATCTTTAGTTGTCTGTGATGAGTTTTTTTGAGTGTTCCAGTACTGGAGCCACTTCCAAGCAAGTGCTCATAGGGGTGCTCAAGGCTTTTTGCTCCCCTTTTGGAGGGAAAACGAGATAATTTTTAGTTGTAGTTTCATTTATCCAGCAGCAGCAGGTGTCTGGTGGGATGATGGGATCAGGGGAGCGAAGTGGGGTCTGGCCTGCGATGGGGAAAGGGGGCACAGTGGAAGAGCTGCCCTGGGAATGGGCTGCAAGAGCTTTGAGGGGTTGGAAATGTTTGGGGAAAGTGGGATTTCACAGAACTGATCCTTGGAAAAGAGCTCCGGGGTCAGCAGGCTGTGCCCGATGCCCACCTTGTCCCCAGCCCAGAGCACCGAGTGCCACAGGCAGTCATTCCCTGGACACCTCCAGGGGTAGGCACTCCAAACCTCCCTGGGCAGTTCCAGTTCCTGAGCACCCTTTCCATGGGGAAATTCCTGCTGGTGTCCAACCCGAGCCTCCCCTGGCCCAGCCTGAGGCCGTTCCCTCTCCTCCTGTCCCTGTTCCCTGGGAGCAGAGCCCGACCCCCCCGGCTGCCCCCTCTTGTCAGGGACTTGTGCAGAGCCACAAGGGCCCCCCTGAGCCTCCTTTTCTCCAGGCTGAACCCCTTTCCCAGCTCCCTCAGCCTCTCCTGGTGCTCCAGCCCCTTCCCAGCTCTGTTCCCTTCTCTGGACACGCTCCAGCCCCTCAGTGTCTGTCTGGGAGGGGCCCAAATCTGACCCAGAACTCCACGTGTGGCCTCAGCAGTGCCCAGCACAGGGGACAGTCCCTGCCCTGGGGCTGTGGCCACGCCAGGGCTGGTGCCAGCCAGGTGCCAGTGGCCTCTTGCCCACCTGGGCACAGCTGGGCTCCTGTTCAGCCACTGTCCCCAGCACCCCCAGTGCTTTCCCAGCTTTGCAGCCCCCTTGTCCCAAGCCTGGAGCTCCAGGGGTTGTTGTGACCCACGGACCCTGTGGAACCTCATGGATCCAGCCTGGCCCCTTTGGAGGCACCCGGGGAATTGGGAATGGGGTGGGAGGCCATCCCTCCAGGACACACCACAACCTGTTCCTCTGTTTAAGAGCTGAAGGAGGCACTTCCCACCCTTGGAATTCTCTGGGAGATCCACCAAAAGCGCTGGGCTGGAATTGGTGGGAGCTTGGCCGGCCTCTTCTAATGGAATATTTTCCAATGCCTGGCTGAACCTTCCTCCCCATCCCCTCCCCCAGACAGTGGCAAAGTGACTATAAAATATTCCTGTGTTGATCCAGCTTCCACGAGCTGCTCGGGGGAGGAGAAGTGGGCACGTTCCTTGCTCCTGCTGTGGTTTATCCCCGGCTTCCCGGCTTTCTGCTAATATTTCTTTTTTATAACTTAATATTTGTTCCTGGGAATAGTTCAGCGCTGGTGGCTCAGTGCCAGTGTACATACACTTAATTTAGATTTAACGGGGACTAGAGTTTCAGACAGGAGGTGGAAATTAGGGGGAAAAAAAAGGGGGAATACAGAGCAAATTTCAAGAAAATGAGTGTTTTACGTGAGGAAGTGCTGGTAAATACTTCACCGAGTAAAGTACATGGAAACTATCATGGAAAGTTATTCTGAATTTGTTGACTGAGGCTTTTGGAAGCTGATAAACTCCTCTAACTCTCATCCTGTTAAATTTTATCAGGTTTTTCCCCTTGGTTCTGAAAGCAAGGTCAGCCCACCGGTAAAATTTACTATTAGAAATTGAAATGGTGAATTTGGAAGAGGGACACTTCATTCGGGGTGTGATAACTGCAGTGGCTGCAGCTTCCTTGGACGTTGCTTTCCTAATCCCCACACCCAGCGTTGATAACAAATTTATTTGTTTTCCCCTTACATTTTGATGCAGGATGGCAGCAGAAAGGAATTTTATCCTGGCTTTGAGAAGGCAGAATTGGGGCTGATTTCTCCCAAGCCGTGGCTGACTTAGTGAAATTGGAATAAAGTCAGTTCAAATGGAAATAAACAGTGATGTCATGAACGCACGTTTCTCTGTGGGTGTTGTAGCTGCTCTACCAGTTGTAGGTTGGTGGTTGTGCCCTTGTTTCGAGGCTCTGGGACAGAATATTTGGGTATTCCTGAGGTGAAGCTGAACACTTTCAGCCTATTGCCCGTGAGAGGTGGAGAACAGGTGTTGGAAACGTGAAATTATTTTGTGTTTGTGTTGAAGAAAGGTTGAATTGAGTGATTTTTTAAATATTTAATTTTGAAGGCACGTGGTGGGACCGTTGGGTTGTGTGCAGGGCCAGGAGCTGGATGATCCACGTGGGCCCCTTCAAACTCAGGATCTTCTGTGCTAAATATGCAAAGGATTAAAGTGGATTTGTACAAAATCATTACCATTCCTTCAGATTTGTACAAAATCATTGCCATTCCTTCAGATTGCTTTAAAAATACTGCGAAGTTTGTAGCTGGCAGTGGTTTCGGTGCAACACGTGCAGTGTCAGTGAGTCCCGGACATAACCGAGCGGACCACGGCGAGTCCTGTCAATAATAAGCTTTTTAGCAGTTGGGTTTTGTTCTAATTTGGCCTTTTTTTGGTGCTCGGAGCGGCGGCTGTCTCCCCTGCAGCCGAGGGCAGGGCTCTCCCCGCTCCAGGCAGCGTGTGACACGATGGAGCTGCTCCGCTCTGCTCGGCCTGGCTGGGCACCAGGGCTTCTCAGAAATGGCAAATTTCGGGTGCCAAAATGGCATCCGCAAGCACGGAAGGACTGCCAGGGTTTTTTGGGCCTGCTGCCACAGCCTGTGCTGGCCCAAAAGCCTTTCACCATGAGCAGAATTTCAAGTGACTCAGTGCTGGCAGTGCTGGTATTTTGAGTAAACAGTTTGGAGATGTGGCGAGGCCTCCCGGATGGGCTTGCGCCGAGTTCTTCTCCCGAGTTGTGTTGCTCTCCTAAAAATTTATCCTCTCCATGTCTGGCTTAATGGATTTCTTGGGCTGGAGTGGAAGAGGAAAATCATTATGCATAGTTGGATCTGATTCCATGGCAGTGGTAACGGATGAATTATCATTTCCATCGGCAAATCGCGATTTATCTCTCCAGCGTTTCTTACTCCAGGTTAAAAAGGAAAAAATCCACTGATCTCTTGGTGTTCCTTGTCCAGCCCTTTGTAAACTGGGAGAAAGCACAGCTAGGAGAGATTGCAGTGATTTTATTTCAATTTTACAGGTTGAAGGTTTCTCTTAAAGCACTAATAAATAACCTGGACTGAGAATTCCAGGGGAGCAAGGCTGAGGAATATTTTGACTTTAAAATCAGAACCATATCCTGAAAGTGGTTTCATCGGAGCTGAGCTGTAGAAAAACCCGGCAAGTTCATCCTGAAGAAAAAAGTCAAGTTTTGCTTTAGCTGTGATTGGATGTGAGGAAACTCCTCGTCCTCACTGAGTTTAGGAAGATTTTAGAGGCCTGTTAAGATTCAGAATTTGCAGCTATTGCAAACCTGGCGTGGCTTGGAGCTCCATGAGCTTTGTGAGTCTGCTCCTTTCCATCTCTGAACCTGAATGTTCTCCTTATCCCCTGGGAAGGTGCAAGGGAAAGCAAGGCAAGCCTGCGCTCCTGTCTCAGTCCTGGGGCAGGCAGATTTACTCGTGCAGGTGCTGCAGGGCTCGATGAGGTGGCCAGGGAAGGAGCTGTGGATGCCCCTGGATAATCCCTTTGTAGGCTGCTCCTTTCTCTTGGAACGGAATGTTTTTATGGGAGGAGAATGAAAAATGAAAGGCACTGCGGCTGTATGAAATATTGCACGAGTGCTAACCCTGTCCTTGCTGCTGTTTTCCAGGATTGCATGCCCTGGCCAGCCCCTGCCCTGGGGAGCTGCAGTGGTGCCTGAGGGGTTTTGCTGCCCGGTTCTGAATGATGTCAGAGCAGGATTTGGCAGATGTGGTTCAGATTGCTGTTGAGGACCTGACTCCAGATAATCCAGGTAGGAAGAGATTTACAGCAGTGCCCGTTAACGAGCTGGAAATCACTGCTGAGCTTTTCTGTAAAGCACAAACCAGGTTTTTATTCCAAAGGGTGCTTTTTACGACCATATCCCATGTTTTCCATAGCTTCGCTTGTGGATCTCCAAACCTTTTAGATCAGATTTATTTCCCCTTTTCTTTTTTAAAAGGCTTTATGGCTGTTTGTTTTTTGTGCAGGGTTAGACTAGCCTGGAAACCTGAATGAAATATTCCTGCACTCTTGTTTTTCTCTAGACCAAACACGTGGTTTAGGCTTTTCCTCCGATGGGAACTGTCCCCCATCCATTAGGAATTGTTGTTCTGTGTGTAAAATAGTTTGTCTCGTCCATTATTAAAATTCTTTGGGCAGTAAAATTGAAAAACCCTTCTGAAAGCAAATATTGGGATATCCCTTGCTCAGAACTTGACCTCCTGAGTGAAAATATCTTGAGCTGCTGATCCTCCGTGGCCGTTGTGAGTTACTGACTGAAAGCACGGTGATGGAGATGAGAAACACGGACCAAAAACTGCTTTTCCAATACAAAACGAAAAAAGTTACCTCAGAAATGTTCCCAAAGAGTTGGAGGAGAAGCTGGCACCTGCCAGTCCTTCAGAGGTCTTTGCTGAATTTAGCAGAGGAACTTAAACCCGGTCTCATCATCACTGTCAGACATTTGAGAGAAAGCCCAAGGAAGTGTCAAAGAACCCATGAAATACCTTAATTAAATACATTTTACATGCTTTTGTTTTCTCCACTTAGTTTGTTTGTAATCTGAGCTTTGTCCCCTTGGGTTCTAAACTCTGGCAATGTTTTTTTTCCTTTGCAGTTGTGTTGGAGAACCATGAGGTGGCAGATGATGATGTGGAACCTGCCCTGAAACGTCAGAGGATAGAAATCAACTGCCAGGATCCCTCTATTAAGGTTATTGAATGCCCTTTCCTGGTGTTATTTCTAATTCCAATGAAGTTTAGAGAAAGTTATCACAAGAATGTAAGATGAACTGTTTATACCTAATATGGAATGATTCTTGTAGATACTTGTGCATTTTTAGGCATAAATTTAAAAACCTGGACGATTGTCTAATTTTCCAGTGTAGAATTAGTAAAGAATTTCATATACAATATAAAATATCATCAGAATTAATTCCACTGACTCCAAACATCAGTATTGGTGCGTTTTTTGATGAAGTGAATGAAGTTGACCAAAAAGATAAACTTGAGGATGTTTGTGTTACAATTTGTAGGCCCTTTCAGCATGTCTGAAGTTATTATTTGAAGCTAACAGCATTCTCCTGATAGATAATTAATATTTAATTCTGGCTCAGAACTCGCCCTGCTGTTCTCACTGCTGTGATTTAGGGCTGGGTTTTGCCCCGGAGTGTGAGTACCCGATGAATATTTTACTGCCACGTGTGTAATTCTGCATTTTTGGGATGATCCCAGGAGCTGGAGCTCTGGGAAGGAGGGATTTGGGGTGCTCAGTGAAGGCAGGGCCACAAGATGGCACAGCTGCTGTTTGCAGAGCACACAGAGTGCAACTCTTCCCTTTTGTGGCCTGTTTTCCCAGGAGAACCCAAGTGGAGTATGTTTTCAAAAAGATTGCTTAGCAAAACAGATTTTATTTATTTGCTTTTCTTGATTTGCCGTTCAGCAGGAAACCAAAGTGAGCGGCATTAATTGTCTCCGAGGTTTTTTGTGTTGATACAATTTCCACTGCAATCATCTGAATTTATCTGTTTGGGCAGGGAAAAAAAATGCACTAAACTTTATCCAGGAGGATGCATCCAGAGATTTATAATCTTTTTGTTTTCACATGTGGAGTGCAAGGCTTTGGCAAGTCATTAGAAGTGATTTTGTGGTGGATGAAATCATCCTGACAAAGTGCTTAGGTGAAAATGGCTTTGGCTCGGCTGCTTTTGGCTCCCAAAGAAAGATCTGGAAGAATCTGAGCCTGCTGAAACGCTCCTGGATGTCATCAGGGTTGGATTTTGTCACTAGACAGGCTGCAAGTTCCTTTAGGATTGGTTCCCAGTCACGTTTATCCGGAGCTTCCTTAGGAGCGGGGATGAGCGGGGTAAACTCGGGGCGTTTAATCCCGGTTCTTCTCCCTTCCCAGTCGTTCCTGTATTCCATCAACCAGACCATATGCCTGAGGCTGGACAGCATCGAGGCCAAGCTGCTGGCACTGGAGGCCACCTGCAAATCCCTGGAGGAGAAGCTGGACCTCGTCATGAACAAGCAGCACAGCCCCATCCAGGTGCCCATGGTGGCCGGGTCCCCGCTGGGCGCCACCCAGACCTGCAATAAAGTCCGATGGTAAGGACACAGCTCTCCCCTCTGCTCCAAAAAACCCCCCAGATCCGGGCTTTGGGCATCTCCTTCTCCCTGCACAGCTGGCAAGAGGCTGTTGGTGGAGGTAGAATTCATTTCTCTTGAAGGTAATTTTTGTAGCAGTTCCATGATGTTACTCAGAAGCAGACGCTGGTCCAGGGACAGTTTGCAGCTATTCCCACATTTCATCCTGACTTAAACCAGACTCGTTCATCCATCCCCTGGAAAAGCCTCAGCAGCTCTTTCAGACAGGTTTTTGAGACTTGCTCTGCCTTTATTTATAGCTGTTTTGACTTAATGAGTTCATCATCATTCTAATTGCTTCTCATTTTACTTTTCTTCACCAGCAATACAATGGAGTGTGTTTTATGAGCTTGTTTGCTAAAGAGCCCTGCTAGAAAAATACCTCTGCTTATTTTGGAGTTAGAAGCTGGAGATGGAAAATCTGTTGAATAATCTAATGCTCTTTGCTGAAAGAGCAGCAGTCCTGCAGTCCCTTTATGTCTCACTCCCCTAATGTGGTTTTAAATACCTAAATCTTGATGTGTCCGTCATCTTATCATCGAGGTGAAGCCAGCCAGAGAAATCTGCTTAACAAAAGGCTCTTTTCTCCAACACTTCTTCCTCCTCTTTCGTATTTTTATAGCTGGAAAACACTTCATACTTCTCTAAAGAACTACTTTTTATTCTCCATTACAAAGGTGTGCAGGCATTTAATTTTTCTTTTAAGTAGGTGCTGTGTCTCCTTTTACCTCTGCTTTTGAAGGCTGCATACATTGGAAAGATTTATTATGGCTGAGTTGTGTAAGAACAGAAACAAAGCACATGGAATAAGTACTCGGATCATAGGGGAAGTAACCAGAGTTTTACACCAGGGTTTTTGCTAAATACTCTTTTATCAATAATTTCTTAAAGAATCTTCTTTAAATTTGGGCTGATTTTTTTTTTTTTTGGTTGTTACTGTAGAGATCTTCAAGTTCTCGTGCACGAGCTGAACTTTTTTCTGTGGTTTGTGCTCAAAAGGCTTCAGAAACCTTTTCAGGAACCCATGGCCCCTTTGGGACTCTATTAATTCGTGCTCAGTGAATGCTTTCCTCTGTAAATGGCACTATTCTGAGTTTCTGAAGGGATTTGTCAGACCTGAGCTGCTTGTTTTGTTTTGGTTTGTTTGGAAATCTCTGCAACCATCAGAAATCTGTCCTGTGTGTTGATGCTGCTTCATCTTTTGGTGTGGGTTACAAATTTTTGCTGACAGCTTCTCAGCCAGTCTGACCATCCTTTAGATAGAGGTCTTGAAGACAGCAAGATTCTCTGCCCCCAATATTTGTTGCTGTTGGTCTGAAGTTGCACATTATCAAAGGTGTGATGCCAGGAGAGCACTGAGGGCTTTTTGTTCTGGAGCAGACTGTGACCTGTGGGACTCGAGAGAAAATAGGGCTGGATGTGTTGAATCTGGCACTGGGGACGCTCCGGTTGCACAGGGACAGAATGTTTCCCTGAATTCCCTGTCTCTCATCCATGAAACCCTTTATCACTTGTTGCTTGTTTCCAGTTCAAGGCTGTTCCATTGGACCAGCTCTGTCTTTCCCTCTCCCCCATCCATCACACAAGGCAGAGCTTCCCAGAAGGGTTTGGGATTTTCAGATTCTCCATAGGAATGGGATTCTCCAGCCTCCTTCTCCTCCTCCTGCCACCAAACCAAGGCTGGGTTTGCTGCTCTAACAAAAGGCTGTGGTTATTGAAGGCTGTGGGGGAAGGTGGTGCTGCGCTGCCAGGAGAGCAGCTCTTGGAAAAGAACTGGAATAAATCCAGTAAATACCTTGGGATCCCGGCTAACCCTGAGAGCTGGGGGTGCTGCTGGGGGGGGAGGCTGGCCATGATTCTGCCCCACTCAGGTGAGAGCCCACCTGCAGAGCTGCCCCGGGCCCAGCACAGGGGGGACCTGGAGCTCTGGAGAGCCCAGAGCAGGCACCAGGATGGGATCCGAGGGATGGAGCAGCTCTGCTGAGAGGAAAGGCTGGGAGAGCTGGGGTTGGCCAGCCTGGAGAAGCTTCAGGGTGATCTTATTGCAGCCTTCCAGTGCCTGAAGGAGCCGACAGGAGAGATGGAGAGGGACTTTGGACAAGGCATGGAGGGACAGGACACAGGGAATGGCTCCCACTGCCAGAGGGCAGGGTTAGGGGGGATAAGGAATTGTTCCCTGTGAGGGTGGGGAGGTCTTGGGATGGATTTTCCAGAGAAGCTGTGGCTGCCCCTGGATCCCTGGCAGAGCCCCAGGCCAGGCTGGAGGTGTTCAGAGGTAAATGGAGTCAATCCAGAGGTAAAGGGAGCTCAGGTATTTTCCTTGACCCGTTTTTATGATACAGGTGGAATACAGACCACAGACTTCTGGTTCTGTACCAGTGGCATTTGTGGCTAATTGATAACAAGTAAAGAGATAAAAACGTTTTTATTTTTGTCTGTAATGAGAACGGGACTGTTAAATGGAACTGTAGATTAATTGCAGTCAGTTAATGAGCCAAAATCCATCCCGGTGTCCTTGAACAAGACTTGTTGAGGGTTGAACGTTGGCTTATTAACGTGGAGGTTCCTCAGATGCAGTTTTGTACCAGCTGGGATGTTTGAATTTGCTGTGTTTTCGTAGGTGTGGATCATTAAAATGTTTGTTTTACCATTAAATTTAATCACCAGAACAATTTGATTTAATTTGGAGCCTTGTCCACCCACTTTGCAGTGTGCCATTTGGCAAAGCCTCCTGGCTCCAGGACCCCCAAATTCCAGAGCTGTGTTTCTGCTGCTGTTTCCTTGTTTACAAGTGGGTTTGGGGTCAAACAATGCAAAACTGAGAGTTGGGATGATTTTAAACGAGGTTGTAAAGCAGGGAATGTGGTGTGGAGTGAGTTGTAGGGGACTGTTCTAGGTTTAGCAAAAATATTGTTGCACCTGCATAAAACCTTTAGGAAAACAAACAAACCTAAGAAATACAATCGAGGTATTGGTGTATAAAACCTAAACCAGCCAGAATTCTATTTTTTAAATTTATAGATATCTATATATTTCTTTTTTCTGTGAGTTACAAACTCCTTGGCCAGCCTAATTACCTTTTTATCAGGAGGATTTTTACAGATTATAATAAACTATCCCACTATGCTAATCCTGACTTTTAGAAGGAATAATAATTCCTCAGCTCTTATCAGTGAGCAGTGGCTGCTGAGTCTCTTCCCTGTGTTCACTGCAGTGGATATTATAACTCATTAGGGGATGTAAACCACTTTCTTTCCTTTTATTTCACTCAGTGATAAATAATTAACGTTGTGAAACCTTCAGGATTTTTGCTGGTTTTAACTTAATTCAAGAGCTAATTGTCCCTTCTTGGAATTGCTTCTGAAGGCCCTGAGTTAGCAGGAAGATTTGAACTGATTTATTTGGAAACAAAGCATGGATTGAGGAGCAGAGGATCCTGCAGGCTGGAGGGCGAAGGGTTCGTTCCCAAGGTGCAGCTCCACGAACCAGCCTGAGCTCACGCACCGAATTCCAGGCCTGGAAAAACATTTCCCTGGAAGCAGATTCAGCCCTGGAGACAACTCAGGAGCGGCTGGGCCGTGTTTGGGGGCGAGAGGGAGCAGTTTGGGCTGGAAGCAGGGTGAGCTGCCAGGGTTTGGTTTGGTTTGGAGAAGCTTGGGAGTTCCCCGGGTTTTCAGGAATTGCCATCGCTCCTCGGCGGCCCGGGCTGATTTCTCCTTGGGTGTATCCGAGCCTTCCCGGGGCCTCACCCCGCAGCAGAAGTGCAGCCAGTGAATTCTGGGAGGCCCGGACACAACCACACCTGGACTTCTGTCCTTGCTTTGGATGGACCCTCTGGGATCGATGAATTCCCAACCTTTTCCTCTCCGTCAGCAGCTGCTGGCACCGGGAGCAAAGGTTCACTTTGGATTCCCAGCTCCAGCGTCACGGCTGGGGATCCTCCCAGGCGGAGCTCTGGGCTCTTTTCCTGAAGGACTGAGGAGGAAGGGGCTGCAGGAAAATTCTGTTCCCGCCGGGTCCATTTGGGTCCCAGCTGGGGGACAAAGTCAGCCCTGGCACAATGCAAAGGTCATCGTCAACGCCCCATGGATTCAAAAATTCTGTTTAGAATCACAAGATTTTTAAAGAGTGCAGAAGATGTAGAAGCAAAATTTGGGTGTTTTTAAGAAAAATAATTTGGCAAAGTGGAATTTCCGTTAAGGGAGTGAAAATTCCAACGGCTGTTCATAATTCCATGCATTGGGCCCCAAAATTGTTACTTTTCAAGCCTTTTGAGGCCCCTGTTTTCAGCTCTGATAAGGAGATCGGGGGTTTTCGCACATCATTTTGTGTGTGAACACGCTCTGTTCTCAAGCTGAGTTTGTGAATTACATTTGCTATGGTTTTTACATGAAGGAAGTCAGTGTCTGTCACCTTCATGCCAGCCCTGAGCAGTGTTTCAGCCTGGAGGAATTGCTGTGCCTTGGAATATGTGATGAAAACCCCAGATTCCTTCTGGAGGTGCAGGAGAGAGGTTTCTCTGGAAAGGACAGGTCTGTCCTGCCTTCAGAAATGGAGTTCACAAGCAGAACTAATGAAATAAGGCATTATTAGATTATCTGTCAGCTGCTCTTTCTTTCTCCAGGGTTCTGTTCTTTCTTTGGCTGTGGCATGAAACGGAAAAGCCTCCCAAAGCTTGACATCTTTAATTCCTTGGAAAACACAACTACGCTTTCCAAAGTCTCCTAATTTGTCACAAAACTTGTCAGCCTCAACCTCCCGAGGATTAATTTGGTTTCTGCCTTCCTGGCCACGTGGATTTCGTGTGGAAGGCCCTGGATTTCTGTGATCCATTCTATTTATGAGCAACACAAGCTGAAATTGAAAATAAGGGCTGGGATTTTTATTAATTCCAAACTCCCCCAGGATCAGGAGGAAGTGGCATCTTGCATTAAACAGCTCCCACGGCGGAGTTCTTGTGGAATTTCACATTCCAGGAGCATTGCACTTGGATATTGGGGAGCCAAGCGTCCAGGAAGAATTTGTTGGTGGGGTTTGATAAATTGGGAAGCAGTGTCTGACTTGCAGACAGCATTCAGGGGGAGAGAGAAAGGTCAGGTATGGAATTAAACCAACAATTTAACATCAGCACTTCAGCCGCGTTCTGGAGAGCTCAGTAACTCCTGCCTGGATGGGATGGAATTAATCTCTGAAACGTTTCAAACTGACCAGGATTTGAACTGTGGATTCCTTCTCCCCAGTGCAATTTTTTCTGCAGTTAATGGTTTCTGATGAAATGTCATTTCTGAGAGTCCAATAATTCAAGCGAGAGCAGGGCAAGTAGCAGCTGATGATTTAGGGCTGAGAAAAGGATGGAAAAAGCGTGGCTTGGATCTTTTTAATTGTGGTGGTGCTGTTTCAGATGTGCCTGTCAGGCTTGAAACACTCAGATGAACTTTTAGAAGGAGGTGGTTTTGAATTCTTAAAAGGAATTTACACTGAAAATCAAATTTTAGGTAGTAAAGTTCCTTTAAGTTTTAGACGAAGGTTTCAGAGGGGTGACAAGGTTTGATATTTTACTTTTTTGCTAGGAAATTGAACATTTTCCCTGTTAACTTAGCCCAGGATGAATGTGAATTCCTTTAATTTGGGAGGTTTGCAGGATTCCTGCTCGCTCTGAGCCACGTGTGGATAAACAGTTTATTTATTCCCACTGGGCTGAAACACTTGCTTTGGGTCAGAGACCTCAGGGAATCCTTTTAGTTTCATTTAGCATCAACATCCTTTAATTGTAAGGGTTTCTGGGCAGGGAAGAAAGAGGAGTACATGGGAATCAAACAGGATTTGAGTTTAGTCACAGATTAGGGGGATGTTTACTGGCCTAATTAATGTCTAAGAACATTTAAAATCAATTATAACATATTAAGATGTGGGTTAACCTCCTCCCTTGCCAAATCCCACCGATGAGCTGAATTCCAGGGAAAGCAGAACATTGAATTCCATGGCTCCATGAGCACAGCCAGCTCTTGCATTCCAGGGACAGATGGAAAGGTGCAGGAGGTGGAATTTGGTTCAGGCCTTCACTGGGCTCCTGCTTTGCTTTCTGCCTAAAGAAACAATCACAAAATGATGGTATTTAATAGAAGTGGGCAGTTTTTACCTCGTGGACGTTCGAAAATGGGATGACAGCTCAGTGAAACTCTAAAAATCTTTCTCTGTGTGAAGCAGAGCAGTGGGGTGTGAAAGCCCGTGTTACACACGAGATGTTTAAAGTCATTTATTGAGCACACAACAAACAGAAGGGGGCAGGAAAGCCTCATTTATTCCTTTGGGTTCCAGCCTGGCAGCATTGAAATGTTTTGAATGGTACGGTCGCCGGGAGTTTGAAAATCCAGCAGTAAAAGCGCCCCCTGGAAACTTTTCCTGTGGGTTGGGAAGGTAATTCTGCCAGGGCAGGAGAAGGAACGAAGAGGAGAGCAGGTAATCAGTGATTAAAGGGACAGGGTTTGGGAATGACAGGGATTTAGGCTGTGTTCCAGAACCATTCGTGGACCAGTTTAGAGCAGATGAAAGTACCAGCAGTTCTTTTTTAAAAATTGCAAAAACAGCCAGGCTTGCTTTTGGAAAAGAACCCAACAGTTGAACTTTAGAGTCATTTAAAACGCTCTAGTTTGAAAAAGAAATCATTTACAGCGGGTTTGGAGGGCCCCAGTTCTACTTGAAGCAGGATGCAGAGGAGCAATGGATGGATTCAGAGCTTCCCGAGGATGAACCAGCCTGAAAGGTTGGAATTGCTGATCCTGGAGGTTTTTTCCAACCTTTGTGGCTCTGACATCTCCCAGGTCTCAGTGAGGTTGGAGCCCCCGTTCCATCTGCTTTCCTTGGCAGCAGCTGCCACTTAACTGCTGCATTTCCAACCCTAAAACCCCTCTGGGTGCACTTGGAACGCCTTTCCAAGCAGCATTCTCCCTTTCTTTGGGAGCTGGACATTTTTGCATATCTTGAGCTCCATCTCTTTGTTCCACGAGCAGGAAATCTGCTCCCAATAACTCCCGAAATTGTGTTTTTCATACCAGGGGAAGAGCGGGATTTCTTGAACGTGCCCCCAGGGGATGTGCACATCAGGGATTCCATCCCAGCTCTCCAGGAGCAGCATCCTTGGCCTGGCTGGAAAATGTCCGTGGTGGCGAGGGCACAGAGCTGGCACAGAGCTCTTCCCTTTTTCTGGGAAAAGCAGGAAAAGCAGAGCCACGTGGTGGGAATGATTTACAAACCCCTCCGAAAGAGCTCCGTGCTGTTTGCAGGACTGATAATTGTCTTTATTCGTTATCTGGTGATCAGTGAGGCTTCACTTCCTGTAATTACTTCCTGTAATTAATACCTTGAAAGCCAATTTCTAACCCTGCCTCCTCCAGCCCCGAGATTTTAGTGCTGAAATCAGCCTTATGCCGATACCAGAATTTGTCAGAAAATCGGGAAAATCATCTCAAAGCAGCCAATTGTGTGATGAAGGATTCCAAGTCTTGACCCGTGTTTTGAACAGCGTTTTCCAAACACCCAGAATTTCTATTTTAATCAATAATTTCCCTCCTGGAACGTGCTCAGGATGAGTGCAGCTCCCTCCTTTCACCCTGAGCACGATCTCCACTCGCTGCAGTGCTGCTCCTTATCTGGCTCAGGAAGTTCGGGCTCAAAGAAGGGTAATAACTGTAAATTTCTCTCCAGGCTGCCTGAAAACAAGATATCTTTGCTGTTGTATTTTTATGAGTACGTTTATCTTCCAAAAGGGTGGTATTGACCCGTAGTTATGGCGTGACCCGGCCTTTTCTTGGCCGTAATCAAAAGCAGAAGGGTGATAATTAATGTAATTTCTAGCACTTTTTGATCTTGGTTACGTCAAACGTGGCCTGGATGGGTTTTTTGCTTTTTTTTTCTATTTTTTTTCCTATTTTTTAAAAAATATTTTTTCTGTTTCTTTCTCCTTTTTTCCTATTTTTTTTCTATTTTTTCTAATTTTTTGCCTTTTTTCTTTATTTTTAAAAAATTTTTTTCTACTTTTTTCTTTTTTTTCCCTTTTTTTCTTATTTTTTCTATTTTTTCTATTTTTTTCTATTTTTTCTATTTTTTTAAATTTTATTTTCTGGGTTTTTGCCTTGTTTTTTCTTTTCTTTCTCCTTTTTTCCTATTTTTTTCTATTTTTTCTAATTTTTTGCCGTTTTTTTCTTTATTTTTAAAATTTTTTTCTACTTTTTCCTTTTTTTCCTTATTTTTTCTATTTTTTTCTTTTTTTTCTGTTTTTTAAATTTTTTTTTCTGGGTTTTTGCCTTGTTTTTTCTTTTCTTTCTCCTTTTTTCCTATTTTTTTCTATTTTTTCTAATTTTTTGCCGTTTTTTTCTTTATTTTTAAAATTTTTTTCTACTTTTTCCTTTTTTTCCTTATTTTTTCCTTATTTTTTTCTATTTTTTTCTATTTTTTCAATTTTATTTTCTGGGGTTTTGCCTTGTTTTGTCTTTTTTTTCCCCCTTTTTGCCTATTTTTTTCTTTTTTTTTCTAATTTTTTCCAATTTTTTTCTTTATTTTTAAAAAAAAATTTTCTACTTTTTTGGGTTTTTTTTCTTTTTTTCTTATTTTTTTCTAATTTTTTCTATTTTTTCAATTTTATTTTCTGGGGTTTTGCCTTGATTTTGCTTTTCTTTCTCCTTTTTTCCTATTGTTTTCTAATTTTTGCAATGCTTTTCTTTATTTTTAAAAATATTTTTTCTACTTTTTTTTCTCTTTTTTCCTTATTTTTTTCCATTTATTTTTTAAATTTTATTTTCTGGGGTTTTGCCTTGATTTTGCTTTTCTTTCTCCTTTTTTCCTATTTTTTTCTAATTTTTGCAATCTTTTTCTTTGTTTTTAAAAATATTTTTTCTACTTTTTTTTCCCTTTTTTCCTTATTTTTTTCCATTTATTTTTTAAATTTTATTTTCTGGGGTTTTGCCTTGTTTTTTCTCTTTTTTTCCCCCCTTTTTTCCTTATTTTTTCTATTTTAAAAATTTTTTTTGCCTTGTTTTTTGCCTTGTTTTTTGCCTTTTTTTTCTTTTTTTTT
>VXAZ01007605.1:198254-228845 GCA_013399875.1 Gymnorhina tibicen
AAAAAAAGGGGGGGGGTTTTTTTTTTGCCTTTTTTTTTTTTTTTTTTTTTTTTTTTTTTTCTTTTTTTTTTCTAATTTTTTCTCTATTTTGTTTTTTTTTTTGGGCCACTTTTGCTGGTTTTGTGGATTTTGTTAAAGGCAAAAGGTTCCTTGGGACCCTGTGCATCGCCACGCTGAATTTTTACGCTTTCAGCCGTGTTCAAAATGAGCGATTTTTAAATTTTCTTGTGTTTTTTTTTAAGAAAAACCAATATCTAAAATGGTTTTTGTACCACAGGGGGGTGTAAAATCCCTGGAGAGGAGCAGGCCTGGCTTGGGGAGGACAGCGTTTGGGGAGCTCCTGGGGAGCTGCTGAACTCCTTGGAAATGGGATTTCTGGAATTTTGGAATCGCTCCCCGGGGCTCTCCTGGTGGGTCCAGCTTTCCTCAGAGCACAGCAACCCCCAGGAGAGACGAGCAGCTTTTAAAACTGGCGGGTAAAATTAACCTGAGAGCTGCTAATTGGTGTCCTCCTGACTCCAGCCAAGCACAGGCTCCTCCGCAGGTGAGGATGGATCTCGTCATTTGGAAAAATCTCAGATTTGTACTTCCCCTGAGCTGAAAACCCGGCGCTGGCTGTTCTGAAATTGTTTGGATAAAGCCTCGTTTGCTTTTATCTTTATTATAAATTGATCCCAGCCCTCTGAGCTCTCAGCTCCGTGAGTTTTTCCAGCCGTGGCTGGCGTACTTTGGCTTGTCCTGTGGCAGGACCTCGTCCTGGGGCTGTGTCTGTGCTGTGTGCCCTGGGATGTTCCGACTCCAGACAGAACGTTCGGTGCCTGACCCCTCCCTGAGAACCACGGGTGACACCGCTGCTCTTTTGGCACTTGCCTGGCACTGGGCCACGAATTTGGGAGTTTCAGTTGAATTGCTGAGGTGCCCGAGCAGCCTGGGCTTCCCACCTGCTGGCTGAGCAGCCTGCTCCTCGTTCCACGTTCGTCCTCTGGGGCGGCCGCGCTAATTTGGGGGCATAAATCCAACGTCATTTCGTGTGTTCTGTGCCAGTTTGGGGGGTTTGGTTCAGGGTGAGATCCTGAGTGGGTTTTCTCACTCCCTTTTGGATAGGGATCCTTAACTGTGCGAGCAGCAGGCAAAGGAAGCAGGTGGCCATCAGGAGGAAGGAGCATTTTGACATTATCTTCCTAAATAATGATGAAAAGATGCAAAGAGGGGCTGTTGTGAGGGATGAACATGGGTGTTAGTGGAAGATAAACTACAAAAAAACCAAGGAAAACACCACATTGTACAACAATATTTGTTATATTTAGATTTTCTCCCCGGCAGGGATAATTGTGCTATTCCTCCGCACACGAGCTGTACACTGAAATCTTCATCCCCAGCACGAAACTGGGAAACACCAGAGTTTAAGTTCTCCTTCCCAGACTGGCTTTCCTTGAGGCTGGAGAGTTTGCCAGCAGGAATTCCAGCTGCTCTCCCCATCAGTGCCTCTCCACGAGCTGATCCCCGGGAGCGAGGACAAGGGGAACAGCCCGTCGGGAAATCCCGCTCCGAGTTTTCCCTCATCCACTTGGAGAAGCACCTTTGGTCTCGCACCTCGTGGAAGGGAGGAGGTGTCAGTTCATTCCCTCTGCCTGAGTTTCCTCCCTCTCCCAATGGAAAACTCGGCTGGGAAGAGGAGGAGAGGATGGTCCTGGCATTGCCAAAAGTTCTTTTCTGGCAGTGGCTGCGCTCCGGGCGATTGATTGGGCACTGGCCATGGGACCCCAACCATTAAGAGGAACGATCAGGTCTGACTCGCACATTTTCCATCCTGAAAACGACCTTTGGCAGCAATTTCCTTATGCAAAATACGGGCTGGCCTTCTGGATTTAAAAAAAAAACCACACATCAGAGGCTAAACACGCACACTCGAAAATCGTTCGTTGGTGTGTTTGTTTTTGAGGAATGTTTCCACCTGTCATTTGACAGATTATTCAGTAAACTGCATTAAAAAAAAAATCCCAAAATATCCTAATATCTGCAGGTTGCGTGCTTTTAAGTTCTTTTAGGGAGTGGTGTCCAAGGAAAGGCAGATTGCTGCTCCAGTCTCTGCGAGGCCTGGTGCTTCTGGGGAAGGGAATTTGGGAGCACGAGCGGAAAGTTCTGGGGCCTGGGCAGGCGCTCTGGGTTTGTGAAACTCCCCCTGACCCCATGATATTTTCCTTCCCTCTCCCCCCGAGTACTGGCAGCACTCAGGAATCGCCTCCCTGGGGATCTGAGGGGATATCCACAGCTTTCCTCCCCCTCCCCTGTGTTTCCTGCATTGTTGTTAAAGTGGTTTCAGCTTCCCAAAGAGATGGAGAGAGCGGAGAAAGGAATTGGAATAATCCTGGGTGAGGATGCGCTTGGTGTAATGGATTAGAAGGGATTTTTGTCGGGTGGGACCAATATTTTGATTTTATGTGGAATTCCATTTTTAATTTTGTGTCTGTTCCGCAGATTTCAAAATAAATCTGGAAACAGGGGCTGGAATATCTCACAGAGAAGTCAGTGGGAAGCAAATTCCTTTATCACCCTCCGGGAGGGTTACAACCAGGTGGGAATTGGGCTCTGCTCCCAGGGAACAGGGACAGGATGAGAGGGGATGGCCTGAAGCTGCTCCAAGGGAGGGTCAGGTTGGGCACCAGGAGGAATTTCAAGCAAGTCCATAAAAATGAACATTCCTAAAACAAAGCAACCCCTTCCAAATTCCTCATTTGATGCTAATTTTTAGTGCTAAAGCTTTTTTTTTTCAAACATAAACTTAATAAGAGCAAAATGCTAAGGACTTTCTAAATGTAATTTTATTGCATTTATCTCTCCAGTTGAAATTAATTATTCCGAGTCTTCATTAAAAAGAAGCTTTGGTAAGTGACATTTTAAACAGGCCTTCAGAAGTGATTGCAAGGGAGATGGTGATAAAGAACAGCGTCTAAAAGGAAGTGTAAAATACTTGAACATTTTAAACGGGGATGTGAGAACTTCCAGGGGAGTTGTTTGGACAATTTGGGGAATGTAATGAGCACACACACGTTGCTGCTGGCCTGGGAGCTGCCAGCACTGCCACATGTCACTGTTTTATCAAGTGTTTGGTGGGGATTTTAGATGTTTGCAGCAGAGAGAAGAGATGGAAGTTGTCTTTTTTAAAAAAACAAAACCGGCTGGGTTTGAACAGGTGGAAGTGCCCTAAATCCCGATTCTCCAGAGAACATCCAGGAACCCAAGAGAACCCCCCCATTTGCTGCTTGCTTTCTAAAATCCGAGCTGCACGTGCACAGGAGGAGCTCTGGCAGAGCTCGCCTGGGACGAGCCAAACATCTCGCAGAGCCTCCCCAGGTTCGCAGTGCAGCCATCCCTGCGCTCCCTGAGCGATCCCACACGGTGCACGCAGCACAGGCAGTCCCTGCAAGGGCAGGGCATTGCAGCCTGCGGCTTTTGGAGCCAAAAAATCCGGGGTCAAGCGTTTTATCTGTGCCAAACTTCGGATCCATTCGTTGTTAGCTCCGTGACAGGGCCTTATCTGTCCCTAAGGATGGATAATTTGGCGCTTCAGCCTCACACAGGCACGTCAGCGTTCCAGCGTGTGCTCTGCTACAGCTGTAGAAACACTCTGGTTGTCACCAGCTTGGCTTAATTTGCGTTTCAGCAATTAGCCAGGGGAAAACAAACGAGCACCAGGCACGTTCGGGATGTCGGAGCAGCGCAAACGAGAGCGAGCTGTTTTTCCCTCCCCTAAAAAAACCCTTTCTGGGTTTTGGGAGGCAAAGGGGAACGCAACCGGAATTTCTCTGCTGAAGCTCTCCATGAGCACAGCAGGAACAGTTTAACCATGGAACCCACACCTCGGAGTGGTGAGTGGTGGTGTGGCAGTCACGGGAATGATCTCTGCAAGCAGCCCGAGTGCTGATCTTCATAGTTACTTCTGCAAACTTAGCACATCTCGAGTTATTTCCTTCTCCATTGTCATCAGGAGCGATAAGAGAAGGTTTTTCTGGTTTCTCACACGCTAAATGCTTCTTGGTGTTTGGTTTTAGGTTCTTTTTAACGTGTGAAATGCACACAAGGAGTAGTTTAGTCTTGTTTTTATTTAAAGTCACAGTCTGGCCCTGTTTGCTCTGATGTGCCGCTCATCTCCCTGCCCTGGAGGACAACAGGCGCTCTTTAACCAAGCTCATCATGCACTTTTGCAATAAATCCTTTCAAATTCTCCTTCCCTAGGAATTATCCTACCGAAACCGGTGCATTACCATGCAGATTGGCCGCAGCACCTCTGCAAACGCTCAGATTCTCCCCGAAAGAATTTGGCACGGCTGTGATTTACAGACTTCCCCCTGTGTGTCCCGTGCTGATGAATTCCTTACTGCTTCCCCAGGGGTCGTGGACTTTTCTATAATTCCACTGGAGCCATCCATCCTCCGCCAAAGCCGGAGCCCTCGAGGTGGGGCAGGTGTCAGACTCGATGGATTGCCGGCGTCGGCGCTCGATCCGCGCCCGCGATGTCGGGAGAGGGAGCGAGGCCCGGAGGCCTCCCTGGGTTATTCGAACCACAAACCTCTCCATGGATTATTTATAAGCTTTGCTCCTTTACATTCCCATTCCCTCTGTGATTTTTTCTTTTTTTTTTTTTTTATTTTTTGCAGCGTTGTCCCCCAGACCACGGTGATCCTCAACAACGACCGGCAGAATTCCATCGTGGCCAAGATGGTGGGGCAGGAGGAGCCGCTGAGCAGGGCGGCGGATTCCCTGGAGAACATCCTCAGCAAGTCAGTAGCATTCCCTGGAATCCTCCCTTCGTCCCCTCCTTGGGCAGGGCCAGTTTCAAAGGCAATTTGATGGGAGAAACGAGGAGTGGTTGAGGTAACAATGAGGGGAAAGATTGAACCCGGGCTTGGATAGTTTCTCTTGCTTCCCTTGTGATGGGAGAGAACGTCCTGGAGGAGCTGGGATTAACTCCGTGGTAATTGACAGCTGGCAGTTAAGGAAGGATTTCCCGTAGCTGTGGATTTTTACATGGATGCACAGTCCCTTGGGAACACACCGAGATCCTGTATTTAACCAGCTGAAGGAGGGATGTGCGGTCCAAGGAAAACTTGGACTATCTAAAGCAAATTTTAAACAAGTGGAACTAGGAGTTCTGGGTAAAAAATGGCCTTAATTACAATGGTTTTATAAATTATAGACTTTTCCATCGAGGCAGAGCTAGGAAGCGTGTATTTAAGACTTCTCATTCCTTCTGCTGTTCTTACTTCCCTGGCTAGCTCCAGGTGACACAGGAGCAGAACGGTTTCGAGGAGTTCATTTCCCATAACGCGTTGGTTTTGCGGCTTTAGCGCTTTTAACTCCCTCCTACCAACGTAACCCCGGCGCTGGGATCTCCCATCCCGCCCGGCCCTCCTTGCCCCGAGCTCAGCCCGGCTCCTTGCCCGCAGCGCGGTGCCCGGGCGCCGCCAGAACACCATCGTGGTCAAGGTGCCCGGCCACGACGACAGCCACAACGAGGACGGCGAGAGCGGCTCCGAGGCCAGCGACTCGGTGTCCAACAGCGGCCAGGCGGGCAGCCAGAGCATCGGCAACAACGTCACCCTCATCACCCTCAACTCCGAAGGTACGCGGGGCTCGCCGGGGCGGGGCCGAACGCGGGGGTGGAGAGCTCTGAGGGACGCCTGGAAGGTTCCCACCTCCTGTCGTGGGTCCAAGCTGGAATTTTTAGGCGGTGATCAGACAGGAGTGAGGATTTCTGAATCGGTTGCTTGCTTTGAAAATATTTTTGAAGGCATCCGAACCCAGGATTCTTCGGTTTTTGTAGGTGTTCGTACAACGTAGGAGTTGTTAGAAAGAGATTTTGGGTTCTGTGCTGTTTGTTTGGGGTTGTTTCCAAGCGTGTTTATTTCTTTTGGGGTCACTGGGGAAGTGCAGCAGACCGAGGCTGTGAAATTAAATATCAAATGTGCTTTCTGTGGAGTCTGTTCATGTTTCTGTATCAGAAATAGTGTGGCCAGCAGGACTAGGGCAGGGATTGTCTCCTGTGCTGGGCACTGCTGAGGCTACACCTGGAGTTCTGGGGTCAGATTTGGGCTCCTCCAACACAGACATTGAGGGGCTGGAGTGTGGCCAGGGCAGGGAACGGAGCTGGGAAGGGTCTGGAGCAGCAGGAGAGGCTGAGGGAGCTGGGAAAGGGGCTCAGCCTGGAGAAAAGGGGGCTCAGGGGGGCCCTTGTGGCTCTGCACAAGTCCCTGACAGGAGGGGGCAGCCGGGGGGGTCGGGCTCTGCTCCCAGGGAACAGGGACAGGAGGAGAGGGAACGGCCTCAGGGCGCTCAGGCCTTGGAACTGCCCAGGGAGGTTTGGAGTCCCCATCCCTGGAGGTGTCCAAGGAAGGCCTGGAGGTGGCACTCAGTGCTCTGGGCTGGGGACAAGGTGGGGACTGGGCACAGCTTGGACTCTGATCCTGGAGCTCTTTTCCAACCTCAGTGATTCTGGAATTTTTACTGCTCTGTCAGCTGTGCCAGGAGCAAAGGTGCCAACACCAGGAGGATGTTTGCTGTATAATTCCCCCTCTGCCTTGGTCTGGCACAGCTCTGCCCAGACAAACGTGATGTTTTGGCCACTGCTGTGCATGTAAATTCTGAAGAAACACCTAATCCATTAATGTCTGCAGATCTGATTTCCTCCAGACCTTTGGAACACTCATCCATTACAAATCTCTGAGATTGATGAACGCTGTGAGGATCAGATCAGCGATGCCCCCTCCACCTGCCCTTGCCCTTGCACGGGAGGGAATTGCTAAGTGGCTTCACCTGCAGGGTGGCACAAATTCAATTATGAATAAAGGAAGAGATGGAGAATAACAGGGCTGGTGTGCAGGGAGAGGCAAAGTCACAGCAGCCCTCGGCTCTCAGCAGCTGGGACAGAATTCCAGGTGACTCTGAGGTGTGCAGAGGTAAAACCTGAGGGGCTGAGGGTGGAGAACCCAGCCCAGGACTGAACACCAGCTGTTCAGCACAGCTCCAATCTGTCCTCCTGGCCCTGGAAAGCAAAACTAAACTGTGTTTATAGCTGGGTTTATCTGACTTCGTGGCACTGAGCTGGGGGTATTTCCAGGATTTAGGGAGTGGATTTCTATAAAGGCACTGTTTGCTCTCTGCTGGTTGCTTTCATGGAATCATGATAATTTAAAAATTGGTGTTATTGCCTTTCTATCCCTGGAAAATAATTGTACAGGAGCATGGAGCCCAGTTCCAGTAGTGGTGTAGAACAAGACTGGTTTTTTTGCTAACTGAACACTGGGACTTCATTCCGTGTGTTTTTTTAAAGTCCAGTTCACTTTGCATGAACGTGTTCTTTCTGTGAGTTCTGGGGTGCAGCATCTTCTCACTTCAAACACAGCAGTGCATTTTATTTAATTGGGAACTTTCTAATTAGCCTTAAAACCAACGAGCTTTGTACAGCTCAGCATCTTGTGCAGAACAAAGAGCACAGGAAGAGCTTTTTAGATCCACTGGTACAGCTTTGGAGTGGGAGAGCCATTCAGTTTTATACACTGAACATGAGGGAACTTAATTTATAGTGGTTTCTTTTATAATGGTTTCTTTTAGAATGGTTTCTTTTATAATGGTCTCTTTTATAATAAACCATTATATTTATTTTATAATGGTTGCATGGGCTGGATGTGATGGCCCAATCCTATTTTCCTCTTCAGTTTTCACACACTGCACTTACACCTTCAGGGTGGTAAGAGAAGGAAAAGTTTGGTCTCTTGGGTTATTTTGAGACTATTTTCCTGTGCTTTCCAGAGTTCTTGTGCATTTATAAAGTTCTGAAGATTCTGAATTGGGTTTCCCCACCCTAAAATGCTGCAGCTGGTGTTTAGTGTCCTCCTTGCACAGAACTTCTTCTGTGAATCAGTTCTTTGGGCCTTCATAGCTCTGAAGATGCTGAATCCTGGAATGGTTTGGGTGGGAAGGGACCTTAAAGCTCATCCAGTTCCAACCCTGACACCTTCCCCTATCCCAGGGTGCTCCAATCCCCATCCAGCCTGGCTTGGGACACTTCCAGGGATCCAGTGGCAGTCTGGGCAATCCATTCCAGGGCCTCCCCACCCTCCCAGGGAGGAATTCCTTCCCAACATCCCATTTAACCCTGGGTTGGAACCATTCCCTGTGTCCCGTCCCTCCAGTTTCTGATGCAGAGAATCTCAAGCTGGGAACATAATCACGTATTTCTGAGCAGATAAGGGCAGGCTGCTCTGCGCTGTGTGTTGGTATTTTTTCCAGAGAGAACTCCTCAGTCCCATTTTGTCTCTTCAACTTGGCCTCTGCAGCAGTCATTTGATAATGGCAGCACTGAACTCAGGATTTGCTTTCCAAATGGGAATCCAGGCAGCTCTCTGTGCATGGCCCAGACTGATCTGTCCACAGGATTTTCCAGCTGAGGGCAGGAGCAGAGCTCACACGTGGGATGAGCACTTGGAGCACTCTCCTGCCAAGCTCCTCAGGACAGGCACGGACAGAAGGAACTGGAGCAGAGCAGCAGTGAACCTTTTGTACCCGAAAACAAAATGATACGGAGCTGATGTGGAGAGACTGATGAGGCTTCAGGGCTTGTTAAAGCCAAAGAAAATGATAAAAATTGAATTGCTTTTGGGTTGTTTTTCAATTATTGGGAGCCAACAGATGAACAAGAGTCTCTTGCAGAGGTCTGCCACGGTGATAGCTGGGGTTAACGCTGGCTCACCTCCACCCAAATAATACAAAGAGGCTTTAAACAACAATAAAAGGGCAAAATCCAAATTAGAAATCTGATTTTCTGACATGAAACACGTTTTCCAAGGTTTTAAAAAGCCCTCTGAGTCCATGAGTTTTAATTTTCTGAATTTTATTTGGATCTTTTTTTTATCTGAGCTTTTTATCTGATCGCATCCTTCCATGAGTCATAAAATCAGGGAATCTCTCTTGGATTTCACCAAAAACTGAGGCTTTTTCTTAACAAACGAGTGACCTCACTGATGCTGTGCTGAGCCTGAGGAACCTGTGAGTGCAGGGGCTGTTTCCAGAATATCTCCTGCTCCAGGATCCCCAGGGGCTTGGGACTGTGTCTCCTTCAGCCACAGCCTCGGTGTGCTGTGGGATATTTACCTGGAGCACCAGATTCTCCTGGCTTTAAACTGAAACAGGGCAGGGTGAGGTGGGACACAGGGAAGGAATTGTTCCCTGGGAGAGTGGGGAGGCCCTGGGATGGGTTTCCCAGAGAAGCTGTGGCTGCCCCTGGATCCCTGGAAGTGTCCCAGGCCGGGTTGGACGGGGCTTGGAGCAGCCTGGGACGGTGGAAGGTGTCGGGGCTGGAATTGGATCCTTTCCAATGTCCCTTCCAACCCAAACCACTCCGTGATTCTGTGATTTTTCTTTGATATTCACAAGGAAATGAAGCCTTTCTTTCCCCCCTCGCAAGAACAGTCAAGTGAGAATCTCCAGGTCTGTGTCCAGGCCGTGTGTGTTGCTCCTTATCCAGAATTCCCAGTGGCTGAGCTGCATTTTGTGCTGGGAGGAGGTTTTGGGGAACGTGGCTTTAGAAGCTCTGTAACCTGTCTTTTAGCCCAGCTCTCAACCCCACTGCTGCATCTGGAGGTGAATTTACAGCCTGGTTGTCCCTCTCTTCCACAGATTTAATGATTTTTAATTAATAAAGTCAGTGCTCTGGAGTCTCTGCCAGTTAATCGCTGCCCCTGGGAACTCTTGCTAATTGCCAGGAGCTCGTTTAAAAGATCACAGAATCATGGAATGGTTTGGCTTGGAAGGGACCTTGAAGCTCATCTCGTTCCAACCCCCCACATGATGCTGATGTTGAATCTTCTATACATCAGCCAAAATATTATTTAATTTCTCTAGAAATGGAGGTTTATTTTTTGTAGGTTAGGATTTGTTTTTTCGGGGTTTATTTGAATTTTTTAAAGATTAATTCATCTTTCTCCCTCTCTGCACCTACCAGTCTTCTGCTACCACTGCCAACTTTGCACCCACCCTTGAGAGTAAAATAAACACAACTCTTGGAGTGATGGAACATGTTAATTCAAGTGTTTCTGTGGGCAGGTGTTTCCTTTTGTTTTCCCTAGTCCTAAAGGAATGACTGACAGCTCCTAGGGAGAGAGCAGAGCCTGGCTTTGCTTTTGGGCTCCCGTGTCAGACCAGGGCAGCGCATCCCGATGGAAAAATGGAACAGCTCAGTGTCTGTCACCTCCCTGGGTGGGAGAGCACATCCAGAGCAGCCCCTGTCTGGTTTTTGTTCTCTTGACAGGGCTTTTTCTTGCCGCTGACCCCAAACTGGCTCCTCCTGTTCCTGGAGAAATCCTCGTTGGCGTGGCAGCCCCCGGCACGTCCCCGAGCAGGGTGGGATGCATGGGCAGCTGTGCTGGGAGATAAATGCACTTAGTGCAGAGAAAAAGAGTCAAAACCAGCCCTGAAAAGCAAACTGGGTTCAGGAGAATGGAGATAAAGGCGAATTTTGTGATGCTGGAAAGAGAACATGGAAGAGGAGCTGGAAATTAGCGTGGCACGGAGTGGGGCTGGGAGGGCACAGGGGGGATCTGAGGAAGCTGCCAGGGCTTTCTGCACTGGGAGTAGAAATGATCGAGAGCCACTTCTGTGATGATCTAACCCTGGGTGTAAGGAAAGGCGAGGAGACAGTTTTCCCCTCAAAGCACAGCAGGGCCCTCAGGAAAATCCCTGGGATCACGGCGGGGTTGGAAGGGAGCTCTGGAGATCACCCAGCCCCAGGCAGGGCACCTGGAGCGGGTGGCACAGGGACCCATCCGGGTGGGGTTGGAATGTCTGGAGAGGGAGGCTCCACACCCTCCCTGGGCAGCTGCTCCAGGGCTCTGCCACCCTCCAGGGAATGAAGCTCTTCCTCAGTTAATTAAAGAAAGGAAACGAGGGCAAAACGAGAAGGTGTGTGAGGAACTGAGCTCCAGATGAGTGTGGGCAGCTTCACTGAGTTTAAGGGAAATGTGTTCTCTGACTGTGCTCTTCCTCCCCAGCTCACATCTACTGAGTTTTTGGGAAGTCTTTACGGACCAGCAGCAGCAATGCTGGTGGGGTTGGAGTCTGGCTCTTACAGTGGGTGCATTAAATAACCCCCTCCCCCAGATTCCATCTAGGTTTCACCTCCAAAGCCTGATAATGCACCTAAAGAACCATTCCCAATGCATTAGAGGATGTGTGAGTGCTGGGAGCCTCCAGTGATCCTGATTTAGTCAATGGTGTTTGTGTATTTAATTGTTAGAGAGAATTTCCATCCAGTTCCCAATCTGTTTTCTCCTTCCTCCTCCATTCTTTCTCCTCCACACCACGCCAGAGCTCAGGGCATTTGTGCCTCGCTTACAACTGGCCCTGGATTTCCCCTTTCCACCAGATTTTTGGGTGCCAATCCTGCGCCTGCTCCCTGCAAAGTGCCAGATGTGTTGGCAGCCTGGCAGGAATGATTTTGATATAAAATAAGGAATAATTCAGCTTCTGTGCCCTCACGGAGCTGCAGTGAGGCAGTGGATTCATGGTTAACCTCAGTCATGCTTAATGCAAAATGCTCATAAAATAAATTCCCTTTCTGTTGAAACTTTGAGAGCGGGAGGAAAATGCAGGAGATAATTTAGTGGGGGGATTGTGGTCATAGGTCAGAATAACAAGATAATGTCTTTTTTTCCAGGCTGGGAGCAATAAAAAGAACAGTTGCATGTGGTAAAAACAGTATGTTCTGGACTCTGTGCCAGCAGAAAAAAAAGAGAGGATTTTGCAAATTGAACGAAATCTTTGGTTCATGTAGGTTAACAGCGTTTGTTAAGAAAGTCTGCAGGCAAAAGGTGTTCCATAAGGAATAAAAATTCCTATATCCAGCAGCAGTCCTGTGAGCTGTAGGGAAGGAAGGCTGTGATAGGCTGGAGGATAATTTATTCAGGCTTCCTAGAATTTCTTTGAAAAACGTACACATTGATCCAGAGATGTTTTTGCTTCGCCAGATCTGCCCAAATTTTTCTAACCCAGTCCATTTATCTTGAGGAGCAGCCTGTTGTTTTCCCTGATAATGGTAACCAGACTTGTGGTGAGGCCAGACACAGTGGCATGCAAAACAAGGCACAATTCATCCAAACCACTGTATTTTTCAGATGGCACCTGGTACTGGGAGCAGAAAGCAGCCAGTGTGACCTATCCTGGCTCAGGATAAAAAGGAAAGGATCAAATAATAAAAAGATATATTAACGATTTGCAAATGTATAAAAATATATTCAGGACAGGGCATGAAGTTCTGATTTCAGCAGGAAAAAAAAAACTCGAGGGGATGAGTTGCTACATACATCAACAATAAATATTTTTCCTTGCAAATTCCTAAATATAAGGAAGGAATTCCTCCCTGTGAGGGTGGGGAGGCCCTGGCACAGGGTGCCCAGAGCAGCTGTGGCTGCCCCTGGATCCCTGGCAGTGCCCAAGGCTGGGCTGGACAGGGCTTGGAGCACCCTGGGACAGTGGGAGGTGTCCCTGCCCTGGCAGGGGTGGAGGAGATGAGCTTTAGGGTCCCTTCCAGCCCGAAGCATTCCCTGGTTGTGTGGCCCTGCTGCAGCTGATAATCTGCTGCTCGCAGTGCTAAATCAGGATTGCACAATCCAACGTTTGCCTCATCCTGTCGTTACTCATCGCTGTGAACTCGCCCCTGACACGGGGTGACTCAACCCAAAGGTCGCGGTGGAAAAGCAGTTTGGAGGGCTCTGAGCTGCTTTTATGTTATATTTTATGGACTACTCCTGGCTTGCAGTCTGATAAACCCCAGTGCAGGGGTTGGAAATCCAGATGCTGCTCGCTCTGGGTCCTGCTCGGGGTGAAAAGGAGGCGCTGCTTGGCCTGAACTCTGCCACCTTCTTTGGGGACTGCAAGGGTTGTGGAAACCAGGAACTGGTGACACTGTCTGTACCACAGAGGTCTCCTTTAAGGGCACTGAATGAAAGAGAAGTTATGTAACTGGATGTTGCTCACAATAAATTCCTGTACAGCTCTCCGCGGAAGGGCTGAGTGACCCCTCACTCAGCAAACCTTGTTTTACTCCACAAAGTTGAGCAAACATGGAAATCAAATCCAAATGGTCCGTGTCAGTGGACACTGAAATATTGCTGGAGTGTTTTCTGCCCAGTTCCTATTAGCAGTGTCAGGAATCCTGGAAGTTTGGTTTATGTCTGGAATGGGAGTCTCATCCTCGGCCCTGTGTTCCGTCCTCCCCTGGGGTGGGGATGGGTCCTGAGCTCAGTTCCAGTTTCTGGTTAGTCCTAAATCCACTACTTTTGGCATTGCCTGCACAGGTTAATTGGAGTGAGGGCCTAGTATTCCTTTGAATTTAATTTATTTATTTAATTAAATCCCCAGTATTCCTTTTTTCCCCCCCCAGACAATTTGAGAAACTGGGAAAGAAATAAAAAAGCTTCTTAATATATTGAGTGTGGCTGTAGGTGGGTACAGCTGTGTGCTGCTGATGGTCTTACATTTGAATAAGAGGGAAGATGATTAGTGATTGATTAATTATCTTTCTGCTGGGCCTGGTCCTTGGTAACGTGTTATTTAGAAAATAATGTAGCCAGTAAATATGAGGAAAAACCCAAATTTTGATTGGGATCTCTGGCTACATCCTAAATGATTGTCACTGCTTGATGTACTCCTTTTAAATGATTAAACAAGTTACTGTTCACTATTGATTATCATTTCTTAACGATAATTTTGCTTAGCCGTGTTTTAATCTCATGGTTTTGGGGTTGGGGAAGAACAAGGTTCAAAGCTGTTGGCTGCTGGAAATTTGCTGTGCTCTGAGAATATCCCGGAGTTGCAGTAACCTTCATTTTTAGGGCATGGCAACACCGGGCCCGGAGTGGTTTCTTAATAAAAGAGATCTCTGAGGGCAAGTTGGACATCTGGCCTGGCTGCACCGGTTCCTGTGCGGGCCAGAACGTCAGTGACAGTAATTTTTTGGTCACCGTCGGGGTGAATTTGGGAGTTTGTTTCTCTCAGATGTCGCGAGCCCGCTGTGCTCACCGGGAAGCCAGCTGGGGGGGAGGTGGTGCGAACTTCAGGGATGCTGGCCGTCCCCTGAGCCCCACCTCTTTGCTCAGGCTGTCCCGATGTGTGTTTCAGAGGATTACCCCAACGGGACGTGGCTGGGCGACGAGAACAACCCCGAGATGCGGGTGCGCTGCCCCATCACGCCCGCGGACATGCTGCACATCAGCACCAACTGCCGCACGGCCGAGAAGATGGCCCTCACCCTGCTGGATTACCTCTTCCACAGGGAGATCCAGGCCATCTCCAACCTCTCGGGCCAGGGGAAGCACGGCAAGAAGCAGCTGGATCCTCTCATGATCTACGGGATTCGCTGTGAGTGAAACTCGGGAGCTCGGAGGGTGCGGGTAGGGCAGGAACGGACGCGTTCAATGATGTTTGAAGAGTGGCTTTGATGCGTGTTGAGATGTCCTGCTGGCTTTTGTTTCTGAAGGAGGTTTAAGACTTTTAGGAAGAAGTCCTAATGGGCTGGTTTACTTCAGTTGGCGGGTATTCACCAGGAATTCCTCAGTCTTTTGTTCTGAATTCCGACTTCTTTGCAAGCGCAGTAAACATTGTGGAAATAATAAGTAACACAAATTTCAGCACTGTTCAGGTGCGGTCAAATGACCAGCACGGTCCTGAACCACGTGTTTTGACGTCCCATTCGTGTCTCTTTTTTTCAAAAGACTTGCTGAGATTGTGATGGATGCGTTGGCAATCTCAGGATCATAAAATCTGTGGGTTCACAGCGGGAATGCACAGGATGCTGATGGATTTCTGTCTGCTCCATGCGCACGAGTCATTGGATTATTGAAACTGTTACGGAGCTGTGAACTGCTGTTACTTGTGTTAAAGGCACGATATTTGTTCATTTAAAAGGAATCAAGTGTGGTTTCATAGAGAACAAAGGCACAGCCACTGGTTGGAGATGAAAAGAGGAGTCTGGATGTTCTGGTGTGGCGACTTCCAGTGAACACATTGAGGACAGCCAAGTCTGTTCCCTGTGCTGTACTTCCAGGAAATTAGGATAACCAGGATTTTGGGAGAAGGTTCTTCTGCCAGGTGGTGGTTGAGCACTGCAATCAGGGAATGGGCACGGCCCTGCCAGAGCTCCAGGAGCGTTTGGACAACGCTGCCAGGGACGGGCTGGGGTTGTTGGGGTGTCTGTGCAGGGCCAGGAGCGATCCTTGAACTGGGTTCTAATAAACCAGGAGGTCTTGTTGGTAAAACATCCCTTACAGTCACGTTTTGTGTGGGTCACCAGCGGGCCTGGAGTGGGAATAGTTTGTTCTGCTGGTGAGTTTTGGATGGAATTGGCAATTTGAAGCGCCAGGTGAGGCTCGAGAACGTGTCCTTAGGGGATTATTTGGGGGGGTGTTTGAAGAACTGGCTGTGTGGTAGTCACAGGGAAGGGAATGTGAACAGTGTTTGGTGATGATGGCAGGAGACACGCTCCTGTTGACCTGCTGTTGTTTCCAGTGGTTTTCAGGCTATTTTGGGGAAATTGAAAACCAAATCTAACCCCCTCAGGTGGCTGCATTAGGGCAATTCTTGCTTCATGATTTACCTGAAGGAGAAGACTTCAGGCTTCTTTTACAGATACATTAAATATGTGTTTTTAAGAGAGATGGTAATTCAAATGAATGCTGATCTGCAAAGCCTTTTTTTCTGCTGATCTCATCAGCGTCATCGATGTTGTTCCTGTGCGTTTTTAAAACGTGGCTTTTTGCTGGGAGCTTTCAGAAACACTAAGGAATGGATCTTGCTCCGGTGTTACAGCAATTCCCAGGCAGTTCTTTCCCCACCCCTTAAATCAGAGAGCACAAATCCCATGGGTCAGCGTGTAACTGGTTGTGGAGGAAGATGAGACGCTTGCCAGTGTGAGCATGGGGAAGGAATGTGTCCGTGTGACCAAGGGCTCAAGCTGGGGATTATGTCATTGCTGTGAGGCATTCTGACCATGAAAAAATTGGATTATGGAAGTGATCCCTGCAGCTGGAGAAGGTCTGGAATGGCACAGATGTGAGAGCAGGGGATCATGAGCAGCAGTCAGTGTCTGACTTTGATGCCATGAGCACGGCTTGGGATCCAGGCATCCGAAACAACTTCATCCCTTCCTAATGCTGGCTGGTGTGTTGCTTTCTTTTGGGAGCCAGGCCATACAAAAATAGGGATTTCTGGAAAAAAAATAGACCCTGTGTGGATCTGGCCAGAGATGACTGGTTTGGGTAGTGAAATGTTGATGCTTCTTGAGATTCGCTACCAGCAAGGACAGAGACTCCTGTGGCAACCAGCGAAGAAAACACACGAAAAGTTGATGGAGCAGCAAATTTAACAGTGAGAACAGTGCTCCAGGAATGATGATTTCACTTAATAACCTCGTATGTCATCACTGGGAGCAATTAAGTGGGAGTGGAATTGGATTCCAGCAGCCTGGTGAGGAATGTGGAGGACTCGGCTCTCGAGGATGGGATCGTGCCCGTGCTCAGTTCAGTGGCAGAAGTCCTGCTGAGCTCACGTGTGCCGTGATTCCATCCCTGTGTTCCCTGCCTGGGAAGAGCCCTGCCATCCCATATCCCCTTTCCCAGTCCACACACATCTGGTTTTCACCCACGAAGTGCTGTCCCAGAAAATCGACCCGAACCCGAGTTGTCCTGGCGTGGGAACCCCCTCAGTGCTGGTGCCACCAGTGGGGTTTGCTCCTGCTCTGAGCACTCCTGCTTGGATGCCTCAATTCAAACAGAAATGAAAAATCCAATGTCATCAGCCTGGCCTGTGCCAATCCCAGCCAGAGGAGCCCAAGGAAATAGAAAGGATTGGATTTTTCCTTTCGTTTCAAGTTTCTTGCAGTTTGTCAGTGGAAAGCTATTCCAGCCTTTTTCTTCTTTTTTCTACAAGAAAAACACTGAGCAAATCTGTATTTAATAGAGAAAGTATTTTATATAACATGCAGAAAGTATAGAAAACGAAGAGATGGGTGTTTATTAAAAATCCTTGATGCTCTGCAGAAGGTTTACCACAAGAAGAGAGGAAAGTTTATCTTTGCAAGTCTAAATTTTCACTTGTGGGAGGAATTTGCTTGCGGGGTGGCAGTGGTATTGAGGAGAGCTTTTGGGCAAGAAACCAGAATGACTTAAACACAATCTCTGTCATTAAATAGCTCATTACCTCAGCCCTGCTAAAAATGGAGACATTTGCTGGTGAAATACGATACAAGAACATCCTCAGTTGTAATTTTCTTTGCCTAACAGAAAATACAGGTTTGGCTCTTTGGAGATTTCACAGCAATTTCCACGAGCGAGTTGGAAAAATCCAGATTCCCAAATTCAGAATTTTGCAGTCATAAGAAATGGTGTAAGAGAAAAGATGATTTTCCACGGCATGTTGGGAAAAATGGAGAGGGGAGTTCTGAAGCTCAGAAAAGAAAATTTATCAGTAGCCCTTATTCTTCAAAATAATCAAAGCATGAAATGAAAACAAAATAACATTAGTTACTTATAGTTTTGATTATATTTGATCTATATTATTGTGTGTAACTTTGTGTATCGTTCCTCTGCAAGCCTCTCGCTCTGCACATGGCTTTTTGCAGACTCTCACCAATCATTTTCCCACTTATTTGTCAGTTCTGGTTAATTATCCCAAGAGGATGGAAGATCAGAACTTGCAGACTTAATGCAGGATTTGTGGCCGGGTGGAGGAAGGAGATCCAAACGCATGAACTGCATCAAGGGGACCCTGTGCCCTTGTGTTACTGGACCCCAAAATTCCAATTTTGGCTGCAGACAGCATCTGCTGCTCAGGGAATTACTTATGCACGTGGAAATAACTCTCGTGTTAGGGGCAGGATTGTTGCTGAAAAAAAACCCCTTTAAAAACATAAATCCCCCACCAAACCTCCCATGCTCGCAGAGGGGAGAAATGGTGGTGAGTTTTCCCATCTGCTTCCAAGACTTTCATAGAGTGAATTTTCCCATTTTCCTTTCAGTTTCACCCAGAATGCACCCCTGGCTTTAACCACCATAAAACAAAGCGTTAGCTGAGAATACCTAATGATAAAATCTGATTTTTCCCTCCGAACGATGCGTTTTCTGCTTGAAATGCCAAACAACTTCCCCTTTTTAAGGCCCAAAAACGCAGCACAGAAAGAAATCCCTCATCAAAGCTCGGTGTTCCTGTTATATAAAACATTGCTTCCAGTAGGGATGGGAGCACTTTTCCTACTGCAGGAGCTGAAAGAGATGTTAATACACTCTGAAAGGAGTTGTGTCCTCAGCAGAGGCCAAATGGAATTAAACACTGGCTCTGCTTCCCAAAAATCCACACACCAGCGCTGGGGCTGCAGCCCACACACGGCTGCTTAATAGGAACCACATTTGGCTGTGGAATGGATGTCAGGGAGATGAGTTTATGTATGGGGAGAGAGATAGAAACACAAATATTGGTGCGCGCAGCCCGAAGCGCAGGCAGGTTGGGCCGGGTGGAAAACGCGTGGGGAGCTCAGCAGTGCAGCTCCAGCTCTTAACGAGGAGTCGGAGCTCCGTAACAGCGCAGGAGGAACAGCAAATAGATCCCATTGCCGTCCTTCTCGAGGGTTATCCCGCTTGGAAGTGCTGGAGGAAGGGCAGGAAGTTCTCATGGATGAGCTGGGCTCGGGTGTTTCTCACCAGAGGAGCTGGATTGTGAGGCACTGCAGGCTGGTGCTGTTTTATGGGATGTTTATCGTGGAATCCCGGAGTGGTTTGGGTTGGAAGGACCTTAAAGATCCATTCCCACCCACTGTTGTGGGCAGGGACACCTTCCACTGTCCCAGGCTGCTCCAAGCCCCGTCCAGCCTGGCCTTGGGCACTGCCAGGGATCCAGGGGCAGCCACAGCTGCTCTGGGAAATCCATTCCGGGGCCTCCCCACCCTCACGGGGAATGATTGCTTCCCAAAATCCCACCTAACCCTGTCCCTGGCAGTGGAAGCCATTCCCCGTGTCCTGGCACTCCAGACCCTTGTAAATCATTTCTCTCCATCTTCTGTCTCTGTCCAGGTGCTCTAAACAAACACTGCAGTTACTGAGGACACGCATTATCAATAGAAAATATCATTACTATTTTCTATTCTTTTACTTTTCCACCTCCAAAAGCCTTTTTTATTACTGCCTTTTTATTAACTCTACCAATTTTTCCGTTTTCCTCATTTCCTTCCCAATATTTGTACCGGTTTTTTTTTTGCGTTTTCTTCGTCTTCCTTTCATTTCCTGTTTATAATTTTGGGCTTCTCGTGTCTCATTTCTGAACATCCCACAAGTCGCTGGCTGCTGAGTGCTCAATAACACGCCGTGGTTTGAACGTGTGACACCTCCACGCCGCAGTCCTGAGCGCCAGCACTCGTGGGTGCGCACCCAGACCTTGGATTCCGTCTGGAGGTGCTGGAGAGCCTCAGGGAAAATGATCCAAGCTGGCGTTTTATCCTTTCACATTTTATCAGCACCGGGAACTGATGGATTCCTGTGATCTGGATATTGGCAGTTCCTGTTTTGATCCCTCCCCCTGCCAGCTCCCTCAGGAATCAGCCGTGGATACTCTGGAGGGATGGGACAGTGGCACTGCTCAACGCAGGAGTTTCCTGAGGATCCCTGAGCTGTTGAACCCACGTGCTGCTTCCTCATGGTCTGGGATAACAACTCCTCTTCCCAGCGCTGGGAGCCTGAACAGGAGTCCTGTGGTTTGTGCCTGATGGATGAGCTAATCCTGTGGTCCCTGGAAATACTTGGTGCCAACATTTTCTTCTCCCAGTGATAAATACCACAGGCTGTAGTTCTTGGGAAGTAAAGAGCGACTTCAGCCCGTTCCTGTGGTGTTATCACAGAACCCTGGAATTGTTTGCTTTGGAAGGGGCTGGAATCAGTCCTTTCCAAAGCCCTGGGTGGACAGGGACGCTTTGCACTAGAGCAGGGTGCTCGGGTCGGAGGCTGTGGGACATTTCTCCTCCTCTGGATGGCTCAGGGGGAGGACAGGTTTCACTCGAGGCCGAAGGGCTGAGTGAGAGCAGAGGAGAATTTGCCCAGTTCTGCAGCATCGTGCCCGTGGCAGATGAGGGGAGCTGGGGCAGGTCCTGCTGAGCTTTGTGCTGGTCAGAACCCGGGCTCTGAGCCTCGCCAGGGCTCTGCTCCCCCCGGCAGGCTGGGGAAAGCGGGGCTGGGCTTTGCTGGGAAGGCCACGAGCGGTGGCTTTGTTAGGGACAGAGCCGAGGGAGAGGCTGCAGAGCTGCTGAACTCTCCCCCCCTCGGGAGCAAAGTCTGAGAGTTCAGCACATCTTTAAAAAGCAAGAAGTGAAAGAAATCATTTCCGTTGGGCTTTTCTCCTGTCTGAAGAGCTTTAATTCCTGTTGGTCCAGCGCCCTCGGGAAGGGCCTCGTGCTGCTGCTGCTGCTCTCACACGTTGTCTCCCCCAGAGCTGCACAAGTCTGGCTCCAGTTCCACGGAGCTGCTGCTTTGTGAATCAATTAAATGCTGCCTCATGCAGGGCGCTGATAACCTCTTTTGAGGCCAGGCAGGAAGATAATGGGAGAACCCACTGAGTTTATCTCAGCACCACAGTTCTCATCCATGGCATCAATGCTGGCACTTGCTTTCGGCTGGAGCTCGGTGCTGCCTGGAGTTTGCTGCTTTCCTGGGCACTCCTCTTGATTTCAATTACTTTCCTGGCCGGTCCCTGTTAATAAACTGAAGAAAAGGCAGCAATTTTTGAGGAAAGAAAAGAAATGGGGTGTTTTCTCTCTCCTCCTCCTCCTCCTCGCACTTCTCTTGTTGTTCTTGCGTTATACAAGTGAGGAATTAAATTTTCCATTCTTGGAAAAGCAGCAGCGGAGTCTGTCAGTCCCCACTGATGTGTGTGATGTGCTGTCAGGCACTTGCGAGTCCCGGGCTCTCCAGAAAATAGAAAATGAACGTATGAGGTCACTTGGACCATCTCTTTCCACACTCCTTCCATCCCTCAGTGCTTTTCCCTTTTGGCCAGACTTAGTTCAAGTACGTGCTGAAGTGTGCAGGTCTTCACTGCTGGAGAGGCACTAAAAGCAGTCCTGTGAGGCTGGGAATAGAAAAGCAGCTTTTTCAGGGGCTTGAAGTGTTGTTTCAGGAGCGTATAAAGAAAAAAAGGGCAAGTTGGGTAATTTGAAGATGGGCTCTTTGGGAAAGTTTCTGCTGCAGCTGCTGTAACTCAGTTAAGTGCTGGTTTTTGTCATGATAATCTAGGGAGCTTGCAGGGATTTCAGAGGTCATTAGATATTAGATTATCATTATTAGATCATTATTAGATTAAATACCCCTGTATGAACAACCCCTGGTGTCAGCAAGGAGCACTGGGCTGCTCCTACCTCATGTCTTGGGTGTGATGTGCAGGACTCACCTCTATCAGCACTGAAGATCCATCCCAGCTCTGGAGTTCCAAGAGGAACAGAGGCTTCTTTGTGTCCCTGTTGTACCCAGGCTGTTTTCCTTGGGTTGATTCCTCCCACATGGAACCTCTCCAGTGTTTTGACTGTCTGCAGTGGAGTCACTGCAGCCCTGCTGTCCCTTCAGGGCTGGTTCAGAGGGCGCAGGCTGTGCTCTGCTCTCCCCACGTGCACGGGAGGCTGCTGCCTCCCCGCTGCCGCTCGGGCAGAAATGAAACCTCCCCCCGAACTTCCAGCGGGCTCCAAACAAGAAATATTTGGTATTGGAAGCCTATAAATGGCAAAAATTGAGCTTTTATGGGGTGGTTTAGGCAGACACAAAGAGTCTGAGGAAGTGTTTGATCCCTGACACTGGGAGAGAGGAGAAGCAGCTCAGCCGGGCGCGGATTGATCAGCCCCAAACGAACCTACATCCATCTGGAACGGGCACCGCTGCCCGCGGGGAGAGCTGGCAGCTCTGGAACACAGCTCCAGAAAGCTTTTCCTTCCCTGCCTTCGAACTTCCTGCTCTGCCTTTCCCAAGGGTTAAAACGGGGATCGAGGAGATGCCTGGAGCCGGCTGCGAGTTGATGAGCCCAGTGGGGTGAGCCCATCGGGATGAGCCCAGGATGAACCCATCGGGATGAGCCCATTGGAATGAGCCCGTCAGGATGAGCACAGGGTGAACCCACTGGGATGAGCCCATCAGGGTGAGCCCATCAGGGTGAGCCCATCAGGATGAGCCCACCGGGATGAGCCCATCAGGATGAGCCCAGGGTGAGCCCACCGAGATGAGTCCAGAATGAACCCATGGATGAGCCCATTGGGATGAGCCCGTCAGGGTGAGCCCAGGATGAACACACCGGGATGAGCCCATTGGGATGAGCCCGTCAGGATGAGCACAGGGTGAACCCACTGGGATGAGCCCATCAGGGTGAGCCCATCAGGATGAGCCCACCGGGATGAGCCCATTGGGATGAGCCCGTCAGGGTGAGCCCAGGATGAACCCACGGATGAGCCTGTCGGGATGAGCCCAGGATGAACCCACTGGGATGAGCCCATGGGGATGGCAAATGCCCAGCACGTGCCGCCAAGGAGAACTCCCAGCTGGATTCACACCCCCCCTGCTGCCCTTCCCAAGCCTGTGGAAAGGGTTGGCAGGGCACAGTTCCATGCTGGGGGGATTTGCTTCCGTTCGACTCGCAGCCTCCCAGACTGGGAACGTGGCACCCCACTAGATGGCAATATTTGAATGCTGATGGCTCCTTCCATAAATCAGAATAAAATGGGTTCTGCTTGTTGTAAAATAGGTAAAAATAGCCTGGCTGCTTTTCCAGAGAGGTCCTGAGGTGTGAGTGAGTGTAGGAGCTCTCCTGCTTTGGAACGGGATTCTTTGGTGGAATTTGGAGATTCCAGATCCTAATTAACTCTAATTTTTTATTTTTGAAACTCCTGGTAGGGTTCTTTTAATGTGAAGAACAAAGGCATTGAAAATAACTTAAATTTTCCCATCTCCTCTGAATTTGTGACTTGTTAAAGATGAAACGTTCAGACAAATACTCTAAATAAACATTAATGAAGAGAGTAAGGACTTGGTAGCTGAATTTGCCTTCCCTCTTCCCTCTCTCCAAGTTCCCAGCAGCTCCTCCCCTCTCTTTTTGGACATCGTGGATGAGAGCAATGTCATGGAAAGTGATTTTTGTTGACAGGATGGATTTCCAGGCGTGTGACACTGGAGGAGCCTCCAAGGCTCTGCCATCCCTCCCCTCCTGCATCCCAAAGCTAAACATCCCGAATTTCGGAGGGGGAAGTGCCTCCCAGCTGTGGAGATCATCTCCCCCAGCTGTCACACGAGTAAACAATTCCTGTTTTCCAATGATTTCAATATGGGCAGGGCAAGCCTGGATGAGGTTTGGAGAATCAAAGCCTGAAGGCTCAAGGAGGAATTCCAGAGGTGCTTCAGTTTTTCCTCTGCTCCCCCAGCGTTTAGAGCAGCAGATTTTGCTGTCATGTGCTCGTGGTTTAATCAAAAGGACTCCAAATGTATGACCCTGCTGAGAAAAAATGAATTTTGGGAGCCAAAACCCCCAAAAATCAGCCCCTTCTCCTCTCTGAGCAGGCAGGAGCTGAAGCCTTTGTTTCTGGTAGTATCCATCATACTCCTGTCAATTTAAAAAGGATTCTGTCCATCACTTGAAGCATTTAAATGATGAATTCCCCATCCTGTTGCTTTTCTTTCGATTTTAAAAATTAGAGGGAGTTGGAAAATGAAGGAGCAGTGACCCAAATCTGCTCGGATTCTGTATTTAATATAAATAAATCTTCATTTTACACGCGTGGCTGTCGGATTCTGTGCCACGCTTCCCCAAATCTTTCCCAAAGGCACTGAGACCAGCAGGAATTTCCGGGCCACCTCAGCCTAACTCTGCCAAGTCCACGAAAATACTGATTTACCTTGTAATTTTCCAAGGAAACCTGGGATTCGTGGAGAACGGGAAGCAGCACAAACTCGGAGCGTGCAAGTGAAACTCCTGACGTGGAGCTCGTTTTCTGGGAGCTGGTTCTGGATGCGGGACCAGGATGGGATGTTTCATCTGGTTTTGATCTCTCAAATGTCTTCTCTTCCTCCTCAATTTGTTCCTAATTAGGTTTCTTTACAGTTCCATGTTTTGTGGGGATTGTTTTGTCTGCTCCCTGACTTCTGACCTTTAAGAAAGAGAGGGTTACTTCCTCGGGGACGTTGTTTTCCTGGGATTTTCTTGGTTTATAATTAATCCTGGTTTTTAGGAAACCCCAACGCTTTCTCTCCTCATTTTGCACATCAGATCCTCCAAGAATTTGGCAGCGTTGAATCATTTCTGACACAATCCCTGTGCTCGCACCAAAAACCAAATCTTTGTTCCCTTTGCATTTCCGAGCTCGTTTTCCTTTGCATTTCCAAGGTTTTTTTTTTTTTCCCTTTGCGTTTCCAGGGTTTTTATTTCCTTTAAGAACCACACAAAGATTTATTTCAGAACTCCTTGTGTTGCTCTTTTTAATTTTATAGGAACTCCCTCAAATCTCTGATCCAGGCAGTGGAAGGCCCAGCTCAGCATGCTGCACCTGTTGGCTTTTAAAGCTGACTTGAATCTTCCTGATTTTTGCCTTCTTCCTGAGCTTTTCCTTGCTAAGATTGGAATGTTGATCCTTGATTGATCCTTGATTTCCCCTTTTTTCCCTCCCTTGTGTCTCCCTGAATTCTCTTTGCAGCCCTTTTTGTCTCCCAAGCTGCAGCCAGGATCTCTCTGCTCTGCAGAAATCGCCCAAACTCCTGCGATTTCTTAAATCACTGAATTATTTTGAAGTCTCTGGTGTGTTTTTCGTGGAAAGCTTCGTTTAGGAAATGAGGTTCCCCCCCAACAAAGCAAAGTTTGAGCCTTTAGTATTTAAAAATAAGGACACCTTTTTTTTGGAGACACCATCCGTGAAAAGATCCCTAAAAACACATTCAGTCAGCCTTGAATCATCTAAATCCTGCACTTTGTTCTTCTTTTATGGGCATCCATCTTCCAAAATATTGTCTTTTTGTCCAAGTGCTGATTTATGTTCCTGCCTGGGTTTTTAATGCCTTGTTCCGTGGCCGCTCTGCTGTGTAAAATGTCCACGTTTGATGCAGCTTTGGAGAGGAAACAGCCCAAAAAAAAGTCAGATCCCTTCTCCCTGAAGCGTTCTTGTGTTTTCTCTCCTCCGGGCCCTCCCCAAGAGCGAGGTCTCCTTTCCAATCTCCTGCTTCCCTGCGCGCGTTTGGAGTTTGGGAGAGCTGGGAGCTCTCCTGCCTGGAACCGCGGGTGGGGAGGGACCGGAGTCATCACTTCCCTGCTGTTGCCTGCACGTGTTCTGGGCACTTCTCTCTCTGCTGCAGGGAAATCATCTTTTTAACGGCACTGGGAACTTTTTCCCTGCTTCAAAACACCATTTTTCCTGGTGGGAAGAGGCTTGCTGAAGAGCTGGTTGTAAAACAACATTTCAGCTTGCGATAGCAGCCGCGGAGATTTTTACATCCCAAATCCGTTTCGCTTTCCTGTCGGTCACCTTTGTGCTTTAGGGTTGATTTTTGTGGCCTGATTTGCACGTGACTGGGTCTGCAGTTGTGGTAAAAATCTCGGCAGCCAGCGCTGCTCATCTGGACCACCATCAGAGGAGTTGGACACCTCTGACCGCTGAACAGCCACTGGGAACTTGGTGAATTAAGGGGAAGAAATAAGGGTGCCTGGCTTGGCAAATCTGTGCCTGATGTTCTGGGGCTCTGCAGCCCAAACTCTTCCTGTCTGCCCCTGCCCTGCTTAGGTTGTTGCCTGTTTTCCACGTTTCCTCTGCAGCTGTGTTCTCTCCATGGAGGTGGTGGGGGCTCTGCCAGCATTTTCTGGCTGTTCCTTATCACACTGATTAAATGATCTGTTTGATCAGGAGGGAGAAGCATGGAATGGTTTGGGATGCAGGGATTTAAAACTTATCCAGTCCCAGTCACAGGCAGGGACACCTTCCACTGTCCCAGGTTATTCCAGCCCGGCCTTGGGCACTGCCAGGGATCCAGGGGCAGCCACAGCTTCTCTGGGAATCTGTGCCAGGGCCTGCCCACCCTCCCAGGGAAGGATTCCTTCCCCATATCCCATCTAACCCTGCCCTCTGGCCGTTTGCAGAAGGGCTTTTCCTGCCCAAAATAAATCCCTTTTGGGGATGTTCTGTGTCCCAGCTCTGGAGCTCGGCCTGTTCCTCACGCTGCACCTGAGCCTCCTGGCCTGAACCATCGATACCGCTTTTATTTCTCTTTGGATCGAGTGGCACCCTGGAATATCCCATGGATTAAATCAGATGGCACCCTGGAATATCCCGTGGGTTAGATCGAGTGTCACCCTGGAGTATCCCATGGGTTAAATCAAGTGGCACCCTGGAATATCCCGTGGGTTAGATCGAGTGGCACCCTGGAGTATCCCATGGATTAAATCAGATGGCACCCTGGAATATCCCGTGGATTCCACGGGAATAGTTGGAATTCCCAGCCAGGTGGATTTTCCCTGCCTGCAGTCCAGCCCCGAGCACACCCTGAGGGTCATTAAAATGCAGTCATGAGTGAAACATGGACTTTTCCTGAGGGACTCCCGGGTGCTTTTGCACTCCTGAGTTCAAGCACAGCTCTTGGTACGGGCACCCTGCAGACACGGCCGGGCCTTTATTTCCCTGGGAATCGCCTTGGGAAGGGCTGGGCTCAGGGTTAAATCCAGAGCGGGCTCCTTCTGCTGGCACCTGTGGAAGGGAACCTCGTGCACAGCAGCACGGGGGGATCTGAGCCCACCTCCCTCCGTGCCCGTCTCGGAGACACCACGCAGGGCTGTGGAGTTCTCTGAGCTCTTGCCGTTAAAAGTGAGAAGTCTCGAGGTCTTGAAAGCGCTTCTGATTCAGATTTTGGTGTTTTCCTCCCACGTGCTCTCTCCTTCATCTCAAATTGTTTCTACAAAACAAGTCAAAGCACTGGAAAAAAAAATAATTTTATTTAAAAAGAATGATGCCACAAGAGATGCAGTTCTGCACTTGGCTCTGTTAGAGCCTGCAGATTCCAGGGTTTCAGGGCTCTGGGCTCATTTGTAATGCAGAGGAAACTCCGGAGCTTTTCGGCTGTGCAAACCTGGGATTTTGTGGCTCCAGGCTTGAAACCATTTGTCCTGCAGGAGCAGCCCATATCCTGTTCTTTAGGTTCTATATACAACAGCTTAAGCCAGTCCTTCACAGGATTAGGAGCCCATCTGAGAGTCAGATGGAAAGCCCAGTAAGTGGAAAAGTGGAAAAGATTCTTTTACTTTGCAGGGTAGGGAAAGGAAAATGAGAATTTTAGAGATTCTTTAAGCTTTGTGCTGCAGAGGGAAAGCATCTGTGGCAGCCTTGGCTCGTTCAGTGCTGCACATCTGAATTTAGGAGCACTGGAGGTTTAGAGGCTGTTAAATGTTCAGAGAGTTCTGTTTGGATTTAGGGGGTTTGAACCTCATAGAATCAGAGAATCCTAAGGTGGTTTGGGTGGGAAGGACCTAAAAGTTCATTTAATTCCACCCCTGCCATGGGCAGGGACACCTTCCACTGTCCCCAGGTGCTCCAACCTGGCCTTGGGCACTTCCAGGGATCCAGGGGCAGCCACAGCTGCTCTGGGCACCCTGTGCCAGGGCCTGCCCACCCTCACAGCCAAAAATTCCTTCCCAATATCCCATCTAACCCATCCACTGTCAATTTAAAGCCATTCCCCCTTGTCCCGTCCATACAAAAATCCCTCTCTTTTTTAGATGGGCAAATACTGGACTTTTCAGGGGTTTTTTTTTTATTCTGCAGCCGTGAGGATTAGGAATTTTTTGCTCTCAAGTGCTGGTGCTTTAGGAAAACCCAAACCCCTCAGAAGCTCACAATGAAATGGTGAAAGTGTGGAATAATCCAAGGCCCTCGGAGCAGCTGACAGTGCACAGCACTCCCAGTTAAATTCCCAGTTTTAAAGCCAGTCATGGAACACTTTGGCAACTTAGCACCGAGGGCTGCAAGGGGCATCCTGTGGCTCTTAAAGTGCCTCAGTTCTGGGAGTGCCTTTGCAGAGGATTCTCATTTTGCGTTGTGGTTTTACTGGATTCGGATCAATTTTGAACTGAGCTTTGAAAGGGGTGATTTTTTTTTTCCTCTTTGTAGGGAGTTTTATGCAGTTTCCTGCTTCAGTAGGAGGCAGTTTTGTCCTCCTGCAGCCAGACCAATGTGGGGCACTGTGAGTGAGAAATAATCCTTGGTGCAGCTGCGGCTCTGGAGCGCCGGATCCTCCTTGGCTTGGCTGTAACAGTGCAGCCTCCACGCACCCCAGTGCAGGTGATAAAATTCCTGCTGGCATCTTTTACACCCAGGACTGTGCAGATGAACAGTTACCGGGTTTGGGGAATAAATTTTGCTGAAGTCCTGTCCCTGCACAGCTTTGGGGCTGTTTGCACAGGTACAGAGCCAGTTCAGAGCTGGAGGTGACCTCGTGTGTGGCACTGGGCGCGTCCTCTCCGGGTGCTCTGGAAAACCCAGGCTTGTGCTGATTTTTATCCCTTTTCCCCATCATTCCAGGCCACCTGTTTTACAAATTTGGCATCACAGAGTCGGACTGGTACCGCATCAAGCAGAGCATCGACTCCAAGTGCAGGACAGCCTGGAGGAGGAAGCAGCGAGGGCAGAGCCTGGCTGTGAAAAGCTTCTCCAGGAGAACACCTTCATCCTCCTCCTACAGTGGCTCAGGTAAAAACCAAACCTTCCCCCACCAAATAATCAATCCCAGTTGGCTTCCAAGATGCCTGAATGTTGATTTGGATGCCTGGCTTTGCTGAGGTGCTGAGAACGGGGAAGCCTGGAGTGGTTTGGGTGGGAAGGGGCCTCAAAGCTCATCCAGTGCCCCCCCTGCCACGGGCAGGGACACCTTCCCTATCCCAGGTTATTCCAGCCTGGCCTTGGACACCCCCAGGGATCCAGGGGCAGCCGCAGCTTCTCTGGGCACCCTGTGCCAGGGCCTCCCCACCCTCACAACCAAGAATTCCTGCCCAACATCTCCCCTGCCCCTACTTTCTATCCCCCCCACGGATCCAGCTCCCGCAGCTCTGTTTGTATTTCCACCACGCTCAGCTCTTTGAGCAGAGAGCCCAAATATCCCTGAAATTGTTGTTCCTAAGAGGAATCAAGTGACTAAACCCTTCCCAGGCGTTCCCACTGTTCAGTGGGACGTGCTAAGCGCTGTTCCTGCAGCCTTTTCCTCGGCAAACGTGAGATGGGCTGGAGGTGATTCCATGTCTCCATCCAGGTACGGGGTCTGAGTAACAACAACTGAAAAGCCCTGACCTCAGGAGTGTTCTCTGAGGACATTTCTGGCTCATGCTTTTAATATAAAGCAGTGTTCTGGGACATTTGTACATTAGATATTAAAACCAGGGCTTTGGCAGGCAGCCCAAAGAAAAGGAAGTCAGTTTATTTGCCTGCATAAAACTTTTGGTTGCATGTTAACACTAACCACTGTAGCTCATGCAAAGAATGACAAAATCTGCTTTCAATGGAAAATTTCATGTGCTGGAGCAGGGAATCACATCCAAAAATCTCAGATTAAAACAGCTAATCAATGTAATGATAACCATAAGCCCTCCGTGTTGATGGGGTTTTTACTTTGAGTCTTTTAGCAATCAGTGTTTCAGGATAAAAAGGCAGCAGTAGGTGGGTGTTACAGCCTGTGCTCGTTAGCCTGTGCTCCTTGAGTGGTGCTGGGATTTATTATTCAAATTACTGGGCTTTTAATCTGTGTTGGAGGTTTGGAGACACCTGTGGGGAGATGGGAAACCCAGAGTTACTGGATTCCTGTCTCCTGCAGGATCCTAAGTTTGGGTGGGTTTCTCGTGGTTAAGCTGAGATTTTTTTCCCCCTCAGTTGCACCTTTGGATCAGATTTTGGGTTCCGGTGTTTCCCTCCTGTGTGTTCTCTCCTTTATTTCAAATTATTCCTACAAAAAAATTAAAGCACTGAAAAAACAAATTATTTTAAAAAATGATGCCACAAGAGATGCAGTTCTGCACCACAAGAGATGCAGTTCTGCACTTGGCTCTGTTAGAGCCTGCAGATTTCAGGGTTTCAGGGCTCTGGGCTCCTTTGTAATGCAGAGGAAACGATGGAGCTTCAGATTTTCCCCCTAAGTTCCACTGAATTGATTTGTAAAATGTTCCATGGGCGCAGAGACACCCGAATTCACTCCTGGGCAACCTGGGCTGGGCAGGGCGTCCCTCCCAGCCCAAAGCATCCCAAACCTTTGGGCTTTCAGCAGGGAGAGACAGACACTGGGGGGATTCTGCAGGAGCCACCTCGGAATTTCGGGGGACGTCCAGGCTGCCTCATTTAACCCGAGTGGAGCTGGGTTCCTCCCCTGTTCCATCCATCCCCAAACTCCAAAAATCAGGAGTTTTTATGGCGTGGGCATCTCTCCACGTGCTGGTGCCTCATCCCACACATCCCGTGGTAGCAGGGAGGTGGCTGTGCCCCTGGGGAGGTGGCTGTGTCCCCGGGGAGGTGGCTGTGTC